>JAWPHD010000008.1:637500-1023014 GCA_037043455.1 Cyrtodaria siliqua
AAGGTTCGTCTGTATCAGCCAATTGTAAATTATACCACAGTCTAGGTAAAATGGCTGCCGAGTCAAAACTAATTTAGAAGGAAGGTTATAGACGTTTGTCTTGACATAACAGCAAGCGTCGCCGAGATGGTCTAGACTAAACAAGAGATGTCTGTAAAACATATATGCCCCCCTTCAACGACCATGACACAAACATTCCTGCCAAGTTTTGAATTTGTGGTGTTCTGTTCATGAGTTATCGCGAAGACAAGCAATTTTTAGTGTTTTTTTTATTTATTTTGTTATCATAGCAACCACATTTCTCATGTAAATCTACCCAAAACGAGAGGTGCACAACTAGACAATGACACAAACATTCCTGCCAAGTTTCGAATTTGTAGTGCTAGCTGTTCCTGAGTTATCGCGAAGACAAGCAATTTTTAGTGATTTTTTTAATAAGTTTTGTTACTATGGAAACCACATTTCGAGTTTGTAGTTCAGCTGTTCTTGGGGCAAGATATCAGGAGAGACCAACCGACCGACCGACATTTGCAAATCAATATGCCCGCCCTCCATTGCATCCCACCTCGACCCCACCTCAATCACTTCGAACCCCTTCTTCGAAGTGGGGCGTAATTACCTGTCGTTCTTGAAGCAACATAACACATGCTTCAAGACTAAATCCTGGGAAACGGAACGAAGACGAATTCAGTATGTCGTCTGTCCCAAACATCAATTTGGAGTTTGGGTACTTGTCTGCCCAACCAGAGTTCATCATAACGATTGATTTTGGTTGAATGCGACCGTACTTGTCTTCATATTCTGAGATAAAAAAGAAACAAGAAATAATATAAGGCGATGGTTGTTTTTGTGGTATTGTCGATGAACTAGAACTGCTCCCGTGTATTCCATACTTCTAAATAGCCACATGTTTCCACGAATTAGTGATGCAAGTGGATTGGTAGATACAATCTAGAGAATACAAAACCTAAACAGTTTATGAACTTGTTCAACGATATCAGTCAAACATTTGTCCACTTTAGCATGTGACCGGGTCAGGGTACTTGATAGGCCATTCATATAAACAGGCTGACCAAGATACTCTATAGTGCATCTATGACAGGTCAGGTCAATTAAAGTAGCCATCCCGCCAACAATAGCCAACTATTGAAAATTATGTGCACCGTTTGTAAACCTACAGACGACGAGGTATATATATAACTTGATAAACCAGACTCTTTAGACACAATATAAACGGATTTAACCAGTCAGACCAAACCTCAAAACTGGAGCGTCGAATTATTTCATACCCCAGCCAACCCCGTTTTCGCTTCTTGGAGAAGGGGGATGGATGGGGTAAGAAAGTTAATACTCGGACCACGTAATGACTTGTCTAATTTGACATGTGACCGGCTCAGGGTACTTGATAAGACACAATATAAACGGATTTAACCAGTCAGACCAAACTTCAAATCTGGAGCGTCGAATTAAGAGTTAACAACTCATAATTCATTTTGCGCAGATTCAATTGCGGGATTTTTAATAACCCGTCAATGAACCTATACTTTTAATTGGCATATATGCACTATGATATGACATGAACAACTAGACAGATTTTTGAAAAAAAAACCGGGTTTGTAGTGTAATTTTGCCATATTTGGCGGGTTAGAATGAATGAATGAATGGTGTTTTATGGCACGTCGACACATAAATAGGTCATTTGTGTGCAAAAACTGATGAAAGATGAAGAAATGAAGTAGTAATTAAAAATTATTGTAAATATATAAAGATAAACTATTTACAAATAAGGGATGATATGGTAGTAATATAAACTGTATATGTAAATCAACAAATGCCCGCCAACGGCTATATAAATAAGTAAATATATATAAGACATATTATAATGATTTATATAATCTGATTTCTTTCAGGAAATCTAAAACAAGACTAAAATATATTGTTTCAAATAACTCTTTCATAGTATTAACATTGTAGTACCTCCAACGCATAGGATCAAAGTCTACACATTCCTGCAAGATGTGTTTGACCGTTAACGGTGCAAAGCAGGGTATACATTCTGATAATTGCTCGCCTTGTAATAAATATGATAGAGTATAACGTTTATGCCCTATCCTGCACCGGGCTAGGACAACTTCTTCTCGATGAATGGGTCTACTAAAGAACGCCATTCTCCGAGTAACGGTTTAATTGAATGGAGTTTAATGTTATCTGACAAATCCCAGGCGGCTTGCCAAGACAAATCCCAACAGTTTGCCATGAGTTACGAATATATGTGTTAATACAACTTTTAAAATCAGTATAAGGTAATTTGGCATTAGATATATGTAAACCTAATGCTGCTTTAGCAGGACTATCAGCTCTATCATCACCACGTATTCCTACATGGTTTGGAAGCCAGCAGAAAATAATAAAATTATCAATTATAACAGAATTGTACTTTTGTGTAAAAGTTGAAGCACAACTGGGTTATCATGTTTCATATTACCCAGGCCTTTAACAGATGAAAGGAATCAGAAAATATTACAAAATGGTCATCATCAGATTCCTGGATATAGTTAAATTGCCTTAAGTTCAGCTGAAAAGATAAAGGCCTTGTCAGGCAGGCGGCTCTTTATGCTGTGGTTGTGAACAACAGCTGCTGCAGCTACCTTATCTCCATCTTTAGAACCATTTGTGTATATATGTTGAAAGTTACTTCATTTCGATTTAATTTCATTAAATGCTTTGAAAGACAGTAGAGTCTGTACTGGATTTGTTACTATTAAAAAGATCAAAAATAATTGTTGGTGTTTCCAGAGTCCACGGTGGAATTTGCGGTTCTTTGTACTTGGCAATCACATTTAGGTAGATTACAGTGTCTCTTAATTTTGGTTTCATACGAAGACCAAATGGTCGAATGGCCTTCGGTTTTCGATCTAAAAGAGTTTCATAACTAGGATTAAAAACAGTATCGAGAGTTGGGTTTTAAGGGTTAGATTGAAATGTAATGGTATATAATTTAATGGCATATTGAAGTGCTAATTGTTCCGTCTATGAGGTAATGATGGTTCATTAGCTTCAACATATAGACTCCCGGCTGGTGATGTACGAAAGGCATCTAAGGCGAGTCGTAATCTTTGATTATGTATAGGATCGAGCATCTGCGAGTATGACTTGCGAGTCGATCCATATACTATTGAGCCGTAGTCCAGCTTGGATCTAAGAGATCTATAAAGTTGTAAAAGTTCTTAACAATCCGCTCCCCAATTAGTATTTGCAACAACTTTAAGTAAATTAAGAGCTTTAAGGCACTTGACCTTCAAGTATTTAGGTGTGATATAAACGTTAATTTACGGTCGAAAATAAAACCAAGGAATTTTGTCTCATCCACTACTGGTAGTGGTGACCATCCCGTGTTAGATGATGTTTACGTAGTTGACAAAAGGTCATACATTTAGTTTTAGATTTAGACAATTTGAAATCATTTTCATCAGACCAGGTCTGAAGTTTATTGAGACATTGTTGAAGTTGTCTCTCAATAGTGGTCATGGTTTTTTTTCACGATAACATATAACAAAGTCGTCAACATATAGAGAGCAATCCAAACCAGGATTGATGCATTTAACTATACTGTTACTTTTTATATTAAAAATGGTGACAGAGAGTATGCTGTCCTGTGGCACACCCATCTCATGTTCATGAATGTCAGAGAGAGTTGAACCCATTCGGACACGAAACTGTCTATCATCTAAGACATTCTCTATAAAAATTGGTAATCGGCCTCTAAGACCAAGGTCATAAAGATCATTCATGATACCATACTTCCTTGCAGTATCATAAGCTTTCTCCAAGTAAAAAAATACAGCGACTAGATGTTTTTTCTTTACGAAAGCTTCCCTAATAAACGTTTCAAATCGAATGAGATTGTCCGTTGTGCCTCGTTGGCGCCGGAATCCACTTTGTTATCAGCTTGTTGGACTCACTGGAGTCCAAACGAGTCATTAATCATTCGTTCCATGGTTTTACATATACAACTCGTTAAAGCAATAGGACGATAATATTTATTGGGTCCGTATGATCCCATGACCGTTTATTTTCCAAGAGTATAAAAGGTGATGGTAATTGTGCTACTAAGTTATTTAGATCTTTAAGGTCTAGTAATGAACTGGGCGGTAAATATAAGGAGCATATTGTTATATCTCTGTGCATCGTAACACTGACCGCAGCAGCTTGCACACCAGTTTTCAACGCAACAGTTCTGTGAGGAATGTTTCGATTCACAAGAATCGAAACTCCTCCAGCAACTTTATCACCTGTATCACAAATATAGTTATACAATGAATATTTTTAAAAGATATCTTATCACTTGCCTTCAAGAAAGTTTCTTGAAGACAAAATGCAACAGGGTCGTGTTTATTTCAAAGTATACTGATTTCATCATAGTTAGGTTTTAAACCTCAGTAGTTCCATTGAATGACCTTATTTGATTTGTATGTTACTACGGCGGAAGTATGGGTTTACGGCTTTGGGGTTGACAGACCTTGGAGACTTTGGGAGTTCCAAATTTGCTGGATCATCAACATCCATCTCCAAGTCTCCAAATATGTTGTGCAGTACAATCGGATCATCAGATGCTTTTGACTGCTTCCCTAACCCGGGAGCTTTCTGTTTCCTTGCTGTCACGTCCGTGGCAGCAGTTCTGCTTGGTGACAAACTCTTGGGATTCGTCGAATTTGACGAACTTTTGGAAGAGGTCGTCGGGTTTGGTGGACTCTTGGTTGCACCAGAGTCCGTCGATTTCGAAATAGATGAATTAGATGCAGTAGCTCTAGGAGTTGTTGAGGATATAATTGACTGGCTGGAGGATTGGACTCCATAAGATAGAGCGGAGACTTGGTACAGTCACGATCGGGCAGTCAGGACAGCAGACTGATTTGAACACACAACTTACATACTTGCCTATGTTTTCATATGTACAAATACTCGTATAGTAATAGTAGTTAATAAAACGTTATGAACCCGTAACCCGCTACGTATTTATAATGGCCTGTTTTTTCTTTGAATTAAGACCATTCCATTTATGTGACAACGGGGTGTTTGGGGGGGGGGGGGGGGGGACATAACTGATTACACGCAGGCTGATCTGGGTTTACAATGGACGTAAAGGATATTCTAGTCGTGCTTAGCGGGTTAAGGGTTAATACTACGGCCTTGTTAAGACTTCACTATAGTACATAATTATGTAGGCGCTCTACTTACTGTGTATGTCGTCAAGAGAAACGGCGTAGACGGGATTTGCCATTGCTTGCGCACGTACATTAATCACAACTCCGGGACCCATCAGTTTATCCACAGGGATCTGATCTAAAGGCTGACGACCCTTCGCGAAGTGGGACGGAGCATCCATGTGTGTGCCCATGTGTTCGTAAAACTCTATACTTCCGAAAGCCAACCTATGAACATGATATACAGGTCATATTAGGAATAATCATCAAACAGGTTACACAGGCATAATCATCAGACAGGTCAAGCATACATTATCATCAGACAGGTCACACGAACATAACCATCAGACAGGTCACACATACATAAGCATTAGACAGGTCAAACATACATAATCATCAGACAGGTCACTCAGACATAATCATCAGACAGGTCACACATACATAATCATCAGGCAGGTCACACAGACATAATCATCAGACAGGTCACACATACATAACAATCAGACAGGTCACACAAACATAACCATCTGGTCACACAGACATAACCATCAGACAGGTCAAGCATAAATAACCATCAGACAGGTCACACAAACATAACCATCAGACAGGTCACACAGACATAACCATCAGACAGGCCACACATACATAATCATCAGGCAGGTCACACAGACATAATCATCAGACAGATCACACAAACATAACCATCAGACAGGTCACACAGATAAAACCATCAGACAGGTCACACAAACATAACCATCAGACAGGTCACATAGACATAATCATCAGACAGGTCACACATACATAACCATCAGACAGGTCACTCGGACATAACCATCAGACAGGTCATACATACATAACCATCAGACAGGTCACTCATACATAATCATCAGGCAGGTCACACATACATAATCATCAGGCAGGTCACACATACATAATCATCCGACAGGTCACACAGACATAACCATCAGACAGGTCAAGCATACAAAAACCATCAGACAGGTCACACATACATAATCATCAAACAGGTCACTCGGACATAACCATCAGACAGGGCACTCGGACATAACCATCAGACAGGGCACACAAACATAACCATCAGACAGGTCACTCAGACATGTCACACATACATAACCATCAAACAGGTCACACAGTCATAATCATCAGAAAGGTCACACATACATAATCATCAGACAGGTCACTCAAACATAATCATCAGACAAGTCACATAGACATAATCATCAGACAGGTCACACAGAAATAACCATCAGACCGGTCACACAGACATCAACATCAGACAGGTCACACAGACATAGCCATCAGACAGGTCACTCAGATATAATCATCCGACAGGTCACACAAATATAACCATCAGACAGGTCAAGCATATAATCATCAGACAGGTCACAAAAACATAACTATCAGACAAGTCACACAGACATAACCATCAGACAGGTCACACATACATAATCATCAGGCAGGTCACACAGACATAATCATAAGACAGGTCAAAAAGACATAATCATCAGACAAGTCAAAAAGACATAATCATCATACAGGTCAAGCATACATAATCATCAGACAGGTCACACAGACATAATCATAAGACAGGTCAAAAATACATAATCATCAGACAAGTCAAAAAGACATAATCATCCTACAGGTCACACAAACATAATCATTTGGCAGTTCCCACATACATAATCATCAGACAGGTCACACAGATATAATCATCAGACAGGTCACAAATATCTAATCGTCACACAGGTCACAAATACATAGTCATCATCAGACAGTTCATACATGCATAATCATTAGACAGATCACACAGACACAGATAAGTCACACAAAGACAATCATCAGACATGTCATAAAAAATAATAATCATACTAACGACACAGACATAATAATCAGACATGTCATACATACATAATCATCAGACAGGTCAAACAGACACAATCATCAGACATGTCACAGACATAATCATCATACTGGCCACATAGACATAATCAGACAGGTCACACATACATAATAATCTGACAGGTAACACAGACATAATCATCAGACAGGTCACACATACATCATCATCAGACAGATAACACGGACATAATGATCAGACATGTCACTGACATAATGATCAGACCGGTCACAAGGACATAATCATCAGGCAGGTCACACGGACATAATCATCAGACAGATCACACAAACATAATCATCAGATAGGTTACACAGGCATAATCATCAGGCATGTCACACATACATAATCATCAGACAGGTCACACAGGCATAATCATCAGACAGGTCAGATATACGTAATCATCAGGCATGTCACACATACATAATCATCAGGCAGGTCACACGGACATAATCATCAGACAGATCACACAAACATAATCATCAGATAGGTTACACAGGCATAATCATCAGGCATGTCACACATACATAATCATCAGACAGGTCACACATACATAATCATCAGACAGGTCACACACGCATAATCATTAGACAGGTCACACATACATAATCATCAGACATGTCACAAAGACATAATCATCAAACAGGTCAAAAAGACATAATCATCAGACAGGTAACACAGACATAATCATCAGACAGGTCACAAAGACATAATCATCAGACAGGTCACACAGACATAATCATGAAACAGGTCACAAAAACATAGTCATCAGACAGTTCATACATGCATAATCATCAGACAGGTCAAACACGCATAAACCTCAGACAAGGCAAAAAGACATAATCATCATACTGGTCTCACAGACATAATCATGAGACAAGTCACACACAGATAATCATCAGACAGGTCACAAAGACATAATCATCAGACAGGTCATACAGATATAATCATCAAACAGGTCACAAATACATAGTCATCAGACAGATCATACATACATAATCATCAGAAAGGTCACACAGACATAATCATCAGACAGGTCAAGCATATATAAACATCAGACAGGTCACACAGACATAACCATCAGACTGGTCTCACATACATAATCATCAGACAGGTCACACAGACATACTCATCAGACAGGTCAAGCATATATAATCATCAGCCAGGTGACACAGACATAATCATCAGACAAGTGACACAGACATAATCATCAGACAAGTGACACAGACATAATCATCAGACAGGTGACACAGACATAATCATCAGACAAGTGACACAGACATAATCATCAGACAAGTGACACAGACATAATCATCAGACAGGTGACACAGACATAATCATCAGACAGGTGACACAGACATAATCATCAGACAGATCACACATGCATAATCATCAGACAGGTCACACAGACATAATCATCAGACAGGTGACACATACATAATCATCAGACAGGAGACACAGACATAATCAACAGACAGGTCACACAGACATTATCATCAGACAGATTATACATGCATAATCATCAGACAGGTGACACAGACATAATCATCAGACAGGTGACACAGACATAATCATCAGACAAGAGACACAGACATAATCATCAGACTGGTCACACATACATAATCATCAGGCAGGTCACTCAGACATAATCATCAGACAGGAGACACAGACATAATCATCAGACAGGTGACACAGACATAAACATCATACAGGAGACACAGACATAATTATCAGACAGGTCACACAGACATAATCATTTGGCAGGTCCCACATATATAATCATCAGACAGGTCACACAGAAATAATCATCAGACAGGTCACATATACATAATCATCACACAGGTCAAAAATACATAGTCATCATCAGAGAGATCATACATGCATAATCATTAGACAGATCACACAGACACAGATAAGTCACACAGAGACAATCATCAGACATGTCACAGACATAATAATCATACTAACGACACAGACATAATAATCAGACATGTCATACATACATAATCATCAGAAAGGTCAAACAGAGACAAATAAGTCGCACAGACACAATCATCAGACATGTCACATACATAATCATCATACTGGCCACATAGACATAATCAGACAGGTCACACATACATAATAATCTGACAGGTAACACATACATAATCATCAGACAGGTCACACGGACATAATCATCAGACATGTCACAGACATAATCATCAGACCGGTCACAATGACATAATCATCAGGTAGGTCTCACTGACATAACCATCAGACAGGTCACACGGATATAATCATAAGACAAGTCTCACTAACATAATCTTCAGGCAGGTCACACGGACATAACCATCAGGCAGGTCACACGGACATAATCATCTGGCAGGTCACACTGACATAACCATCAGACACGTCACACGGATATAATCATCAGACAGGTCACACAGACATAATTATCAGACAGGTCACATGGACATAATCATCAGACAGGTCACATGTATAATCATCAGAAAGGTCACACAGGTCACACAGACATAATCATCAGACAGGTCACAGACATAATCATCAGACAGGTCACGCAGGCATTATCCTCAGACAGGTCACGCCGACATAAACATCAGACAGGTCACACGGTCTTAATAATCAGACAGGTCAGACATGCATAATCATCGGGCAGGTCACATAGATATAATCATCAGACATGTCACATATATAATCATCGAACAGGTCACACAGATATAATCATCAGACAGGTCACACAGACATAATCATCTGGCAGGTCTCACAGATATAATCATCAAACATGTCACACAGACATAATCATCAGACAGGTCACTCAGACATAATCATAAGACAGGTCACATAGACATAATCATCAGACATGTTACACAGACATAATCATCTGACAGTTCACGCAGACATAATCATCAAACAGGTCACGCAGGCAGAATCATCAGACATGTCACAGACATAATCATCAAACAGGTCACATAGACATAATAATCGGCAAGTCACACAGATATAATCATCAGACATGTCACAGATATAATCACCAGACACAGACATAATCATCAGTCATGTCACAGATATAATAATCAGACAGGTCACACAGCAATACTCATCTGGCAGGTCCCACAGACATAATCATCAGACAGGTCACACAGATATAATATAATCATCAGACAGGTCACACTGATATAATAATCAGCCATGTCACAGATATAATCATCGGACATGTCACAGACATAATCATCAGACATGTCACAGATATAATCATCAGACATGTCACACAGCAATACTCATCTGGCAGGTCCCACAGACATAATCATCAGACAGGTCACACAAACATAATCATCAGACAGGGCACACAATCATAATCATCAGACAGGTCACACAGACATAATCACCAGACTGGTCACACAGACATTATCATCGGAAAGGTTACACAGACATAACCATCAGACATGCCTTGCAAACATAATCATCACACAGGTCACACGAACATAATCATCACACAAGTCACAGGCATAATCATCAGACGTGTCTTACAAACATAATCATCAGACAGATCACATAAACATAATCATCAGACAGGTCACACAGACATAATCATCAGACAGATTACACAAACATAATCATCAGACAGTTCACACAGACATAATCATCGGCAAGTCACACAGACATATTCACCAGACAGGTCACACAGATATAATCAACACAGATGAGATTAACATATTTTTACACCAAAACAAACGAACAACTATTATGAATATACAATTACTATTTTTAACCTTCACACCTGAGGTTATGTATATGCTACAATCAATCATTATACTTCATTTCTTTTGTATATAGTCAATAGTTCTAACATTCCGAACAGATAACGTAATATGTCATGTATAAATTATTATAATTATAATTTTCAAATTTGTTCATGTCATGTATAAATTATTATAATTATAATTTTCAGATTTTTTACGCAAACGCATAGTGTCTGTCTGTCTGTCTGTCTTTCTGTCCTGATTTATCCTCCCTTTTTTTCTTAGATTTTTTAGTAAAATGTTAAATTCGCCATCCGGCGTTCGCACCACTGTTGGTGCTTCACTTGTATTTTTTTAACGCGGTATTTTTATCCTTCAAACGCCGGAGGACCATGGTTCAAGCCTCACCGACGCAACTGAGTTTCGGCAGTGTGTTCTCTTATGCTGACATATAAACGCGTTGGTCCCATTTATCGTAGAACCATATATATGTATTCGTTTGTAAGAATAGGGCATTTTACCAGATTTTCTCTTCGGACCTATCGCGTGTATGGTTAGTTAACAGCGTCATAACTCTAAATGTTGTAGTGACAATATGCGAAAAAGTCGCGTAGTTAAGGAGTTAGCTGGGACTAGCTAGAAAATGGGCTTATTATATATCAAATGAAATGTAATTATGTGTACTAAACGATCCCACCAAAATTACTTGCACAAAGTGGTACACTTTTTTATAAATGGCGCCTGAACACCACAACCCATAAATAACAAATTTCAGCAAAATATTAGCTACCGACTACAATTATAAGTTTCAGAGAAATGATAGCTCATTTGTCGTTAACAAATGTATATAAACATCTTCCTACGTACGTTATATAACTGTGTATGCTATATTTCATGTTTAACTAAAATTATTTCTTAAATATAAGGAATACTACTATACTTAAAAATATCGATTTTTTTTTTAAAATAGGACAATTATATTTTGTTTAATACATGTTCACGTGAAATTAATTAATCAATTTTATTTTAGTTCAATAAGAAATGTAATGAAATATGTAAGAACAGATTTACTACAAAAGAAATAATATAAAACGCATAAACTTTCTCAAATTATGACGAAACTTTACCTACTCCGATTTTTATATTTTAATGCTTAAACATGTATGCTACTAATCATATGAAGGTCTTTTGTTGTTGTTGCTGCTTTAAAGTTACTGTTATATTATGCAATATATTGATACTATACATGATTTCAAATATCACACACATATTTTAAAATGTGTTTAGTTATCCAAAATGATTTTAAACTGTATATAAAGGGAGATTATTAATCAATGGCGTTGTACTAATCTTATTAGTTTCTTAATGAATATATGAATTATTCACTTTTTAATTAGCTTTACTCATTATTCTGTACAATACATACATGAATCACTCTGATTTTAATGTTGGAAAGATACTTTACTACTCTCTTTTTGCTGCGATCAAGACGGTTGTATTATTATATAAGTTTAAGAATGTACTATGCACAGCCGATCACTTGCGATGTTCACAACGCGAACTTTTTTTCCCGCAATTCAAAGTACTAATTGATTTTGTATTGTTCTTGCCTTATACCTGCGTGTATAATAGTTAAAATACGTGTGCCCATTACCAATTTTGGATTCTTCTTCACTAGTGAGAATCCATTTCACTTGCGAAGACAAAAATAGTTGTTGGAAGGTTGCTTTTCTTTGATATAGTTTTTGGAAGGCTGCTTTTCTTCGACAGGATATAGTCTACCACCGAAAATTAGGTATATGGCTTTGGCTTAAAAAAGCTAATCAATCTTCTGAATTAACTCCGTTTCTGTGCCTGTTATAAAAAACAGTAGATGACAAGAATACATTTCACTCGTTATCAAGTGTGTGCTTTTAAACGAAAGATGGTGACGACAGTACCTCTATTTTAATTCCAAGAAATAAGGAACAGTCAAGTAAAATTTCGCATGAAAATAAGCTACACATGTATTAATAACTACAATGACCTTTTAAAAGTCTACTACAAGACCAGTCTCACCAAGATACTTTTCGTTTTAGTAATTAATTTTGGAATTAATATCAAATACTTCACATGAGATTTCCTGAGATCTATGCCTTGCCGAAACATGTCCAACACTGCAGTTATTGATATGACATCTCATCAAAATATGTATTGTTTGCCTTTTTCCAGTTTATGAGCCTAATACGATTGCATTGTATGCTCCCATCATATATCTATACAAGTCCAACCGATATATCCACCATATACACGTCTATCTCTATCAAGTATTGTCAGGCAAACACACACATATTCAGACGATGGACCAGCAATTCATGCAGTTGCACAGCAAGTGAACTCAGGTCTAAGTCCACAGAACTCCATTCACATTGTGTTCGACAAGCAGATAGGAAGGTGACGCTAGGCTAATAGATTTGCTCACATACTCTAATGTATATGCTTCTTCTACAGTTGAGAGTATGTTGGCTGGAAAGAGTACCACAGAAGTGTTCTTGGGCTAACACCAACATATGAAGCGCTAATGACGGTGCTTCTTGTGTCGTTCTTGTGTTTTTTGTTTTTTGACACGTTTTGACAGATTAGAGAAACACTTTATAATGGTTCAGATAAAGCATCCATTGATTCAGCAGATGACGCCTCGCAATTGAAATTGCCATATCAGGTAATATCGCCCAGGAAACCTCAGAACTTGGTGCTTACGGTTTTTCAAAGTCGGCAACATTCAAGTTCTGATTTATGTTTCTGGAAACAGTTGATGTTAACCAGCATTAGGACGGAAAGATCGTGTGATTGGATATTGCATCTCGCGACGCAGGCAAGTATGCTGCCTTATTTCGTCAGCATAAAACATTCTAACTACGCTAGATAGTTACCTGTATTCCCCTTATAAATGCTCGTAGATATACTAGAAGACATGTAAAACATTGTTTTTTACAAGGCCAGTTTACCTATCGACACTGCGAAAATGGAACATTTATCGGTATCTGGAGCAACAAACCACTATTTGTGACTCTAAACGTGCATTTTTTCCTGCAGTTCTTGACTGACCGGTTGCGACTCTGTTTGATCATTTTATGTAATTGGAAATAAAACAATTATCAAGGCGATGAAGGTAAATAGTGCTTCAAAAATAGAGTAGCAATTAAAGATTACTCAGGCTATGACAGGGCTTTTGAAACATGTCTTTAGCAGCCATTTCGTAAGACCCAAAGGGACATTGTGCAGTGTTTCACCATAGTTTAGATAAACTATGAATGAAGTTGTCGGATTAATATTTATCTGTTTAGCAAAGCGTCCACCGTGAAGGCAGTTTTAAGCTCCCTGTAAGACATGCATCGACTCAAGCAACACTAAGGATGAATGCCGATCATTAAAAACAAGAGCCTGAGTTCCTTGTTAGACAAGGATGGGAAATGAGTGATAACGGATTGAAACAGACGTGTTTTTTGGGAGAAATGGCATCAGATCTTCTCGTTACACATCATGCATTTGCATATGTAAACGGTCATGTTGCACATAAATCATACGTTTGCATAAGAAACAACATGTTATTCATGATAACCGCATTTTTGGAAGAAATCGGATATATTGTTTTTGAAGCAGTCCGTCCGTCACTCTGTCAGCCCGTCCGTCACGACTTTGTGGACGGAACTACTCCTGAACGGTTCGAGATAATAAAAATCCGTCTTTACAGAAATTTTGATTAGGTCAAAAGGTTTGCATTTAAGATAAGTCTGCTACTTTTATCTCTTGTTTATGATTCTTGCTTCCAAGAGATCCCCTGTTCAGTATTTATTGACATTCACACTAGCATTTATTTAGTACTGTGTGGCGGCCGTAAAAAGACTACAAATTAGTAGTGTTATTACTTACAGATCCTTTGGGATCATCAAGCCCAATCTTTGTGGCTTTAAAGTAGAATATCGCTTAAACCAGTGTTATGAGGCGTGAGAGGTGTTGCACTTTACATTACCTCTCATGAACAGAATCAATAAAACCGATTCTGCTACTTGTATATCTTGTTTGTGTGTGTTGCTTCCATCAGTAGTTATTGACCTTGACCGTCTAAGTTCACAACTCATTTTTTTCTTCAAAAAATTACTTTTGGACGAAACTCCTTCCAGACCATTTTAGGTAAGAAGCTGAAACGTTATGGGAATCTTGTTGAAGATGAGGTTGTCACTGAAGGCCTGAAATTTGATCTTCATCATCAAGGTCAAGATCAGGACTTAGAGTTTTGCCTGAAAATGGCTTGTGCACGGAAATCCTTCTAGACCGTTCAAGGTAATAAGCTGAAACTGAGTATGAAGCGTGTTGAGGATGAGAGGATGTCAATGCAGTTCTGAAATGTTACATTCACTATCAAGGTCAAGGTCTGGACTTGAGGTATCATTGAGATATCGAAAATACGCATGTTTTGTGATGGCTTCCATCGACTGGCTCTAGTTGAGCGTTGTAAGTGTAAATCAGACGAACACTTTTGTTTTAGCTAACCCAAGCCCAGTACAATGATGCTATCGTAGTAGGAAAATATCAAGGAGAACTTAACATTGTCATGCATAGTGAAGTGGAAATGTAACTTAAGAACAAAACATAACACTTTATCAATGCAAAAGATTAAAATCACAATGGAAGATGTAATATGTATTCCTGTATAATGTAAAAAGTTGCCATCGGTGAAGACATATGGACAAAGATATAGTTCACATATCATAAGTACAAAAAGTGAACTTAACCTCAAAAGAAGGTATAAAAGTCGAAAGGAAATTCACAAATTTGAATCAAACAACAATTTCAAGTATATATAGAAGAAAAGTATGTGACACTATACATATAAAAGGGTTGACACCTTGGTATCGCATTGGAACAGTTTAGGAAATGTGTATTACGCTTACTATCGAATATATTCTTATGGTTCTTTAAAGTGTTCGAAGGATAGACTCCGATACAAGGACAGCCCGGTTAAGACTCCCGTCCGACGGACGAGGCTAGATTCTTGCCCTAAGGACACCGAAGTATCGCGTGGTACCAGTGAGTCTCAGACCCGTGATATCCGGATTCAGAGTTGAACGTGTTTAGCCACTTGGTCACCACATTCGACAATACAGTGTTAAGTAGATGTTAACAAAAGGAATGGATAACATATGCACAAGCCATGGATATACGTGGAACTTCATTTAACAAAAAAACAAATAGCAATGGTTGTTTTCTTGACCACCATGTTGGATATAATGAAGATATAGATTACAGATGAGATAATAATTAAAAGTGCTTTTTATTTGGAATTAATAGAAGGTGAGTATAAGGCAAAATAAAACACATCAGCAAATGTCACACGTGTTGGTATATAAACGGTATATGCATAAAAAAGAAATTAATACAGAGTGTATCAAATATGGATTATACTATGTGTATGATACACAGATATATTTTAAGTGAAGCCTTCAACATGCTAATACAATCGAATTGTAACTAATACTGTATCTTTATGTATCTCGTTTGCTTTAAAATAAAAATGTGTTAATACGTTTTTTTTTTAAAGTGTTTGATTTTTCTTACAATACGTGTTCCAAATCATACACATATTTGTGTGTGAGTTAAAAAATTAAATAGTTAAATACACTGATATCCATCTTAGAGCTTAAATTAGGCAATAAAACATAGTTAAATTTAAACTTGTTAAACGCAAACAACAAATATTAAATTTAGAAACATAATAAATCTTCATAAAACTGATTTCCAGGTGTGTTTTGGTTTCACCATAACTCGTTTTAGAAACGTTTTCTTTAAATTAATGTATTTTAAAACACATGTTAGATGCAGATTGTAATCAGTAAGGCTTAATACTTCATTTGATATCAATTCACCAGTGGTTTACGATAAAAGCGAAGCTGCATATGTTTGATCATTTTTTAATTTTATTATCTCCCTTTATGTATCCTTTTATCGCGTCCAAAAATAAGTGACATATATGGAATTTTTGTTTTCAAACAAAAAATACCTAACACATTTTTTTTGCAAAAGATTGCTTTAGAGTTTGTTCATTCATATCTTTGGTGATTTATGTTTAAAACAATATTTTCTTTGTTTATGAGGGTCATGTATTTTAACCGTTGACTGCCAAAAATCGTACCACTTTGCGCAAGTAATTTCAACTGATCCTTGTTGGAGAGGTTTATACTTTCCAATGATATCATAGTTATCCATTTTCTAGGTGGTCCCAACAATTTTTTAAAAAAACGTCAATTGTCACTACAACAAAAGATGTTAATCGTTCCCTAATTATGTTACACGTAAACTGTACGCACTAAATGATATACGTTTAAGAATGCACTATTTGTCGCATTATCAACTCGCTCTATTAATTTAAAACCAGACATATCGATTTGTATGTCTGCATGGTTACGAATTAAATAGTTTTACATAATATTCAAAAGATAGTCGGTAAGCCGATATTTTACAATATTTCTTCTAGCTGATATTTTACAATATTTCTTCTAGTAGGCTACTCTTCTGGGGCCACTTTCCGTCGCTTATGTAAACATAAACTAATTTTTCAGACAAATCTTTGTATCCTGACAATGTTTACTCTATTTTCTATTAGGTTACCTCTTCCTGGAAATTTGATTCCAAAGAATTTTGTTTGATATAAATTATAGAAGTGGCACGTGACCTTTTTATAAAAAGACTAAAACTGAGAAATCATTTTGTTTACAAGCCCATCTTCCGTCATGTATTTTATCTAGTGATAGATTCAACTAGGTCAAGATACAGTAAACTTTTATGAATTAGAAACTTGTTTGCAAGTCCATTCAACAATTTCATTGTAACAATGGTATGTTTGCATTCATCGATCGTTAGGTAACGTCAATGTAAAATGTTCAACGGTTGTACGAGTTGCTTCTCTTCGGTTAAACTATATAATCACGCTATAGTTTAACTGCGTCCACTGAAGAGTGATAAAAATATGACGTCATTACAGTGTTATTTTTTTAACAGTTTATTATGCGGCAGTATGCGCGCGCATCCCCAACACCATATAAGGAAGTAAACACATTTTTCGGAGAAATGCCTTTCGTTTTTGTACCGCTTATTTACATTTTTGTTGTTTTTCCTGTTTCCAATCTTCAGTTATAAACGTCCGACAATAAGTAACGCGTAAGTAATTTGCAGTGTTAAAACGTTTTTTAAATGAGAATGACAGAAACTGGGCTTGGACGGAAACTGGCCTCTAACGAGTACACAGTTTGAGTATTAGGTATTTCACTCCATCAGTGGAGGTTGCAGTATGAATTAGTCGTTTAAAAATCTAAACTTGGCTCTGTATAAATTCAACCACGTAATTAAATATTGGCCAACAAAAAAGCATGCTAAATTGATTTGATTCTCTACATCTCTTTGACAAATTTGGACAAGGTATGATAAGGGGGTATTTTGGCCCCCAATATGTTCAAAATGCAAAAACATAATATTTACATATAATCTGTTGTGCATGTTGAAGCAAACTGATCATTTTCTATCTTCAAACTATATTTTTATTTATTTTATTTATCTAGAAGAATTAACAGGGTCTCAAAAAATGGTGTTTTTGGTAATTTTGTTATATTTTTTAGATTTTGGACCTTTCTGGGCAAGATTTTGATCCAAAAAATATAGAGAGCACTTCCGAGCACATACAGTTTTTTGGCTGATGATGCATCCCTATCAAATACTTGTTTCAACAAAAATTCAGCTGTGCTCGAGGGTGCGCTCTGTATTTCCAAGACCAAAATCTGATCGAAAACTGTTGAAAATGAACAAATATTTCATTTTTTTTAAAGGAAAGGCCTCATTTCTGAGGCTCTTAAACTCATTTAGAGCCTTCAAACGTACTTGTAATTAGTTTTAATATTGATTCAGTTCATTTGTAGCTAAACTAGATATTCAAAATTTAAGCATTAAAACTTTCAATATGGGGGCCAATTTTGTCCCTTGTCATACCTAGTCCAATTTCATTGCTAAAAAAGGCTATCTCGCAGAATAACGTGAACATGACATGACAAATGGCCGATATGGCAAAAGTTCCCCACTCATCAAATGTATGTTCGCGTAAAATATTGTAACGGCGATTTAGAGTTATGCTGAATAGGGTGCTTGGAATATGTTTAGCTTCAGGCAATGGTTGCCAAATCCTACATGGAACATAAATGAATGGAAATAAGTAAATTGAATTGAATTGAATTGAATTGGGGTTTTAAGGCGCACCAACACATTACAGGTTATATGGCGCCTAACAGGCATGAACATGCCAGGCTCATCTTCCATGTACATCGAGATAAAATATGGAAAATGGGCCTAGAACCTTCTCACCCTGAACTGCAGAGTTGCTGCAACTTCTATCGTAAAAACTCCATTTACGCTGGAGCCACGTTTATTGTTTTTCTGCCACTGCTCTTAGTGATGTGAGCGAGATGGCACCTGAAACAATGCAGGGGTCATGATGAAGACCTTTAATGAGCATGAACAAAAAACAAAAAATGACGAAATGAATATGAATGGGGGGGGGGGGGGGGGGGGGGGGGTCCTACCCCTTTGCATGTGACGGTGTGTTTGCAGTGGTTGTATTCTACCCCGGCAACCACACGGGGGGAAATAAGTAAAACAAAATGCCATGTCAGCAAGCAACAACTTGTGTCTCATTTTTAATGAATAAAATACTGATTACGAATTCGGTTCATGTTTTCTTTTAGGGTATCTATTTTCACTCGGTAAATCTATTGAAATAATCGTGAATTACGTCATGATGTGGCTACTTCATGCTTTTTAACGAATAACTGTAGTGTCAAAGACCATTAAGTTTAGGTCTTTAAAGGTACTATAGCTCTATATAAGGCTAGTGGGCAGTACCGAAAGCAAATGGGAGCGGTTTAACGCTTGGTTTACAACCATCTTCAAGCTCGTGAAATATGGCTAGAAACCCGTATATAAGGCAGTTTTATAACGCACCTATTTTATTTCTTTAAAATGAAATGAAACAAAATCCTATAATTTGTTATAATTACAAAAAAACAAAACAATTAGAAATATGATTTTCAACTACCACAAAATAGTGTCTGACAGGTCTCGAGTGTAGAACATCTAAATGTTGCTATGCTCCGGCCGGTCTATTTGTCATTACTGGTAATTTTGATGTTAATAGATAAACTTATTCGGCATTTGTTTTCTAAAGGTTGCCTTCTGTGATTGATTTTAATTCATGCCGTAGTCAGATCGTCCAATTTTAGTATTACATGGTGCCGTAGAGAACATGCTGACCCTATCTCCCTTTTTACTTGGAAAAATACAATTGTTAACATTATAGATACCCGTACTAACCTCTATACGGCTAACCCCTCCCTAGGTTTTCATTGTGTGTAATTTAAAATCGAGAATCCATGAATTTCATAATAAGTTTGTTTTAGTTCCTGCTGATAAAGCAGCTAATAATATAATTATTGTTTGACGCCTCCATTACGTCAATGTTTTATCCCAGGAACTCGGGAGTACTAATTCGTATACACCAGTGCAATCTACTGAAGATAATGTTGTTTCGATGCATATAACTCACTGCACTATTTTCAAGGCTGGAATAGACGAAAAGCAAAACAGACTTCCAACGATGTACTGGATTCCCAAATTACACAACCAACCATATGAAGCCCGTTTTATTTCCAATTCTAGTTCTTGCACCACTACAAATATCTCCAAACTTTTAACCTCTTGTCTTACTGTCGTTAAAGATCACGTTAAACAACAGTGTGCTAAAGCTTATGAAAACTCTGGGATTAATTTATTTTGGTCTATTAAAAGTTCAGGCGACGTTCTTGATAACATTTGCAATAGACGTCAAGCTTCATCTATAAGTACTTATGATTTGTCTACATTATATAGTACGTTACCATACCACCTTATCAAAGACTAGCTTATGCTCTCATTCAAAAAACTTGTCCTAGTAAAATACTACATTCTTGGCCTGTAACAATATTAAAGCGTTTTTTTACTAAGGACAGTTAGGACAATTATACTATGTGGACTTGCCATGAAGTTTGTGAATCACTTATTTTTCTATAAGATAATATTTCGTCAGATATGGAACTACCGTTTATAGACAAATTGTTGGTATCCCTATGAGTACAAGCTGTGCACCCCTTGTCGCAGATTTTTTTTACTAAGGACAGTTTGGACAATTATACTATGTGGACTTGCCATGAAGTTTGTGAATCACTTATTTTTCTATAAGATAATATTTCGTCAGATATGGAACTACCGTTTATAGACAAATTGTTGGTATCCATATGAGAACAAGCTGTGCACCCCTTGTCGCAGATTTGTTTTTATATTGCTATGAAAGAGGTTTCATGTTGAGTTTTTCACCAGATCCACAGGTAGATGTTATTGAAATCTTTAATGACACCTCGCGATATCTGGATGACATACTGAACATTGACAACCCTTTCTTTTCTACTATTGTTAATAATATATATCCTTCAACTTCAACTTAACAAAGCTAATAATTCTGATATTGACGCTTCTTTCTCGATTTACATCTATCTATTGAAAATGGTCAAATAATTAGCAAAATCTATGACAAGAGATGTGAATTTTAATTTTGATTTTGTTAATTGTCCCATTAGATGGGGATGTTCTCCTAGCAACTTCATATGGGGTCTATGTGTCTCAATTTATTCGTTTTTCTAGAGTTTGTACTCGAGTTGAGGACTTTAATATTCGTAATCTTTGTATAACTAAAAAACTACTCCATCATGGCTACCCGTTACCATAAACTTCGTAAAACCTTTGTATTTTTGTCACATTATTACGCTATTTTTTTATATTTTTTTAAAAGTTTATAGGTGTCATGCAAACTTGTAATTTTAAAAGTTCAGCCTGGTAAATATGCGTTAATTGTATTTTAAATTGCAGATATTGGACCAATGAAGATTTTAAGTATAAAGACATGTTGTTCGACAGGGCGAAAATTTGTCACCGTTTCTATTTTCTATTTTTCTAAATGATTTAGAAGAAAATTTAAGTAGGAATGACGTTGCTGGTATTAGTAATGAAACAATAATTAACAATGTACATATTCATCTTAAGTTATTTATTTTACTCTATGCTGATGATACTGTTATTTTTAGTGACAATGAATTCGATTTGCAAATGGCACTTGATTGTTTTAGAGAATATTGTGATACATGGAAACTTTCATTAAATGTAACAAGACTAAAATTATAGTTTTTAGCAAAGGAAACCCATCGGAAAATGTAAATTTCAAAATTGGAAATGATAAAATAGATATTGTCCAAGAATATAAGTATCTAGGAATATATTTTTCAAAAAGTGGTGCATTCAGTAAGACCAAAAAATACATAGCAGAACAATCAAACAAAGCTCTGTTTTCTTTACTACGAAAAATTAAATTACTATCGTTTCCTTTTGAAATACAAATTGATCTTTTTGACAAAACCGTGAAACCAATATTACTATACGGTAGCGAAATTTAGGGTGTTGGTAATATTGACGTAATAGAAAGAGAGCTTCTTAATTTTTTAAAATTCATTTTTAATCTTAAGAAATCAACTCCTTCTTATATGGTATATGGAGAGACTGGAATTCGTCCTTTATCTATAGACATAAAAAGCAAAATTATTGCTTATTGGTCAAAACTAATAGAAAATATTAATAGAAATGAGAGTTATAAGCTATCATCCATGGTGTATTCGCTATTACACGATTTGTATATATCTAGAAAAGTAAAATCAGCATGGATGGACAATTTGAAAGATATTCGATGTTCTTGTGGTTATCAGGGAATCTGGGATAGCCAGATTTTGCAAATTCAAAGTGGATGATTAAGTCTTCTTATCAAAGGTTAAAAGATATTTTTATTCAAAAATGGAGGGCCGAAATTGATAGAACATCAGACACTAATATGTATAAACTGTTAAAAACAGATTTTAGACAAAGTAACTATATAAAACTATTGCCTGACGTTTTATGCAAACGATTTATGGCTTTTACAACTAGAAATCATCGCTTTCCTATTGAAGTAGGGAGGTGGAGAGGGGTACCCGTAAACGAAAGTGTAAATTGCAATGATATAGGTGATGCATTTCATTTTCTTTTATTTTGTCCTGAATTTAGTGAAAGGAGGAAGAAATATATAAATAAATTCTATTATAATCGCCCGAATATTCTGAAATTCACATTATTATTATCAGTTGAAAAGTATGCGGAACAAAATGAACTTAGCTTATTCATGGATAAAATAATAAAGAATGTAAGATTTTAATAACTTCCTTAAGACATTTAAATAAAGATAACCAAACACAGTGCTACATTTAGTTTCGGTAGAACGGCGCGTCTTTGGTCAAAACATGTATAACACTGACAAAATGCGCTCTACATTTCGTTTCGGTAGGTCTGCAGAAATACGAAATTAGCTTAAAAACCTGCTAACTTTAATTTTTTTATTTTTGTATAAAGACATAAACATGATATACAATTATCTGAAACGATGTTTACAAAACAATTATTATTGTTATTATTATATTATTATTATTATTATTATCATTATTATTATTATTACTATTAATAATAATACTGTAACATCTAGTATATTATTTAGTATACTCATATTTTGGTTAGAAATCCATAAACCGCACTATTAGATAGTTTGTATATAGTCGTTTCCTGATGTTTACGTGTTTAGAATTATATTTGATGATCTGTCGCCATTGATATAAATGTATTTTGTAATTGCTGCTTATGCTGTTCATATGTATGAACCTAAGTGAATAAAGAATTGAATTAAATTTTGTTTATCTCTATGCCATGAACTAAAACATTACAATAGGACCCTATGGACAAGTAATTGTGGTGTGAGACGTGAAAGGAAATGACCGAACGATGAGGCGGCTTTTACTTGCGTGTTCATTACGGTAACATTAGTGTATTATGGTATTTAGGCTATGACTTAAGAGGTGTATGCGATAAATGTACCTACCACATACGATCCTTATAGAACTGTGAATACAGATTCTCCCTCTTAAAATAGGTAAAGTTAGCTGTAACACCACCAAACCCCTTGATTGGCCACTTGGGTGTGTTCTCGTCTAACGTGTGGGAGAGGTCAACCACTTGTCTGCAGTACGCTGTTTCCAAACATACCAACAACACCAAGAAGAAGTGTCTAAACATTGCCGTCAGTTAACCTATAAAATAAAAACAAAATGTTTGAGGTCACCAAATAGCGAACTTTACGCATCAACGAATGCTGTTAAGTTAATAAATATTAACGCAGTATATTTCAACGTTTTAACAAACGAGATGTACATTTAAAAACTGAATAAACATAAACGATGTAAAGTATACATGATATATTACTTTGAGGTTGAATATGGCAAGTAAGCTATTACACATATACTGAACCAAAACAGCTAACGCACCAGTAGACAATGCCTTTACTGTATGAGCTTATTATATGCCGAGTGGTACCTTTGGAGACAGGTGATTTGAACGATTTATTTAAATTTGCAGTCGTTATTGACAAGATATTTGTTTCGTTCGGAATGAAATTGTTTTGATTTATTGATTGTTATTATTGAGATATTAAAGGTGCGCTAGCTGTTTGGTTCTGTTTAATTATATAGAAATGCTTTAACGTTAACGTTTTTTGTTGTTGGTTTTTGTCCATTATATTTTTTTTCAAATTGTAGCATCGCTGTAAAGTATAAATCATATATACCGAACGCTTAACGTATATTGTATATTTTTTCAAAATTTCCATATGTTAATCTCCTTTGAGGAACTGAAAATCAAATCAACCATTTTATATGTAAATTGTATTCCTATTAAAGAGCTGTTATCCGCACACTTTTTTTGATTGACGAAAATCTCATTTCTAAAACATACCGAAAATAATGCATACATAAACGTTTTTAAAATCTTTCAGTATATTATAAAACAGGTTATGAGAAATTTACACTCGATACAGGGCAGAGCTTGACTATTACGAATATTCACATTATGTGGTCCGAGTATTAACTTTCATACCCCATCCAACCCTTCTCCAAGAAACTAAGACGGGGTTCGCTGGGGCTATGAAATAAAACCTTAATTTCGGCTTAAAAGTTTTACATATTGTAAAATTACAACATGAACATATGTAATTTTAATAGGTAATTTTAAACAGGTTAAACATCTTTTATTGTCGAAATATCCGTTACAAAATCATGCTAATATAACCTTTTCCATCGATTAATGGAATTAAGGCGTGACAACGTGATGTGTGTGTCAGATAAATATACATATCTGGTTGCAACATTAGTGACCGCTCTATAAGTTTGACCGGCTGTTTACACCATGTACATGTATTTTAGTCTGCTTTTGAGAAGTTTGTTCATTAATTTAAAGGGCAAAAGTAACACTGAGTTTTACTAGATGAGACTAGAATGTGATATAATAGGATTATTACTACAGTAACTTGTTCTGCATGTTTGTATCACCTCGAGTAGGTAAATACCAGATCAGGATCACAAGAGAGGCGTAGCCTCGAGTGTGATCCTGATATGGCATTTACCTACGAGAGGTGATACAAGTTTCAAGAACAAGTTACTATAGTAATGATTATTTTATTATATACCTCTTTACATATAATTAAAATAGAATACATGTATAAAAAACAAATTAAAACAAAATTGTATTAAGTCAAATTAGCTGAAAACCACAAAAGGAAAGACATGAAAACAAGCTAGCTATAAAGCAATAATAAAGAAAAAAAGACGTGCATATAAATATAGACAAATGAAAGAACTGGAACAGATGCGACATTCAAAACCACGCGATTTTTGGAAACTGTTTAATAGAAAAAAGCAAAACAATACCGATATCACCCAAGATGAGTTTCATACATATTTTAAAGACTTATTTAAGGACATAAAAACCGCGAAAAAGGACGAAGCTGAATCTTTTAATAATAACCATAATTTTTATGATATTTATCCTATTTTTAATGAATTAGACATGCCTATAACTATTCCGGAAGTAGAGGCAGAGATTAAGTTGCTACGCAAGAATAAAGCCGCCGCCGGCGACAATATATTGAACGAATACTTTATATCAACCTGTGATATATTGGCGGGGCATATAACTGATATTTTCAATGCGATTTTTGATTCTGGAGTTTTTCCAGAAGAGTGGACGAAAGGATATATGATAGCATTACATAAAAAGGGAAATAAAAATATCGCAAATAATTACAGAGGCATAACTTTGGTCAGTAGTATTTGCAAACTCTTTTCAAGCATCTTAAATAAACGTATCGATAAATGGTGTGACGATAATAATAAAATATCCGATGCTCAGTTTGGATTTAGAAAAGGTAAATCTACAACAGATGCTGTGTTTATATTACAAAATATCATTGAAAAAATATTAAATGCTAAAGGTAGGCTTTATTGTGCATTCATTAATAGAAATGCACTCTGGTTAAAATTGTACAAATTAGGTATTAAGGGGAAAATGCTTAGAATAATTCGATCGATGTATGATATTGTTAAAAGTTGTATCAAGCACTGTGGATCATTTTCTGATTTTTTTGATATATCAGTCGGATTAAAGCAAGGGGAGATAATCTCGCCGATAATGTTTGCGATTTTTCTAGAAGATATTTATATACAAGTATTAAAAGCGGACCTTCATTTAATGATATATCTCTTATCTTTCTGCTTTTTGCCGATGACATGATTTTAATAGGCACAAGTATAGAAGACCTGCAAAGTAGTCTAAATAACTTATACAACTATTGTGAACATGGAGCCTAGATGTAAATACAGATAAGACTAAGGTGGTGGTTTTTCGTAACAGAGGAACAACCAGAGTTATTGAAAATTGGTCTTATAACGGTATCATTCTCGAAGTGGTCGACGACTTTAACTATTTAGGAGTTGTGTTCAAATAGTTTACGCTTAACCAACAAACATTATGTGGTAAAGCGCTTAAAGCTATGAACCTTCTATCAATAAATATAAAGAAATATGAGTTAAAACCGAAAACAGCTTTACAATTTTTTGATGCTTTTGTAGGTTCTATTCTTAATTACGGCAGTCAAGTGTGTTGTTTTACTAAATCCAAGGAAATTGAAAGAAATCAGTTGAAGTATTGTAAACAAGTTTTTGGTGTACGGGGAATTGGGCCGTTATCCGTTATATATAAATAGACATGTTAGTATCATTAAATACTGGCTAAGAGCAGTCAATACTGATAACGTTATTATAAAACACGTGTATGAAAGCGCAAAATCTGACTGTGAAAAGGGATTAAACAATTGGGTGTCAAAAGTCAAGTCATTACTAAATAGTAGTCATTACTAAATAGTAGTGGTTTCTTGTATGCATGGCTTGACCCAACTCATTAAATGCAATACATTTTGTACCTATATACAAACAACGATTAATAGATAATTATGTCCAAAACTGGTCAACCGACCTTGAAACGAATAGAGTGCTAACTCTTTACAAATATGTTAAACATCATTTTGAATATGACAATTATCTAGATGTATTGCATACCAGGCGCGATCGCAGTGTGGAAACCAGATTACGCTTGTCCTCTCATAGTTTAAAGATCGAGACAGGGAGGTATTCTCGTGAAAGGTTAGAAAGACATGAACGGATATGTCAAATATGTAACACTAATGATATAGAGGACGAGTTCCATTTTGCGTTAATATGTCCTGTTTATAATACAATCAGAAGTAAATATATAAAACGATATTATAGCCATAGGCTAGTATGTTTAAATTCATTGCTCTCCTTCAGTCAATAAACAAAAAAGATGTTATCAAGTTTAGTAACTACATCTCAGAAGCTTTCTCTTTAATAAGTACCATGATAAATAACTTATAATCTCGTTCATCCTCACTATAATACAATTGCTCTATTGTAAAGTATTAGATATAAGATTTTGATTCCTATCTATAGTTATTTTTTTTCTCCATGATATAATTCTTTTTTTTCCATATTAATGCATAAATTAATGAACCTGTACTAATCTTGTTATTGTGGTCAAATTATATTTGTAAAATGTATGTTTATATGATGAAAATCTATGTAATAGTTTAAGTCAATAAAATTTCTTCTTCTTCTTCATTACATTGCAACAACTATACAGGTGTTCATTACACATGGGCAAACAATTCAAATTCTGGTGAATTGACCAACTGACATAATGTTAAATACTTAATTAACCCACATTGTTTACAAATGCACAAACAAACATTCTGATAGTTCACATTTCATGTTAAAACATCCATTGTTCTTAATGGATTACTAGCTAGGCAAACCCAACATTCCAATCTGACATTTGTGTATGGGAAGTTCCAAAATCTATTTGTATTAGTATGTATTAGTTAGAGGCTATGAAGTGAAATTTTAACAATTAAGAAACCCTAAGGAAAGGAGCGCAGCGACTGACCAGGGTTTCTTAATGTTAAAATTTCACTTCTTAGCCTCTAACTGGCTAAGTGTTTGCCCTACTTTTCCCCCGCGCTTCTACGAGACCAGGCGTCTTAACCCGTTCACGCTTCTACTAAATGCGCCTCCTTGTGTCCAACCAAGCGCGTGCCATTTAGTAAGCGATTACTTAATGACTAAATGGTTATAATTTGTGATCGTTAGAAATTTACATGAATAAGTTCGCCATTTTTTTAAAATTCCTCACCGTCTGATTGGAGGAAAAAGTAGGGCAAACACTAAAGTCTGATAGATTCAGAAAACCTCTAGAGGTGATACAGGGTTTTGTATTCCTTTGTAGGAAAATGAAGGTACTAGGTATATAATTATTGGTAGGTATATAATACATATATATATATATATATATATACATGATATATATATCATGTATATAGGGAGAAATATTTGCGAACAACCACGGACAGACAACCTTCAGACGAACTACGGCAGACCGCCTAGCTATGATGAGTGACACCAAAATCATACATACGCATTCACTTCCTAAAATGTATAGCTGCAACACACGCTGATATACTGTATTTCTACATCATAACACACGCGTCTGGAGGCTCAATTAACATATACACGCATACATTTATACAATTGTAGCTCATATGAGTGGGATCACATTTTAGGATTCAACCACACACACGCTATATTAAGACAGTGATAATGAAAGGTGCCGGATCACTAGGATACTGTGAATTCAGCAAATGGTATATATTAAAGGGAGATAATTTGAATTCACAACGGCAACTTTCGAAATTTTGGATCTAAGAGATTCACGTTCACAAAGCAGAATTATATATAAGGAGAAATATTTGCGAACAACCAAGGACAGACACCTTTGGATTTGAACCCGTGAGATTATAATCATGTACTATGAATCCTCTATCGTATCAATATACGTTATGGTTGTCGTTATTTGACGGGAAAGCCCGAACATATCCGAATAAATGGTGTACTCCAAATGCCAGTTACTGGATTTGAGTATGATATACAGGTGAATAGACATGCTACAAAACTAATAGAATATTGTCTCACCTCGATGTTTAAATCAACCAACTCTATGAGACCATACTCTATCTATTATATAAAGAACTACAGTTGATTTCAATGTATCAATTATCTAAACAGTTAATTGTGTTCATAATTATGAAAACCAGCGAAACATACCTAACATTTTGAAAACGTTTGTTACATAGTTGCGCTTAGCTATTCACGAAAAAGATACGCATGATTGTCCTTAATAAACAGCGTTATTTCATTTTTACACAGACATATATATATAAGTACAAAAATCCACGTATGGTGGTCATGAACTGTTTGCGAATGTACGGCCATGAACTTATTACGAATGTAAGGCCATGAACTTTTTACGAAATTAAGCGGAGTGGGGGTTGTAATTGATTTTTTTCCAGACACTTTTTGTTATCGAGTTTTCCAGGGGTGGGGGGATGAAACCAGAGTTATGTTTGTCCAAGATGGTGGTTGGAGAGACTTTGCCCAGGTAGGTAGCGGGTATTTGGTTTTAAAATCCTTGCTCATAGGGGTGGGGCAGATATCTTCTGGAATTACACAATAATGCTAGTATAATTGGTCCCTATTCGGCATTTTTCGCCAAAGATCGGCATTCTCCGCCTAATTAAGTAAAATCATTATAACGAAAAAGGCCCTGAACATAATGAAACATTTAACGCATATATAATGACATGGACCGCATATAAAGAAAAATGAACTGCATATAATAACAAAGGCACTGCATATAATGTGACATGAACTGCATAATTATAATGTCAGATGTATCGCATATAATGAAATTTGCACCGCACTGCATGTAAGATTTTCCATTCGTTACACCTAATATTTTCTGCGCCGCATTTAATTCACTTTAAAGGGTGAATTGTAAATATAAAAAACGCGAACAAATTACATATTTGTCTAGTTTAAATGGGGTTTAACAGCTCTCCGACAGCTTATGGAGACAAAACAATAATAATAAAACAGGTGATTTATGGAGCGGTCTCCTAGATAGAAAGAGAAAGGATACAGACAAATAACACACGGGAGTATCGGAGATAAATCTGACTGGTATATAATGTTGTTGTTTTTTGCGCTATAGGATGATAGACCGTGGCCGTTCAAGGCACGGTTAATAACTGGAGCAATGCGAGTTCACCGACCTAATTAACGAAAAAGGCACAGAGCATAATGAAACATTCACCGTATATTAGTAAAGCCGACTGAACCAAAAATAAAGCGTTCTGTACCACTGCATATCAAGTTGAAACCACTGCACGTAATTGATTTTGAACTGCGTATATTGAAACATCAACCGCATATAATCGCTTTTAGAATCACCGAACATAATGTCAGTGATCAGAATGTAATGACGAACCATCTGCATATAAAGCCGCATGAACTGCATATAATAAAAATGCATGTTGCATATCTTAATTATAATGGCCAAATTACCTATCTGTATGTATGATCGCACACAAAACGCAAAACATATTTCAAATACTATCTTTAATAAATCTTCCACTAGGGAAGTAGTATTAAAATTCAAAATATTACTACTTTATTCAATATTTCGGCCCCTTGGCCCTTTTCACTTTTTCAAGAGAAACTGATTTCACGAAACACTTATTGCGTATAAGGGACGGAAGCAGGAATCTTTTTCTCTTGAAAAAGGCCAAGGGTACGAAATATTGAATACCAGAGTAACATTTTGAAGTTTTAAAATAGGCCATACCAACAAAATAAATACCTTCAGTAAATCCTTTATGAATTATGACTGACACCTCTCCGTTTCGCTTGCAAAATGGAGATGTTTACGCTTTCAGAGACAAGACGTATTAATGTAGATGTTGGCCCAGTTACACATTTTTACACCAGATATAAAAGTTCATGGTCTCTAGGTAACTCAAGGTTAATGTGACGACTAGCTATTTGCAATTTAAATCATTCTGCTGTCGCTTTTATTTTTTTGGGATAGTGAGTGGTCCGTCGTCCTTGGTAAATTTTCGCGTCAAACAACATCTCCTCTCGAACTACTGTGTAGAATTTGTAGAACTTCACAGGAAGCATCCTTGCATGGTCTTCTTTCTGATATAGATGCTTTTTTGTTTGTTTGTATGGTGTTTTACGTCATTTTCAAAACATGCAAGGTTATATATGACGGTCTATTTTTTTTGTGGTGGAGTCAGACCCACTTTTCCTTGGTAGAACGAGTACCGTACACCTCCCGCCATCCGTAAGAATCGACACTTCCTGACTTACAACGCAACGTTGTTAACCCCTCGGACACAGGAGACGCTGCTCAGATATATATATACACATCGTCTCAATTCTTCAACTAATATGGCCGTCGTTTATAAAAAATATGAAATTCTTTAAACGACTTCTTCATATAAACCAGTGACCCAATTGTTTTGAAACTTGACCAAAAGTATCGTCTATAACCCTTTCACAGACTTATGTAAACTTTATATATTCTTCAATAAATATGGGCGCCGTTACTGAAAGTAGAAAACAAATTAAACGACCTCTTCGCATGAACCAAGTCCCTCTACAATATACATATATACACACACTATAACACTATCTCTTCTTCTCTCTATCGGGGCGTCCGCGGCCGAGTGGTAGTCATAGACTTGAATTCGGTTGTGGGTTGGTTTCAACCCTTATGGGACCAGTAACATTTTTGTCATAGGACCAGGAATCTTTATGTGAGGAAGCTATGCGGAACCTCGTTTGTTCTACCCAGGTGCCCGCCCATGCGTAAATTACTCGTGGGGAGCATGCGGGGTCTTCCTCCACTAGTGGAAACTGGAAACTCGCCATATAACCGTAGCTGTTGGTGCGACTATAAAATCCAATTAAATTAAATTATTCTCTCCATTCTTCTATAATATCGTCATGGAAGTCTGTGCGCTAACCGGGTTTAAACTCGGTACAACTTTTAGGTGAAACGGATATTGTACATTTTCAACACACCATGCAGTTACCTATGTTTCATGAAGCGATTACACACCTGTATATTTATATACTATATATTTTGTTAAAAACTGTCTAGACTACATTGTTTTCTTCCTAAAAAAGAACAAAAAGCCCAAGGCGAAACCACTTCATCTTGATGATAATTTATGACAAGGTCTATGACCACAATATCTAGGCAAAGGTCGATAACCCGCCATATCACTGCTATATCATGTCAGAGTAATGACCGTCTGATTAAAAAAAATAATTATTTGTTTGTGTTTCCGCTCTGTTAATTTAACATTTATAAATTTAACATTTATAATCCACTCATGATGAAACATGGGGACAATGTTTACAGCAATAATGTCTTGGCCAAGTTTGATAACCAGCCATATCGCACCTATCAATCTGGCGTAATGGTGCTTGGATTTTTTAAAACCGGAGATTTTTTTTGCCGTTTCCGCTCAATACATTTAATATTTATAATCCAGTCTTATGAAACTTGGTATTAATGTTTATGGACATAATATCTTGAACAAGTTTGATAACCAGCCAGATCAAACCCATCAAGCCGGAGTTATAGCCTTTTGGCGGTGGACCATAATTCTCTGAATTTGCTTGTTCAACTTGAGCGCAATATCCCTCACTACAAAGCAATCTCTTTCCTCAACCGCAAAAGGGCATAAGATGCCTTCAGTATTGACAGTGTATGAATGTATTCTTTTTGGGAAGACTGATCTCAGTTCTTTTTTCAATGCGGAGGAGAGGGCGACATCTCTAGGGTATCAGTTTACATACAGTTATATTTAAATATCTTTAAATGTTTTCTCTGAAACTTTAAAGCTAGCGGTCTAATACAAACTAATAGACCTCTACCAAGTCTGTGACGCTGGGTTCAGATGTGTCAACCACCTCGGGACTGAACGTTTTAAGTAAATGTAAACATAAACGAACATAGTTAACGCTTCTTGTTTTCTAAAACTACAAGCGCTAGATGTGTAATACTTGGCATGCATTATTAGCTGATGGTTCTCTACCAAGTTTGTCCAAATGGTGACCATGGAAACAAATTTGGCTCCGCATTAGGAGTCATAGTTTTACATAGACACTTTAGAGTTCACAGTTTTACATAGAGTAATATAGAAATGAGAAAAAAAACATGGTCCTACAGAAACCACAGAACCTTAACAATATAGCACCTAGTATGTATTGTACCACGACATAATTTAAATGAGCAAATTAAATGCCCAATGAACAAGACATTACACATTACAAAGAGTAGGAACGGTCAGTAGGCAATAGGACCTACTGGTTAGCTTAGCTCGATTTTATAAAGTTCACAACCTCGCTATTATCCCGCCTCAGCGCCCAACTTGACACGACAGTGTAAATAAAAGTACATCCCATCAGAAGGAAAACTCAACACATCCAGAGAAATTATCGAAGGATACTTTTAAATGTTGTTGTAAATATATACAAAGATACATAATTAGAAACACCTCAGGTTGTATTCAGAATTTTACTAAACAACTACAACTGTTGCGACCAAAGAGGAAACTAATCATGGATATCACCACAAAACCGGAAGGGCAAAATTCAAGCATCTACTTCCATTTTAGAGTCCCATGAGGTTGCTCATTCTTCGCATAAAAGAAAATTGAAGCGTAGTTTCTAACTATAGAAGATTCTAACTATAGAGGATTCAATTGTAGCGTGTCAGTATATCTGCAATGTACCAATTTTTACATTAACTTTTAAGCTCAACTGGGCAAATGCCAGTAGAGCTTATGGGATGACGAGTTTTCTGTCGTCCGTTGTCCGTCCGTCGTCCGTTAACTTGTGGCTCGTTTACAGGATATGATCTTCATTTTTACTTTAATATTTACATAACTTTATCAGTGTCTTTATATCAATGAAGGCTCGGTAGAATTCGAAAACGAGCCATATCGGAATAGTAACACCAGAGTTATTGTCCTTGTTTTACTGATAAATTCCATTTTCTGTCTTGTTTACACTCTAGCAATTTCATTTATTATTTGATCTTTAACAAACTTCCACGATTGTTAATAGTAATGACTATGCTATGACAACAATTGCTAGGTTGGTAACTTATATGTAAAGAAAAGTTGAGATTGCATTTGGGGTTAAGATTTCTGCTTAATAAATTTTGTTATCAGTAAAGTATTGCAATGTTTTAAAAGGCTCGTTAAAAGGCTCGTTAAAATTAAATAATTCATAATTCGTTTCATAAATCTTATATGAAATGGGAACTCGTTTAAGATCCTCTATGTATTGTTAAATCATCAATAATGTATCCATGGCTAGCAGGTGACAAACTCAGCATATTTCTCATAAAAGTATAAAAACAAATCTGCGACAAGTGGTGCAGACGTAATACCAGGAATACCAACAACCTGTCCGTAAACGGTTTTACCGTATCTGACCGATACAAAACATGAAACTATGCATTACCTGAATAACAGTGCAACCATTTTTGAACCGCTATTAAGTAAACATTACGATGGCCCATTTGGCTAATTTTATTTCACTTTAATTTCTCAACTTATGAATTCCGAGTTTTGAAGTTTTGAAGTTTTGAAGTTTTCCTACACCAACGTGAAAGAATTATGCTAATTTTCATCCCAGACCCAACTAAGTGATTTTAAAATAGCCGACCCCTTTAAAAAATATTGTATTTCAGTTTCGTGTATTGCATTGTATTGTGTTATAAATATGCATTAGGTAATTTCAAAATTCACAATTCAGAAGTCGAGAAAATGAAGTGAAATAATATTCGCCAAATGGACCATCGTAAAACACATCTGTTTTTCATGATTTAATACACATCATATATCAAATGGCGTCATGTGTATGCTGTTTCATAACGACATTTCAGACTTATTGACATTAAGTAACATGCAATAACAGCATGTGACGTCATGCAATGTAATATGCAATGTAATAACGATAGATATTCAATAGTTCAATGAATTAATCAGACAAATTATGTCACATGATACAAATAAGTTGACATTGGTGTTCATCTCAAATGAAAAACATATTAGTCGTTGAATAATCCTTATTTATCACATAACGTGTAGCATGTGATTCTATATGTTTTACAAGTGTAATGCTATTATCATGTCAGTTCATGTGCTCAGTTTAGTAAAGAAGGCAAATAAAAATGGTTCTCAATTAATTACTTCTCATACCAGTGGCACTTATTAAACATAATCTCAAATATATTCGTCTGCTTCGATGGACGAATAATAATCCACCAGTGACAAACGTTATCGTTAATAGAGTCATGTTAAATAATGCTTTCAGATGTTATTAGGAAGGCACCAACATGACAAACACATAAGCAAATATTATCATTTATTAAATTGTTTGATCATATAGTTTAAATAGTTTTGGCAAATATTGTGGGCGGCTCCAAATAGCGGGCTGCCGGCAACTCATGCATATATCAAGGCAGCCCTTAACATGTTTCACAAAAGAAGGCATGGCCCATAAGCCTTATACCCTTAAAGAAGCCCCAATAGGCCTAAACAAAAGATTAAGCCCCAATAGGCTTAAACAAAAGAGGGCATGGCCCAACAGCCTTATACTCTTAGTTAAGCCCAAAAAGGCTTAAATAAAATGTTTATTCAAAACTCTAATTCAAAAGTAAAATGTTTCTTCTAAATATTTAATCATTTGAAAGTTATTTCTTTTCAAAAGTTAACAATAATGTGCACGACCGAACTAGGCATGATGCACCAACAAAAAGCTCCAAAAAGGCTTAATATTTCAGGCTGTAATTCCGACCCTGGGGAACAGTGGTCAGAGTATTACATTACAATTTACTAATTATAACATTGTTAATTGTCATTAAATTTGATTTCACTGAATTGAAGGATTCGCTGACACATTGCAGTCTTCAAAATAAATTTTTGATAATGCCACCGCCAAAAGTATGTAACGAAACCAATTTAAAACCCTCAACGTTCATATCTGTTGACTCATTTGACCATGTTTCTGCAAATGAAACGATGTCATTTTTCATATATAATGTATTTAATTCTGGCGATTATAGTTTATTTACATTTCTCTTAACACTCACCCTTCTCATAGGAGTAACACGACAACAACACATACGTTATAAATGTATATTTATTATTTATTGGCATAAGCCACTGGACGACCGACTGACTGACCGTATTTATTTAACATTAATTAATAACAAACACTTCACCTTCAACTTATAATACGATACATAATAAACTACACCTATAACATATATCAATCTCTCATCACAGACTTGCGCCAATCTATTATTGTCACATGACATATGCCAAACTAAACCCAGATTGCTAACGCGAACTATACAGTACATATAAAACAAACGCAATGCTTCCCGACTACTGAATAAGCAAAGGAGATACGATTTTATATCTACTATTTTAGCATACAACCAACCCAGTATTCTCCCTTATATATATAATACACTTTCCTTCGACGGAATTACTTAAGCAACTTTCAATGATGATGAATTAAACTTTATTAAACAAATTTATTATTTCTATGATATAAAATGTCATCCCTACTGCACCAGCTCCACCAATCACGTCGTACTTTAAACAGAGCATCATCAATGCGATACCGAGCCGTTCGCGAAAAACCCACGTATGGGAAACATGTATCCGATAACATTTTTTTATTCAAGGTATCGCTCAGGATAAGATCTCGGACTTGATCTTTAACTATCAAAAGTACAAACGTTTCAATAATCAATGGAACCAATACAGTCCACACAACATCCATATCCTGAAATGTCTACAAATCCGTAATATGTAAGTTACTGCAACACGATTTATAAGAATCTAAAATTTGAATGTGTTAATTGGTCAGTCATCCAACGCTGAATGGCAAAACATGGCGTTCTACACACCACGTGCACTCCACTGAGAGTGCGCCCCCTATGAGAATCACTCATAATCTTTAATCGTCTAATTCGCTTCTCTCAAGCGACAATAATTTCATTTTTCTTAACACTCACCATTCTTATAGGAGTAACACGACAACAACACATACGTTATAAATGTGTATTTATTATTTATTGGTATAAGCCATTGGACGACCGACTGAACTAAAATAACGGGCTCAAAATTGTAACAACCAAATACTAGTATCTAAGTAACTTACATGTATGCATTCAAATCTCCATTATTAAACATATAACGTATGAGACATTTCTAAACCAATATATTGGTACACTGTTCCATAGAATTTAAACATAAATACGTCCTATGTCTACCTGAAACTGACTCCATGTAATATATATAATAATAAAAAAATCTGTTTAAAACCAAGGTGTTGGTACACTAGACCTTATAATTTAAACCTCAATACGTCCTGTGTCTATCCGACACTGACTCCATGTAATTGATATAAAACAAGTTATGTTTAAAACCAAAATATTACATATATGAATTAAAATCTCCGTTATTAAACATAATTATAACATATGATACATTTCTAAACCAAGATATTGGTACACTATTCTATATAATTTAAACATAAATACGTCCTGTGTCTACCCGACACCAACTCTATGTAATTGATATACAACAATTTCTGTTTAAAACCAAGGTATTTGGTACACTAGACCTTAGAATTTAAATCTAAATACACCCTGTGTCTATCTGACACTGACTCCATGCATGTAATTGATATAAAACAAATTCTGTTTAAATCCCAAGATATTGGTACACAAGTCCATAGAATTTAAACATGTTTACGTCCTGTGTTTATCCGACACTGACTACCTGAAATTGATATAAAACAAGTTCTGTCTAAAACCAAAACATTGGTACACTAGTTCATAGAATTTAAACATAAATACGTCCCGTGTATAATAGACTCCATGTAACTGATATTAAACAAGTTCTGTTTCTTACTTTATCTGTCATGTAAAAGAGAGTATGATAATGTACCTTTGGAAACGGCCGAGCACGAGACATACGAAATATTGCAGTCTCGATAACCTATTTAAATTTCAAATATCATAAGAACGTTATAGATTGCATGTGCCCAGGGACATGAATCCCATAAAACATATCACATGCACTTAATATATAATTCTAACCCTATGCGCAAATATCCGCATATAGTAACCGACAAGCTGAAACCGATTTCGTTACAATATGGTATACGCCTATTTCCATCCATATACAAGGGAGCTAACATCACATGTTTTCACATAAATTATAACCCTATGTGTAATTATTAACCAACACATCGATACCGAATCGTTGCTACATGGCATAAGTCTATTTACCGTCCCTATTCCCCTATATAGGGGAGCTTACATTTCAATATAAATTATGAATCACATACATCAGTTGCATTTATAACCAACCCTACGTGCAGATACCCGCACATAGTAACCAACAAGCCGATACCGGCTAATTGCACCTGGTATACGTCCTTTACCACCCCAAACAGGGTATGTTATAGTCACATACTTGATACGCAAAACCACATGCCTTACGACTATATTTTCGTGTGTCCTATACAGACGAGCTCGTATCAACATTACATACTGTTGAATCAAACATCTAAATGCGTGCCCTCATGAAATCACTCGACAAGCAATTGTTCCAAGTTTTACCACGCATGTAGCAATCCGCATGTAGCAAAAAGGTGTACGGTTGAATCTTACAGTTTAAATTCATGTCCACACGAAATAACATCTCACGGAACGACACGACAAGCACGTGTTCCTCCTCTCAAAACGTATGACGTGTTTAAAGTTTTCTTACTTGAACCGTCATTGACAATTGTAACCGGCTGGTACTTCAATCTTAATATGAAATCTGAATTTGCGTTCACTGTTTTCTGCCAAAACACTCCTGTTCTGGAACGCAATGTCGAAAGGAAATATCTGAAACAAATAGTATTCATTATGTATTGTGTATTAAACTACATACACCAAATCAGGGCTTTTAATTATCAGCCCAGACAAAACTTACTGCAATTATATGCATTTACCATTTTTAAAATGATAGCAGTACTATTATTAATATTATTTCTCACTGTGCCACATCGCTACCCACGGTGTCACTATCACCAGTGTCACTACTCACATTGGCACTATGTATACATAAATATATATATATAAAATTATAACCAATTATTTTCGACTATCTATATAAATTCCAGGTATGTTCAAAACATTTTAATACATGTTTCATTGTATATGCCTCCACTTTAAAACTGTCTGTTTCTACAACTATCTCGCATTTCAAATACAACATACATTATTACTTATCCCATCTTAAAAAAAAAATAGTTCTTTATACATCTTATATTTCACAAACATGCGTCACGAACGCGTTGTACCTGGGCATTCGCCCGAGACGTCTATTTCCCCAGCAGTTCTAACAGGCATATATGCCCGAGTTTTGACCATTTACTACTTTCATACATTTACAGGTAACTAACCCTATGTGCAAATACGCGCACATAGTAACCGATAAGCCGATACCTAATCGCTGCCACATGGCATACGGCTATTTGCCACCCCTGTACAGGGGAGATAATATCACATTTATTTACATATACATTTAACCCACATTTCTTCACATGACTTACATGTCAACTACTATTTGCATTTATACCTAACATTATGTGCAGATACCCGCACATAGTTACCAACAAGCCGATACCGGCTCGTTGCACCGGGCATACGCCCTTTATTACCACCCGAAACAGGGTATTATATTCATATACTAGTATGCAGAATACATTCATATACTATATTCATATACTAGTATGCAGACCTGCATGTAATACCAAATGTCATACGGTCTGGTATAACCACATTAAGTTACATGTCATAAGCCATCAATGATTTCGGACAAACAGCCCACCACCCACACGGTATATACACAAAAGTATAGGTTTATTATGCCGGACATCGTATTAAGAGGTTCACACAGTATGTGACGCCATTGAGCTTAAATATTCCAGATAAATCTCTATTTAGTCAACTTCACTACTCTGCATACTAGACAAATATTTTGCATACTTTATATCAGTATTTCTTTATACATGTACATCTTATATTTCAAATAAACCAATTTCCCAACAGGTATCATTCGCAAGTTGTAACAGGGCATTCGCCCGAAACGTTTACCGTCGCAGCAATTCTTAAAGGCAGCCACGCCCGAGAGACGGCCATCGTCCCAGCAATTAAACCAGGCATCCACGCCCATCACTTACTAAGAAAGACCGCCCCTCATTCATTAAAACATAATAAGACTGAGTTATCTTTCTTTTCAGTGAAAACAAAATTATAATGCTTAACTGTGGAAACCACTCTTAGCTTCACTCAACCTGCATGTATATGGGGACTGAGGAGCACAACACCTCTTTCAGTACCAAACTGTAGAATTTCACTATCATAAAAAACTACTTATCTTTTGAATTCGTTTTTTTCTTTAATCGTGCCTCAAACGGAACACGAACCCAGAATCTCTGCGACCGTGTCAGATTCTAAACTATCATCTGTCGAGGACATTACTATTTCACTAACTGTGCACCGATCATCTCATCACGGATTTCTGAAAATTATCGATATACATTTATCTAACAATCAAACACTCGTCAGCATTTTGATTACAATGCCGTAGACACTTCACTTCATACACACCCCAGTCACTGTACCAGCTCTATTATCAATAGCTGTATATTTGCACTGGTGATACAATGTACCGCATTTACACAACCATGCATGCCGTTCGCGTGCAAGCTAACGTGTGACAGAATACAAAACTAAAATTGTGTTGTAAACATTTTACAATAAATCACAGCAATCATGAACAATATCTCCTCCTTGCTATTATCATTTTCTGAGTAAATATAAACATTGCAGAATATTCATCATGTTCAAAACGTTTTGAAACCTGAAGTAATGAAAAGACATGTACGACTAATCAATCGTGTAGAAAACATAAATAAATAATTAAATATTTACACCGGTGCCAGCTAAACTACTGATCCTATAAACACCGTTTGTAAATTAATAATACTTATCTATACTATTTTCTTTTCCATGTGTACTAGCGTGTCCGCTGATAGTTCTCTCGCTGTGTAAAATAATACCACCCAATCTAAAATTTGAACGTGTTAACTGGTCAGTCATCCAACGCTGAATGGCAAAAAATTGGCATTCTACACGCCAAGTGCACTCCACTGAGAGTGCGCCCCCTATGAGAATCACTCACATCAAGAGAAATCAATTATCGTCTAATTCGCTTTTCTCAAGCGACAATAATGTCATTTACTGTTATGTTTTGGTGTAATTGAGCGTGGATACACCCTACCCAAGCCCACCCCCACCCCCACCCCCAATAATTAAAACGTTCCTACGCCCATGATGTCATAGCTCTAAAATTGGCGGCATGAACAGACTCAATAAAACCGAGTCTGCTACTTTTCTCTTTTGTTTGTGTTTGTTGCTTCCAAGGGATCACATTTTCAGTATTTATTCCATATCCGTTTTGACAGAACCTTCAAATGATCGTATCTACTTTGTTTATCAAAAGATTTTGATAATTCTTTCACCTTTATTGTTGTTTTTTTAGAACTCTCAATAATACTATGGTTTACTTATATTGCCTATTGATGCTGCCTTGTTGGTTAGAGATTAGATCATGGCGGGGATTTCTTTATTTACACTGTCCTGTTTTAATGGGATTACAGTAGGGTAAGCGTGAGGTTTGGTGCACCCTAGAACCGGTTTAAACCCCCAGTGGCCTACTTTGCCACTGACCGTTCCAAGGCGGTAGACATATTGTCAACCCTTTTGTGTTTGTGATGTCGTTTGCATTTATTATTGTTTTTGCCTTCTTGTTTGTCTGTTTGCGTGTTTGTTTCTGTGTTTTGTGGTTTACTGTCCTCCTTGAATGCTACTTTCCCTGTTCGATCTTTTTATATTTCTTTTGGTTGTGGCTTGGTTGTGGTTTGGTTGTGTCGCTACATTCTCTTTAAAGGGACACATGGCAATCTTGAGTTTTTATATCAGGCATTAAAATTAGTACAACGATTTATTAATACTGTATAAAAAATGAGAATTCTATTTCCTTCCTTATTTTACACAGTTTTTAAATACATTATTGGTGCAATATTATCAAAAGTCAATAATGTGTAAAAACAATTTGCTTTGAAATATTCCAACAATTAATATTAATGATTGAACAAATGCAAGTTAAGAGAAAAACTAACGGGACGCCGTGAGTTTTTAAAAAATCAAGATTGCCGTGTGTCCCTTTAACACTCTATGCAGTGAGAGTTGATCTAACATTTGGATAAGTTAAATAATTATACAACGCTAAATCTAGAATAAATTGAAAATAAGAAAAACAAAACATAACAAAATGGAACAAAAAACAACAACAAAAAAAATCATGTTGATAACATGTGCAAAACAATTATATCTGAACTATGCACTAGTAGTCAAGGCCTATGCGTCCCATATCGAGAGGTAAAAACAAACTCGTCGCAAGTTAGCATTTCGCTAAAGTGATATGTTGAGGTATTTTATTAGTTTTTTTGTCAGTTCCATTGTCAGCGAATAAATCATAGGATTTAACGAAGTTATTAATCATTTAAACTGGTAGTAACACCGTACAAAAAAGAAAGAGAAAAAACACATTAGAGTATGGTCTTCATTTGTGTATATCTATTTGGGGATTACAGGAGCAAACCTCGAGGCGTAATTACACCATTGCGTCTGTACCTCCGTGGTGTATAGTCAAATAGTGCCTAACAAAAAAACGTTTCACTGCCTTACTAGTGATACAATAAGTCCACATTTGATTGCTTGTTGTTATTATTAACTTTAATTCACCCGAATGATGTATTGGGAACATGTATTAGTGTTTGTTTGAGATATTAATTATAATTGACATAGACAGTAAAACGAAAGTAGAAATGGGGTAAATCCAATATAGAACGTGTCGTCATTCAACAGATCGTCTTTTCCTTACATGATACATAACCTCCTTTATTATTGCATTGTTATGCTCCCCGAAATGTTCACGCTATGATACTCTACACTACTAAGGATCTGACAACACTGCATTGGAGGTCGCGTCAGATTGACCTTTCGATTAGCTAATCAGATTTTAGCATAAAACATTGCTCGGTATAACTGCTTCACTGCGCAGTAGTAGTTCTCAGGCCAGAACAAAATACCTGTGTTTCTGGTTACTCGACCGTCGCTATTTTTTGGTGCCGACCCTGCAGTTTTTTATCATAAAAAAAAGTACGAAAACACTGGGTACGAATCGGTTGTGGAAGAAAATATTGATTACGAAAGATGCGCTAAAACATGGCCGCATCCATGGTGCACTGCGGGTCATACTACACCAATTCATTTTCCATAGGCCTACCTTATAGCTCTAAGCTCTGTACTGAGTTCCCTAATAAAGGAAGCTATATTTGTTATTACTTGTTTTGAAAGACCTATCTTAGTTTTATCAAAAAACATACATAAGGCGTACGTTGAGTATGTTTTGAAAAAAGCTGTTTGGGTCGGATGGTGCTGACCCACCTACTTGCATGTAAAACATGAGGAAAATGTAAAATATACTTCCTTTTTTGATTATGCAACGCATTATCGATACATTGCACAAATGTATGATTTAACCTTTATACGTACTCTTTAATAGTTTAATTTTATTTTTTAGCAAGATTTTTTGTTTGTTTACATTGTCAACCAACCAAAATTAAGAGATTCTGTGTAATAGCTCCGAATTTACCCTGGAACTTTTTCCCTGCCCGCTGAACGGTTGGTAATTGGTGTAGTCTGATCTAAATGCGTGTCCGTTTTGGCTATTAGAAATGGAAAATGCAGCCATGGGACAGAGCAGATTTGTTCTTCCAATACCACCAGCCTCAGGAAATGATAAAAGTCAATCTTTCACAGCTACATGTCAGTCACTCTGTCTGCCGTCCGTCAAAAAATAAACTCATAATAGCAGAAAATATTTGTTTTCAATTTATTTTATTCAAAACAAACAAGTTAGATATCATGAGGTTATTTTCCTTCTCTTCTTGCAAAATCACTACAAATTAACTACTTGACAAAGTTAAAGATACCTTTAACATCGTCCAAACCATATGAAAAAAAAAAATGAAAAAAAATACCTACCTACCTACCCTATTTTTTCAGCTGAGTAACCAGAAACACAGGTGTGTTTTTTCTGGCCTCCGTAAAACGCTGTGGAACATTCTACGCTCGGTATTGAAAGAGACAATGTCCGTAACTGTTAGCTTATAAAACACAAAATAGTTGCATGGACAAACATAACACACCAACCATTATTGAATATTTACTGAAAAAACAAACAAAAGAAAACAAGATTGCTTGACATAGTTCAATATCGGTACAACAAATATATCGATTCGTGGGATTGAACCCACACTAAAATTACACTCGCGGGTCAATAGTCGACTTCGCTATCAGCTGAGCTAAGATGTACTATGAATTATGAGTTCTGCTCAACTCGGGACTAGTGGGCGTGAGCGGCTGCAAGCATATTTCACTACCGTTCATGAACAGTCTCAAACAAACTGAGACTGCAATATTTCGTATGTATCGTGTTCGGCCATTTCCAAAGGTCCACTCTCATACTCGTTTATTTAGCACAGTGGCGTTGCTTGTGCAGTGTGGTGGCAGTAAAACGTCTCCCCGCGCTTGCAATCAGGACTGTTATTCATTCGATCTTAGGAGATCGCTGAGCCCGATACATATTTTTAGATATCGGTGATACATTTTCAGTTGCTTTGGATTTCTTACTTATATTTCGATTCGGTGGTTCCACTACCCCGGCCGATAAAGGCTCTGGCTATTGTTTAACCACCCATATGATATGTTGTCTGCTTTTTAATTTAGTCTTTTGGCTGTTACTTGTGATGCGCAGGCTTCATAACCGCTGCTCCCAACTAAATTCCATTTTGTTTATTTCGCTCTTCGGGGCATAGAATTTTGTTAGATACTGGGACCATACGCCGCTGGACATGGGTGGGGGTGTTGGGGAGGTGTGGGTGTAATAAGTATAAAGGTAGCTATATCCACCGCCCTATGCATGCCATCTTCGGTTGTAATCATGTGCTATTGAATTTATGAATATTAAGTTCTGCTCAACCCGGGGCTAGTGGGCATGATCGGTAGCAAGCATATTTCACTACCGTTCATGAACAGGCTCAATCAAACCGAGACTATACTGTAAAATTTCGTATGTATCGTTTTCGGCCGTTTCCAAATGTCCACTCTCATACTCTTTTACTATTTAGAACATGTAATGTCGTAATAATTTCGGTGGAATATATATTTTTAAACACATGACAGCGCCCATGGTTTTCTTCGTATTCTTGATGTAAGCATGCCAATTAGCGCATTCCTTTGAATTTATCGTGCAATCCAGAGCAATAACACACGTTGACTTACCTTTATTCGGATATTGATCTATGTGTTGTATGTGGATTTTCTCTCGAACGTCGTCGGAAGTGCATATGAAACGCGCGATTTCATTGGTTGAATTTAGTTCTCATGAATATTGATTAGATGAAAGGTCGATCTGACGTGACCTCCAAAGCAGTGTTGCCAGATCCTATGGCGGAGAGTATCAAAGCGTAATTAGAATATGATTTTAATGATACTGTTCTTTGTCCTTCCGTCCTTTCGTCCGTCCCACTTTTGTCCGGGTCATAACTTCATAACTACTAAAGGGACTGCAATGAAACTTCACACAATGATAGAGGGATATGAGAGGAAGTGCAAAGTGCAAGAACCGTAACTGTGTCCTATTCCAACTGGAGTTATTGCCCTTTTAAATTTTATACTTACAATATTTGTCCGGAGCATAACTTCAAAACTGCTATTGGTACTGCAATGAAACTTCACACAATAATAGAGGGCAATGAGAGGAAGAGCAGAGCGTAAAAATCGTAACTCTCTCATCATTAAAATTATAGTTATTGCCCTTTGTTATTTTATAATTACAATTTTTGTCCGGAGCATAACTTCAAAACTGCTGATGGGACTGCAATGAATTTTACACTTACAATTTTTGTCCGGAGCATAACTTCAAAACTACTGATGGGACTGTAATGCAATTTCAAGAAATGATAGAGGGCAGTGAGAGGAAGTGCAGAAGTGCAGAGTGCAAGAACAGTAACTATGTCTCATTCCAATTAGAGTTATTGTCATTTGTAATTTTATACTACTGATTTTTGTCCGGAGCATAATTTCAAAACTAGTGATGATACATGTACACCAGTTGAAACATCACACAATGATAGACGACAAAATTAATATCCGGAAACATCTTTTTTTTATTTAATACTTCGGTTTTATTGAGTCTGTTCATGAGAGTTAATACAATTTGCAACACCTCTCATGTCCACTAGTACCGACAATTCGAAATGACCAATAAGTAATAACATTACAGTATTGATTTTCAGTCGGGGCTAACCAATTTGCAATAACTTGATAGCAATATAGATATAAAACTCGAACAGGAAAAGCAGATTCAAGGACGACAGTCAACCATAAACACACACAGAAACAAAGAACAAATTTAAAGATGAATAAAAGACCAAATAAGACATCACAAACACAATTTAAAGGAACACACAACTTAAAACTTGCGATATCCTTTTAGTTTTTCTTCATAACTTGCATGTTTGCAAATTATTATTAATTATTAAAGACAAGTTCTTGACAAATTTCTGTTTTAGCATATTACTATTTTTCCAATATATTTCAAAAGGGTTGACAATAGGGCTTCCGCCTTGGAACGGTCAGCGGCAAAAAAGGCCACTGGGGGTTTAAACCAGGTTCTAGGGTGCACCAAAGCTCACACTTAAGCCACGTTAAATATAAACAAGTCAACTGTTTCATACATTTACAAATGCAAATACATGTAGGTTTATGTAAGATTACTTATTTATTTATCAGCCGAAAGTACTGTAGTTATTTACGTGTTATACATATTTTGTTTGTATTCTTCCAAACAACAGTATACTAATGTTCAGTCCTTTTTATTTGTCCATTTCTTCAAACTCCTGTAGTTTAATTAAGGACTCCCTGGCATTTTCTCGTAATACGTCCCTTTTCTCTCTTCTATCGACTACAGCCCGACCACATCGACTACAGTCCGAATACGATGCTGCGTCAGTCATGCAGACCACCAACATCACAGCAACAAACATAACAAGGACAGTTTTATTCAGCGCCATGCTGAAATAGAAATATATAAATATTATATTTAAAGTGAAGTATTGGCTTAAACATGCCCATATATAGTTAGATTATATCAGTATTGTAGCATGGTCGGTGACATTTCCTTTGATGAATGCAGAGCATTAAATCGTTTAATTTAGGGTAACTAAAGGGGCGTGGCTATACCGTACTACATGTACAACTACCGGATATTGGAATTTAGAGTACGGTCACTATGACGTCACAGTGTTACTAAGTACACCATGCTACAAAAAAAGATAGAGTCTGTCTCACCTCGTTGGTTATTTAAACACCTCGATGGCTACGCCCATCTCGGTGTTTAAATAAGCCAACTCGCTGAGACCAGACTCTATCTATTACGTGTCTTCAATTTCTTCAATGTATCTATGTTATTCTACCTTGGCCGTAACATATTACTTAAACAATATAATTATCAATTAGTAAAATGCAAAAAAATAAATATTCATATATTTGTTTTTGCTTCGAACGATTTAAATAATTATTAATACTAATACTAATTTGCAAAACAAATCAAGTTATGTAAAAAACCGGGAAGGCGCGAGAATAAAAACAACCTAAGATTTCCGTCTGCCCATTTAAGTTATAAAATAAATCTGCCAAAACTATATAATATTTTATTGCATATTGTATGTACTGCCTTAATGATATTCCATACAATTTAATCAAGATAGGAAACACTTTTTGTTTACCTGTGGAAACGTTAAGATAATAGAAAAACGGAGAAATACACAGACGAATTTTATAAAAAGAAAAATATGATACTAAATACACGTTACACTCTATGTGTTTCAACGAACAGTTATATCCATTACAAACAAACGGTAGGAACATTCTTGCGCATAACAATTTTAAAAGAACTCTCTGTTTCGTTTATTTTTTATTTTTTTAAAATGACCAATATTATCTCCTTTAGTTTTGTTCCAAATGACAAGAATGGGACATGTTCATGTTTTCATTAAGGTTTTGATACGTCTGAATGTTTTTGAGCCCAAATTTGAGAATCTAACAATAGCTAGTGATTCATCGGAAAATGAAATGAAATAATTTTCAGCAAGATCTCTCCACACTACGGATAATTTAAAAAACAACAACAATTGTTCAAGCGTGTATGTTGTTTGTTTGATATTTCGAGCAACAGACTTTAAGTTTCACACAGAAATCTTTTGAAAAATATTTTGAAAAAATATTCATAAAGTTGTACAGTGGTCCATAGAGGCCAGGCTAAATATTATTCAGAACATTGCAAACAACACAATTACTTAACGAGACGTATATGTTGAATATTACTCTATTTGCAAGAAATTACATCATGTTCACATACATGATCGGAATTGAAAGACTTTCAACTAACTGTTCAGGTAAACAAATACCGTTTGTCGAAATTTAGGAACAAAACACACCAGATAATTATGGTTGAGCTAACCAAAAGGCCATATTGCCTATTGACCGTTCTAAGTTGGTAACACTATCTTCACCACTCGTCATGTTGTGTATTGCCCTTTTCATTGTGTTTTTAATTTGCTCTTTGATTGTGGTGCAGTGCGGACATACGCTGCTTTTACATTTGGGTGTTGTGATTTCTATAGGTCATTTTTGTTCTCATTTGTGTTACATGTTGGCGTAAGATTATACACGATGCGATCTTAAAGGGACACACAACTTTAAACTTGCGACATCCTTTTAGTTTTTCTTCATAACTTGCATATTTGCAAATTATTATTAATTATTAAACGACTTGTTCTTGACAAATTTCTGTTTTAGCATATTACTATTTTTTCAAAATATTTCACTAATAATATATTCAGTTTAATACGTGCAGAATAACAAATAGAAAACGAAAACTGCCAAAATGCATTATCTTTTATTATAACACGACCTGCGAAGTAAAAGATATGTTATTCACGATAAAATACAGCTGTTCCATTAATTGCCCGCGTATAATTGTTTTTCACGTGACTACCAGTGTGTACCGCGCAGAACTTTGCATACGGGGGCGCCCAATGGAACAGCCTGTAACATAGCTTCCTGATTACCTTGACCTCCGAGATAATATATAGTGCCCTCACAATAGCGTAAACAATGGAGTTATTGTTGTGTTAGAATCGAAATAATAAATACGCCCCTGTGTTTTATCGGTGAATAAAATACAAGATTCAAGATTCTTTATTAAGTAACGTAAACATTAAAATGTTTCTTGTTACGTGATACAATGAATAATATTATATACAACAGTCAATCATGATAAGTATGTGCATAGACATAATGGCAATGAGCAAAACATGATTTATATGAAAAAGATATACAAACATATATTGAACGTGAGGTTGTATTAAGTACATTGAAAAAAAATTAGAACAATGCAATGTGTATGTTTGTACATATATACATATTGAAATATCACGAAGAACGTTAAAGCAGACAGTTTGGAGTTCGGATGCGTAGTAATTAAATCACGAGTGCGTTAGAACGAGTGATTTAATTACTCGCGTCGGAACGCCAAACTGTATGTTATCCACCGACAGGTACATATTTATTATTTCTTTGTTTAAATATATGCAAGCAGCAGAAAGTAAAGTAAAACATTTTGATTACTAAATCAAGGTGATAATATTAATGTGTTATACATATTTCAAGATTGCCATGCGTCCCTTTAACTTTGCTAAAAATATAACGAAATTGTAAGGTAAACGGATTTTTATATGTTATAAGCAAACTACTAATTTATGATAAAAATGACGGAACTCGTTACCAAAATAAAACGAGGTGGTCTTGTCAATTCACTTCCGAAAAAGCATATTAAGCTATTATTTATAAGAGTTTTACACTATTTTACCATTGCAGGGAAAGAGCAAGTTACAATGGCAGATTCAGGGGAGATTTGTGGCATAATTCAAAAGAAAACACTGCGAAATGTAGATAGAGTACTAATTTTATCAATACAAGAGTGGGTACACTTAGTACATTTCAATACGCAACACACGGTATGTTTTGAATTTTCAGATATGTTAAAGAAGTTAAATAGAAGAAGAGCAAATACTATACAACTGTTTATCGCCATATGTTAACCTTTGGGACAAAAAGACTTGTGGTCTAACATAAAAAGAAACCGTGAACAAAATACCAGCGGACTAAAAATAATGGAAAATATAAAACGTTGTGTTTTTAAATTTCCTGAGTATATTAGCATAGACTTTAAATATATATTTTACATTGTAAAGTAGATTTGGATTGTGCTCATATAAAATCGATTCAAGCTAACCAGTAGGCCTTATTGCCTACTGACCGTTCCAAGTCGGTAACCCTGTCTTCACCATCCTTTCTGTTGTTTTTTGTTCCATGTAGTTTTGTTTACACTGTCTGGTCTATTTGGGCGCTGAAGACAGGATAATAGCGAGGATTGTGCGCATATAAAATCGATTCAAGCTAACCAGTAGGCCTTATTGCCTACTGACCGTTCCAAGTCGATAACCCTGTCTTCACCACCCTTTCTGTTGTTTTTTGTCTCTTTCATTGTAGTTTCAAGTCCTTATTTGCAGTACAGTGCAGACCTACGATGCCATTGCGTTCGGACATTGTGGTTTCTATAGGACCCTATATATCATTTTTTAATTTGTATTTTCAATGCATTTAACTTGCTTAATGTCCTTTAAAATTTCAAAAAATCAAAAAAACACAAGAAATACTGGAAAATAATTATAAAACTCGAGACAAATGATAAAACTTAGACAACTTTTAATATATCCTAAAATTATAGGAAGAAGTCATATTAAACAATGCCGTTGGTGTTAAACATATTTTATTCCAACATTTTTACAACATATTTTAATTGGTTTAGTACATAGTTAATAGGATTGGATCGAAAGAAAAATCGTATTAACCTTTATAAAAACAGCAGCTTTTATATGAAGCATTACAGGAGATATGCACCGCCTTGAGCACCTAATTGTAGAAATTGTATGCATTGTCTTTAAGATGTTTTACAGCAGTTCTTGAAATCAACGCGTTAGTAAATGACATAGAAACGCCCCTTTAGTGTTAATTTTTTTTATTTTTTTTTTAAATTCGGAATTTTTTCCTCTTAATAGGGAAACAAATATATGTTTTGGCATTGGGAATATGACCGAATTTCGGCTATAAAACAGCTAAAAAAAAACCCTTGAATATGCATGACATATGCAGGCTTTTTAAAGAATCACACTGTAATTACCTTAATTTTGACAGTACACTTGGTTGAAAACCTAGGATAACGACCGAGTCTATCATCAACCAGATTGTATAGGTGTGTCAAATTTCTTGTCACTGACTGGTCAGTTTAATTTGATGATGCTTTATCAAAATTATGAATGCGCTAGAACTATTTTCAAAAATGCATGATCATGCATTGTAAGATTTATTGCTCCACTGAAATTCGTGTGATAGTAATTCCAGCAAGCAATTTATACATATACAGTCTGCAACGGGAACAGTTAAAGGGAATATAGCGACACAGCCAAACAGCGCTATTATTGGGAGTTCTGAAAAACTTGAGAAAAGGTGAAGAAATTATCAAAATCGGATCATCAACAAAAAAGATATGACCATTTAAAGTTTGTTCTAAAACGAACATGGGAGCCGCCATTTATAGAACTATGACATCATAGTTCCATATAACCATATATGAAATATTGATAAATATCATTTAAAACAAAGAAGATCACTGTAAATGAATATATTTTTTACTGGTTATGTAAAGCATTATTGCCATTGATTATTACATATTTTTCATACAGCTGCTGTCATTTTTCCCTATATGCCATATAAGGTAATTTAGAACCGTGATGTTATAGCTCTCAAAACGGCCGCTTCCATATACGTTTCAACAGAAAATTCAAATGATCATATCTTCTTTGTTTATCATCCGATTTTGATAATTCTTTCAGCCTTATTCAAGTTGTTCTTAATAATAAAGATGGCCGTGTCGCTACATTCCCTTTAATGTTTATATTAAAATCATTCCACCGTGCCGTCTGAAACACTCCACCTACTTATTGTAATATGTCATGCAAAAATTGCCCATTTCACCCGACATTTGCCGACCGATCCATCACGGATAATATCGAGCTATCTCCGAGTAGCCAAATAGGTCTACCAATCAAACACTGGTAGGCACATTAAATATTCAATGTAGCGGTGCAAAATGTGAAGTTAAAAACAAGTCAAGATGGCTACTGTATAGAATATCACTAATGTTTGCGGTGTTTTAGCGATCGAATACGCATATGTAAACATTGAAACTGGTTAATTTGTGGTTGTTGATACTTATGTGACTACCAGCATCTGACTAGTTCTTGAAGTCACGTGACTTTGCGCCATGTGACTTTAATTCCGAACATTGTACTGCGATTTCCGAAGCACTGGTGAAATGGGGCTATAGCGATGGTCAGCTTAATTTGCAACAGAGAAAATAATAAACTACAGCTGGACAAACGACTGGGGTCAGTTGAGATAAAGTGTAATGTAATTACTCTTTATAAAAAGAATATCTCATAAAAGTGTGTATCTTGCAACGCCTTGGCCTTTTATCTTTCCATAATGATTACATCTAGCGAATTATGTTTAAAAATGTTGAACATGTTGAAGAAGAACATCATCTATTAGCACCACCTTTCACGACGGATAATATGTATTTAACATGGTTCTAATATTTGATTTTCTATTTCAACATTTCTAAACATAAACACGTGTTGCGGGAAAAGGGTAAAAATCAGGGAAAAAAATGGCGGAAAAGAAAGCGAGATTTTATATAAACTAGCAGACAGATTCTTTATCACTGAATAACGAAAATCAGTTGTCTAAAGTCAAATTTTCTACACTTTTTATCGGTATATGACTTTTGAAAATCGGTATACATTTTAATTCAAAATATTAATTAAAATTTAACATCACGGCTCGCTGTTTTTTGTATAACCGATATGCATGAAATGCTCAATTACGAGTACTCTCGATTAGCCAAAAGTCGATAGCTATAGATGGACACGACAAACATAGTTGGGAATACATCAATACAGAAATAATTATGGATGTAACATTCAACATGACATCCCAAATTAATTAAATATGTTTCTTTAGCCGTCATAACGAAATAACACATTTGAAATACGTGGCAGTGTTTGTAAGTAAGTAAGTAAGTAAATAGTTTATTAAAGTGACATGTGCATATACAATTCAAATCAAACATATTTGAAATAACTGAAAATTAAGCACCCGGCCCGACGGACTAAAAGTCATTATCTATAAATAATAATATTAAGTAAATCACATGATATAAATATCAATTGTTAATTAAAAATGAATAAAGCAATAATAAATAGTTCAGTGGATATTAAATATTATTGCACATTTATAGTAATGACATTATATTTGCTAATACAATAAGTTAATACAATAAAATATAAGTTGAGTTGCGACTCTTAAGAAAAGCTTTAAGTAAGTATTTTGCAACTTTCCTCTGAAGATTAAGCATAATAAATTTAAGTTTCTCGTTCTTATCAAAAGTTAAAAAGTCTCTGTTATGTAGAGTTGTATTAAATATAGTGTTTCTTGTATCATTATAAAAAGAACAGTCTAGTAAGATATGGTGTTCATCTTCAACAGCATTATCATTACACTATTACAAAGTCTCTGATTTTGATTTTCGCCGACGTATCTCCCAGTTTCAATTCTAATTGGTAGTATACCACAACAAAATTGGGCTAAAGTAGATCGCTCACCCTTAGTAAGTGTCATTTGCACGTAATTATCGGTAAAAAAGGTTTCTTTAAATAAAATATAAGTCCTCAATTGCGGTAAACTTCTAGTCTTTTATATCCAAATTCTCTCGTAATAGTCTCTTATAACGACATTTAAGGTTAACATATTAACGGCAGTTTTATTATTAAAGTGAATAATCAAACCTAGTTCTTGCATTATGTTTTTAACACTGCTTGACCAATTATTATTGCAAATGGTATAGTCACAGTTGAAAGCACGTTTTGTTAGACGATTGTCATCAAAAGTCACCATTCTATTCCAAAACCGTAATACCGAGGTCCAATGTCTATATAAACTTGGTAGCCACCCTGTATCTATGAACGCCTAAGAAGTATCTGGAGGCACGATTTTGGACATTGTCTATCGACTGATACTGTTTGTGACCCCATATAGACGAACCGTAATCAAGAATCGAAACTAAACAATATAGTTTTTCGTATGAATTAAAACCAAATTCTTTGAATTGATGTATTTTAGATATAATGCTTTCCAGAGCCCTGCCTGCACCTTTAGCTAAAGCGTCGCAATTAAAAGAAAAAATCAAGTGTTCATGAAATATGAAACCTAAGTATTTGTACTGTCCGATTGTTTCTAATACATTATCACCAATTTTAAAAACATAATTGCTTTTATTACTACGCGGTTTTCTAAAGTGGACGCACTTGGATTTATCAGTGTTTATAAGTACACGCCACCTACGGCACCAGCTGTGAAAGGTATCTAACATGTGCTGTAAATCCTCTTCCGTACTCGCCAAGAGCACAATGTCATCAGCATATAATAATGCCGACAGTTTACGGTCATCAAGCAGGACACCAAGGTCAAGGTCATTTATCTCACGGACAAGGTCATTAATAAATATCGAGAACAGCGCCGGTGTCAGGTTATCTCTCTATTTCACTCCGGTTGCGCAATTAAACCACTCAGTAAGCGAACCATTAAGACTGACAAACGATACCGAACTTGCGTAGATATTTTTACTGGAGTTGTATATCTTTCCATCAAGTTAGTTTGTATAAAAGTAGCTTGTAAAGCAGCATATCACGATCTATAAAGTCAAATGCTTTGCGCAAATCGATGAACGCAGTAAAAACAGATTGGTTGTTACGGAGAACACTGTTAAGAATGAATATATGATCTTCACATGAACGATCTTTCCTGAATCCAAAAACATTGTAAGACGCCTATTTATGAATGAACTATAAAGTTTGCTTATGCAAGAGAGAAGACTATGTATATATAAGTAATTATGTAGTTAAATAGGTGTCAACAAAAATTGTTTACGTTTTATCGTAGAATGTCCTCGCTCTGAGACAAATCCATTAATTTCAATTTGTTGATTTACATGTATAGTTTATATTACTACAATATCGTCCCTTATTTTTAAATAGTTTTATATTTATATACTTACGTTCATTTTTAATTACTACTTCATTTCTTCATCTTTCATCAGTTTTTGCGCATAATATGACCTATTTATGTGTCGACGTGCCGAAAAACACTATTCATTCATTCGTTAATTTCAAAATAATGTCTTTAACATGTCTGCATATGCCTTATAACATACATTTTGCATGTTCGGTATGACGGATGATGTAAACTTGAATTATAGTAAAGGTGTATCCTGTACTGTATTTTACTTCACACTGTTACTTGAAATATCCGTCTTGGTGGTTTCATTATTGATGTTCATTGAATTTATTTGGATTTTACGGCACACCAACACAAGAAGGTTATATAACGCCAAACATATAACGCCAAACAGGAATGAAATTGACAGGCTCATTCTCCATTTGCATCGAGAATGGTCCTAGAATTTTCTAACCTATGAAACTGCAGAGTTGCTGCAAATTATGTACTATAGACACTCCATTTATGTTTTACTTCCATGATATAAGCTATGTGATAAATCATTGTTCAGAACAAATTGATTTTATTTTTTAATGTCTGCATAAAAAGTTTTAGGGTTGGCCCCTTAAAAATAGAGTCGGTCGGGCCACCGGAATCACAGGTATTTTTTATTTGGCTTAAACATATGCAGAATGGGTCTAGAACATTCTTACTCGCAGGACTGCTGCTAAATGTGTTGTTAACACTCCATGTTTCTTCACTCAAGTCGCGCCTGAATCAATACAGGAATAGTGTTAAGGACATTATGAACATGACAAAAAGGGTAACTGAAAATCACTGTTAGCCATGCAATTTCATGAGAAAATTGTGATATTCAATTTTGATTCAGATTATGAGGCCCACCCAAAACATCCTTTTAGTGTTCAGTAAAATATAAACACACAACAGAAAGTTGTTCATTTAATGCTATGCTATCATTCTTGTTCTAGAAACAATAAAGAAATATCATACATGTTTTGTATTTAAACTAGCTTAATTATGAATATGCTTTTCTAAATTACAAAGGTGTGTTTAGCTTTTCTTAACCAAGACAATATATAATATAGCAATGTAAAAAAAAGAAAAAACTACAAGCGGGCCTCAATTTATATACCTGAGTTGATCGGTTATGGAGCATGCAGTCAGTAAATAAACAAGATTCTCATGATGTTTCAATGACCAAGTAGCGATGGGAAATATGTCCTTAATGGACACAACAAAGCAGAGAACAGTAAACAATACCTAGATATAAGACGGATCTTGTACACCACTTGACCTTTATTATTTAGCACATGCCGAGCACTATATAAACTCCCCCTCTCTTACTAAGCAGTAGTAGCTGGTGGCTGTTACTCAACTCGTTTAAGACTGTCCTTTTCACTCTTGCTGACGGATTAAATCAAGGTAAGACACACTATTTTAACGTTATTTCATTTGCTAGTTTGAATAATATTTAATATACATGTTTAAGAATAATTTGATTTAACATTTAATCTCTCAAAAACATGAGTACTATTTTTTTTGTTTCAACTGTCATATATTCATATCATTATGTTAAGGAAACAGATTTATACAAGCCGATAGCTTTCTTTTAAACTCTTTTCACATGTTTATAACAACTTTCAATGTCTATATAATTAACCATGTAAAGTGTACAACATTTGTCAATAACATATTCTTTAAACTAATTATAGTTAACCTAACATTAACACGTTTTTAAAGTAATTCGCGCCCTTGGAACGAGAAGGGGTTATAACATTATATATTGTACCCCGTTTAAGGCGTGGTCAAGTTGTAGAGTATCCGTCGCGCATTCGGGAGGTCGTGTGTTCAGTCCTCGATCCAGTCATACCAAAGACTTCATAATAATTGGTACTTCTACTAGTACCTTACAGCATATAAACGGTTTTAGGACTGGTCGACCCGGCGTCGGTTTAATGTGACTGGGTGGGTATCATGTCATGTGTCGATGGCGTGGTATTCCAGTGTGGCAGCACTACAAAGTTGAATTTAAAGGGACACATGGCAATTATGATTATTTTTAAACACGCGTGGCGTCGCGTAAGTTTTTCTACATTAATTACATTTGTTCATTCATTAATATTAGTTATACGTCTAGTATAAAGCAAATGGTGTTTGCATATTACTAGCTGTTGATTACATTTCACCAATACTATATTCAAACCTATGGTATAATAACGAAGAAAAGTTGAAACTTAAAATTGTATTTAAATATATACAAACAGATTTAAAGTCGAACATACATCGAGAGGCTAATTTTAATGATAGCTGGAGATTTCAATATTGCCATGTGTCCCTTTATGTACACTGCTATAAGTAGACACCGTCTTTATATGACTAAAAGATTGTTTAAGGTATGAAACCTCCAATTATTTTCCCCATTGACACCAGTGTTAAAATGTCACATAATTATAATGATTTGCTGCAACTTCAACTCAAGTATGGATAACGCGGCAATGTAATTTTCATATAGAAAACTAATATTCCACTTAAAAAATCAACAGAAAAGGTGGGGTCACAAGACATGTAAGAGCGTTCTTATTTGTTTACTAAACAGGTCAAGGATACAGCTGTTTTCATTGATAGTTGCTCACAAAGTGTAAGCATAGAGTCGATATTTTGAAAATGTTCATCAGTGATCCAGTAAAATATATTAATATGCTTCTTATACATACAACAATAACATTGAATAGAAATGAGCAATTATTTCCACTTATAATGCCCATTAGTGGGACTACTTTTTATTATAGGAGGTTTACATGTAATTGGTGGTGGTCAACCTTAAAGCGCCGTTATCGCTCCCCACCCACCTTCACACACACACATAAATACACCAATACGTTTATGTTAACACTAAAGGGGCGTTTCTATGTCATTTACTAACGCATTTAGTTCAAGAACTGCTGTATAACATCTAAAAGACAATGCATATAATTTCTACAATTAGGTGCACAAGGCGGTGCATATCTCCTGTAATGCTACATATAAAAGTGAGTATTTAAAGCTGCTGTTTTTACAAAGGTTAATACGATTTTTCTTTCGTTCCAATCCTATTAACTATGTACTGAACCAATTAATATACGTTGTAAAAATGTTGGAATAAAATATGTTTAACACCAACGGCATTGTTTAATATGACTTCTTCCTATAATTTTAGAATATATTAATAATTGTCTAAGGTTTATCATTTGCCTCGAGTTTTATAATTATTTTTCAGTCTTTCTTGTGTTTTTTGTTGTTATTTTTTTCGAAATTTTGAAGCATATTAAGAAAGTTAAGTGCACTGAAAATGAAAATTAAAACCTACTTTACACTGTAAAATACACCTTTAAAGTCTATGCCAATATACTCAGGACATTTAAAAACGCAACATTTTTATTTTCCATTATTTTCAGTCCGGTGGTATTTTGTTCACGATATCTTTTTATGTTAGACCACAAGTCTTTTTGTCCCAAAGGTTAGCTTATGGCGATAAACAGTTGTATATGAATTGCTCTTCTTCTATTTAACTTCAACATCTTTAACATATCTGAAAATTCAAAAAAATACCTGGTGTTGCGTTTTCAAATGTACTAAGTGTACACACTCTTGTATTGATAAAATTAGTGCACTATCTACATTTCGCATTGAACATTTTTTTTATCATAAATTAGTAGTTATGCTTATAACATATGAAAATCCGTTTACCTTACAAAGTCGTTATATGTTTAGCAAAGTTAAAGGGACGCATGGCAATCTTGAAATATGTACATTAATATATTTCCACTTTGATTTATTAATCAAAACGTTTTACTTTACTTTTTGACTGCTTGCATATATTTAAATTAAGAAATAATAAATACGTACCTGTGTTTTATCGGTAAATAAAATACAGTTAGGAGTTCGGATGCGTAGTAATTAAATTAACGCACTCGTGATTTAATTACTACGCATCCGAACTCCTAACTGTATTTTATTCACCGATAAAACACAGGTATGTATTTATTATTTCGATTCTAACACAACAATAACCCCATTGTTTACGCTATTGTGCATGTAGTGATGGCACTATATATTATCTAGGAGGGCAAGGTTATCAGGCTGCTATGTTTACAGTATGTTCCCCCGTAGCCAAAGTTCTGCGCGGTACACACTGGTAGTCACGTGACAAACAATTATACGCGGGGAATTAATGGAATAGCTATATTTTATCGTAGAATAACATACAGTTGTCTCTTTTCTTTGTGTATATAAAAGACTTCGCATGTCGTGTTAGAATAAAATATAATGCATTTTGGCAGTTTTCGTTTTCTATTTGTTATTCTGCAAGCATTAAACTGAATATATTATTAGTGAAATATTTTGGAAAAATAGTAATATGCTAAAACAGAAATTTGTCAAGAACTAGTCGTTAAATAATTAATAATAATTTGCAAATATGCAAGTTGTGAAGAAAAGCTAAAAGGATATCGCAAGTTTTTGTCCCTTTAAGATCGCATCGCGTATAATCTTACGCCAACATGTAACACAAATGAGAAAGAAATGACCTATAGAAATGACAATACCCAAATGTAAAAGCAGCGTAGGTCCACACTGCATCACAAACAAAAGGCAAATTAAAATCACAATGAAAAGGGCAATATAAAACTTATAAATGATCAAATATTGTTGAACAATAGCAATATAAAACACAGTGGTAGACCCTTAATATATCTTTATTGGATACAGAAACAGATTGTATGCATCCATAATATATATAATACAACTGATAGAAAACTAAAAACATTTAATTCTATCCAAAATGATTTTGACATACCTGCAACAGAATTCTTAAAATATCACCAACTAATATCTTCAATACGAAAACAATGGTTGCATGAACTCAACATAGAAAATGTCAACATACTAAAATAAAAAACGTTACGCGAATGCATTATGGGAAAGCCTTCAAACTCAGTCAATAGGTATCTCACAAAAGTTCAAATAGAAAATTTAAAAGATGGCACAAAATCGAAATCCCAAATTAAGTGGGAAATTTTCACATACTGCTATGAATTGGGGGTACATTTATAGAAACATATTCAGATGTAGTAAAGAAAATAACTTACAAATGTTTCAGTACAATTGTATATACATGAATATTACCACAAATAAATTTTTATATAAATGCCAACTTGCCGTTTCAAGAATTTGTACATTCTGTAATATGGAAATCGAGACTTTAGACCATCTATTCTGGGAATGTATGTGGACGCAACATTTCTGGAATGAATGCCGTTTATGGATGGAGAGAACAGACATGATTACCGAATTAAATAAATATAATATTTACTTTGGGGAACGAGATAAAATATTCACTAACATAACCATGTTGGGTAAACAATTCATATATAAATGTAAATATAAAGATGAGATACCGAAATTTGAAGAGTTCTTAAGAAAATTGAACAATAGGATTAACATAGAAATGTACACTGCCCTAATAAATGATACTCTTAATAAATTTGAAGAAACTTGGAGAAAACCATTAGCAACACTTGGGCTGGCCATCGATGCTCTTTAGCAAACTCATTATCTATTATCTTACACTATTCTCTTCTAATACTACTATTTTCCCTTCCTTCCTATTACACCTCCTAAAATATAGTCATACAATATATGTATTATGATTTAAACAGTGTTATGCAATTTCATTGTTATGTTCTGTTTAAATGTGTGTAGTAATTGTTTTTTAATGTAATGTTGTATGCAAAAAAACAATAAAGAAAGATAGTGTTACCAATTTAGAACGGCCAATAGTCAATATGGTATATTGGTTAGCTCAACCATAATTATCGGGTGTGTTTAGTTCCTAAATTTCAGGTAACGTTATTTGTTTACCTGAACAGTTAGTTAAAAGTCTTTCAATTCCGAACATGCATGTGAACATGATGTAATTGTTACCTCTATGGACCACTTTACAACTTCATGAATACTTTTTCAAAAGATTTCTTTGTGAAACTTAAAGTCTGTTGCTCGAAATATCAAACAAACAACACGCACGGTTGAACAATTGTTTCTTTTTTTTAATTATCCGTAGTGTGGAGAGATCTTGCTGAAAATATCTATTTCATTTCATTTTCCGATGAATTACTAGCTATTGTTAGATTCTCAAAGTTGGGCTCAAAAACATTCAGACGTATCAAAACCTTTATGAAAACATGAACATGTCCCATTCTTGTCATTTAGAACAAAATTAAAGGAGATAATATAGGTCATTTTAAAAAATAAAAAAGAACCGTAAAAGAGAGTTATTTTTAAATGTTTATGCGCAAGAATGTTCCTACCGTTGGTTTGCAAGGGATATAACTGTTTATTGAAACAAATATAGTGTAACGTGTATTTAGTATCATATTTTCTTTTTATAAAATTCGTCTTTGTATTTCCCCTCTTTTCTATTATCTAAACGTTTCCACAGGTAAACAGAAAGTGTTTCCTATCTTGTCAAAATGTCAATAAAATATTATATAGTTTTGACGGATTGATTGGCAGACGGAAATCTTGGGTCGTTTTTATTCTCGCGCCTTCCCGGTTTTCTACATAACTTGATTTGTTTTGCAAATTTGTACTAGTATTAATAATTATTTAAATCGTTCGAAGCAAAAACAAATATATACATATTTATTTTTTTGGCATTTTACTAATTGATAATTATATTGTTTTTACGGCTAAGGAAGATTAACATAGATACATTGAAGAAATTGAAGACGCGTAATACATAGAATCTGGTCTCAGCGAGTTGGCTTATCTAAACACCGAGATGGGCGTAACCCAACAAGGTGTTTATAATAAATAACCAACGAGCTGAGACAGACTCTTCTTTTTTGTAGCATGGTGCACTTAGTAACACTGTGACGTCATAGTGACCGTACTCTAAATTCCAATATCCGGTAACTGTAGTACGGTTTAGCCACGCCCCTTTAGTTACTCCAGATTAAACGATTTAATGCTCTGCATTCATCAAAGGAAATGTCACCGACCATGCTCCAATACTGATATAATCGAACTATATGTGGGCATGTTTAAGCCAATATTTCACTTTAAATATAATATTTATATATTTCTATTTCAGCATGGCGCTGAATAAAACTGTCCTCGTTATGTTTGTTGCTGTGATGTTGGTAGTCTCCATGACTGACGCAGCATCGCGCACAAGACGACACGTTAGGAATAGAATTCGCCATACGCTTCAGGCTGCAGTCGATGGAAGAGAGAAGAGGGACTTATTACGAGAAAATGCCAGGGAGTCCTTAATTAAACTACAGGAGTTTGAAGAAATGGACACATAAAAACTGAACATTCGTATACTGTTGTTTTGAAGAATATAAAGAAAATATGTATAACACGTAAATAACTACAGTACTTCGGCTGATAAATAAATAAGGAATCTTACATAACATACATGTATTTGCATTTGTAAATGTATGAAACAGTTGACTTGTTTATATTTAACGTGGCTTAAGAGTGAGGTTATATGCACCCTAGAACCTGGTTTAAACCCCCAGTGGCCTTTTTTGCCACTGACCGTTCCAAGGCGGTAGCCCTATCGTCAACCCTTTTGTGTTTGTGATATCTTATTTGGTATTTTATTCATCTTTAAATTTGTTCTTTGTTTCTGTGTGTGTATCTATATTGCTATCAAGTTATTGCAAATTGGTTTTGTGTTTGTGATATCTTATTGGTCTTTTATTCATCTTTAAATTTGTTCTTTGTTTCTGTGTGTGTATCTATATTGCTATCAAGTTATTGCAAATTGGTAAGCCCCGACTAAAAATTAATACTGTAATGTTATTACTTACTGGTCATTTCGGATTGTCGGTACTAGTGGACATGAGAGGTGTTCCAAATTGAATTAACACTCATGAACAGACTCAATAAAACCGACTCTAATATTTTTCTCTCTTGCTTCTGCATGTTGTTCCAAGTGATCCCCTTTTCAGTATTTAATATATTCACGTGCTATTGGATTACGCCAGCATAAAACGTGTTTAAACTAACAATGTTCTCCAAGTATTAAATAAAAAAAGATGTTTCCGGATATTAATTGTGTCGTCTTTCATTGTGTGAAGTTTCATTGATGTACATGTATCATCACTAGTTTTGAAATTATGCTCCGGACAAAAATCAATAGTATAAAATTACAAAGGACAATAACTCTTATATGAATGAGACATAGTTACTGTTCTTGCACTCTGTACTTCCTCTCTCTGCCCTCTATCATTTCTTGAAATTGCATTGCAGTCCCATTAGTAGATTTGAAGTTATGCTCCGGAAAAAACTTGTAAGTGTAAAATTCATTGCAGTCCCATCAGTAGTTTTGAAGTTATGCTCAGGACAAACATTGTAATTATTGGAGAGCACTGTAATAACAACACATCAAAATATTTTTTAAACTTTAATAGATTTGGCAAATATTGGTCGTGGCATGGATTGAAAAACAAGCCCCAAGCATGGTTTTAACAATTGGGCTGCCGGTAAGCACAAAAGACTATTATGGCAAGCCCTTACAGTAGAAAGCATTACACAATGTAAGCAATAAAGAAGATTGAATATTACACTATTAAGGACATAAATACATGTGCACCAAATTAAATGTTCATTATGAAAGCAACTTTTCTGATAAGCATTTAAGCAAGTGTTGAAAGCACGGTTGATATTCAAGCATAATTACAAGTGCACCGAATTCAATCAATTCAAATGTTTTTTATCAATTGGTACGAACAGCAAATTTGTATATAATTTATGTTTAGATTATAATTCAATCTATACAGGAGCTGAATAAATTTAAACTGAGACTTATATGTCCTTCCTTTCACACCTTTGCTTTCCGCCGATAATTAAACACTACAACATTTAAACACATCAACTAGGTGTAATCCAAAACTTCCAGCAAGTATGTAAATGTCCTTAATGTCCATGCCACACCAGTAATGGTTGACTACGTAAGTGGGTCCAGAGGAAGACATCAACTGAAAATATATAACTCAGAGAAAGCAACATGATCTTGCAACATAAAATACTATCTTTTGAATATAAGTATTGACAAATAATGAAATGTCTTAAATGAACTTTTTGTACTTATACAACTTCATAACACTATTATCGATTTCAATCAATGATCCTGTGGGCTGGGAGGGAGGGAATTTAAATTGTTAACATTAAGCTAAAGCACATTACCTCGTGTAAATCCAACATGCCGGTGTAGATGTACGAACACTGCACCGTGAAATTTACTCCATAAGTTCAAAACGCTAATTTTGTGTCCTCCAATAACTGTTGACTATAAAAGATATTATAGTCAGTATTATTGGAGAGCACTGTAATAACAACACATCACAATAGTTTTTAAACTTTAATAGATTTGGCAAATATTGGGCGTAGCATGGATTGAAAAACAAGCCCCAAGCATGGGGTTTAACAATTGGGCTGCCGGTAAGCACAAAAGACCATTATGGAAAGCCCTTACAGTAGAAAGCATTAAGCAATAAAGCAGATTGAATATTACACTATTAAGGACATAAATTCATGTTCACCAAATTAAATGTTCATTATGAAAGCAACTTTTCTGATAAGCATTTAAGCAGGTGTTGAAAGCACGGTTGATATTCAAGCATAATTACAAGTGCACCGAATTCAATCAATTCATATGTTTTTTATCAATTCGTACGGACAGCAAATTTGTATATAATTTATGTTTAGATTACAATTCAGTCTCTGGGTATACAGGAGCTGAATAAATTTAAACTGAAACTTATATGTCCTTCCTTTCACACCTTCGCTGCCCGCCATATGGATGGGCGCCCGGACACACCAAGTCATAGAGTAGAGTGTCCAGGCGCCTACCACCGCCGAAAATAGGGGAAACATTTTTTGGCAGCTGCGAAGAGTGTGTATCAAAAACAAAATATCCGAATGCCACGCCCAAAACAGAAACGGTGCCAAAATGTATCTATTTCCACATCACTGCCTACTTTAAATGAAACATTAAAATCCAGCCGCTAACTGGTTAAGAAACAAGTTGTTCCCCACATTTGATAAATGAACACCATCCTGTTAAAGACAGGAATCATCAGGCGGAATGTTTGGGTGTGCTAACTGGTTTAAGAAACAAGGTGTTCCCCGCAGTTAATTATGAACACCATCCTGTTCAAGACAGGTATCATTAGCCTGAATGTCTGGGTGTAGCAAAAAAAGGCCCCCAATATCTATTATCGCCTTAGCAGCACAACTGTTTAGCCGCGTTCTGGACCTTGTCCTTGCTAAAGGATTGATATAGTAACGCCATGAAAGCCTAGGAAGTATTTAAGAAAAAACAACGACCACATCTAAAAACCTTTAATGGGTATTTCCCTCAACCATTTCTCCACGACCACATGAGTTGATGCATCAGACATCGGCAAAATAAATAAATGTCAGGAAATTATCAAGTATGTAAAAGTTGGAGGATTATTTAACTGTAATGTGTGTCTCGAAAAACAAACTGACTGTTAAACGTGCCTAAATTAGCATCAGGAGTATCGATCTTAAGCGGTTAAATAATATGAAGTGTAACATGTACATGATACTCAGATGCAGACTTCGAACTCTGAATGATTTCTGATAAAGCATGTATCTTTCCTACTGTATTGCGTGCCATGGTTATTTTCATTTCAGACAGCAAACAACTGATATACATTTGTTTGTGTACAATATGCACATTTTCCTAAGTGTATTAACTTTTGTCTCCTGGATAATCAGGTTTATTTCTATTGTATACATGACTTTAACTGCATTTTTACCTTTGACCTACGATCGATTTTAGACTTGTGTAAACAATCATCATCAAGTAATTGATGAACAGTAAGTCAATCAATCGGTACATGATTGTTTACAGGCTACAAGCTCAATTTATGTCGGTGCTCCACTGTTTTATCAGCCACAATAGAAATACCAAGTACTTGATTAACGATCTACAACTATCTACAGGCTAAACCATCTTACACTCCGACAACACTACACGAAGAACATGTATCCTTTTCAAGTGAACTAGCCCGCATTAAAAAGGTTAGCCACACAACTGTGTAAACTCCCTTTAACTAATACATAAAGATATCATCGTGATGCTGACAATTGGAATGACATTTATCTCATGTATCACCTTCTTGTATGACAACCTAAGATGAAGTTGGTGACTTGGAGGAAATGTGTTATTATATTACAATTTGCAACCTGCCCAGGATCTATTGTGCATATACCTTTTGGACGCCGTGTTGGTTATATAACTTTGACTATGACTTTTGACTATAAACCCCAGAGCTACACACACACACACGCACACACTGCATTGTGGAACCTTGCAGAGAAGTTGTTATTTTGAATAGACACAGCACAGAAGTGGTTTTATAATTTAGTGACCATGCACATAACTGGTTTAAAGTACAGTGTATTGACTAGGGACAAGCCGAAAAGGAACAGATAACTAAATTTCAATGAACCCTGGCAAAAATACCTGGTGCAGGATAAATAAAACATGAACCTGGTACATGATATTTGAAACCTCATCGATCTAATGGATTGGCCCAACAATAAACCAATGATCAAATGGAATAGCCTTATAATGAGGCATTATGATAAGTATGTAACTATTTGCCATGTCTTGAATATGTACACCACTGATAAAGCACTGCTAAAGCACTTTCGATGCATTAAATATGATTGTATTAAACATTAAAGGGATATATTTCCAAACTCTACACGACATAGTTTCGAAATTCACAAAGCTGCTTTGAGGTGTAGGTTTATCTTGTATAACAAGTGAAAAGTGGAACTTTACATACAATACCAACACAGGAGGACTCTATGACCTGTTCCACACATTGCATCCGATACCTACATAGAAACTTTTGACTGGTGTTAAGTCAACTTGATGGTTACACGAACTGAAAAATAAGGCAAAATGTCCTTAAGATTGAAACAAAATAAGCCTTGAAAGATGTGATAGAGATCCAATTAAAATTAGGCAGCAACAGCAACAGCATTAGTATAAAACCACAGCCACTGTAATGAAAACATTATTGTACGCAAACTGAATAAATGTCAAGTTGATCGCTAGAATGTTTTATAAACAGCTAGGAAGTTTAAAATGGTCTCCAAGTAATCATTATCCTGTTTGTAATCAGCGTTGTTTAAGCTTCTGCTGCTATTATTTAACTCCAAGGCTGTTCGTGTAATTGTGTTTTATGATGCTACCCATGTAATTGGAGTGTTTAGGCAATATGTTTTCTTACATCTCACCAGTTGTTGATTTCCACTAATTTCACCTTGCTGCTGTTGGCTGTAAGTTGTTGGTCTGCCAATGGAGGCAATGAATATTCATGACCCAGAGCGGTAGGTGACGTCATACCGTCCGAGCGTGCGTCTAAGATAGTGCGGAAGTATTGTGTCGGATATGGCATTATTTTAACTTGAATTAATACTGTTTAACAGTTAAAAATTATTCATGCCTCAATTGTACTTGCCTTTCTTTTAAATTACTAGTTTTTAAACTTTCTAGTCTGAACTGTTTGCAGTAACAATGTGTAACAAAAAGGAAAGGTATGAAACAATCTACAGCCATACATCACTTACCCACATCTCCAATGAAAATGCAATTTGCATTTGCAGACTCCTGGTGTAAAATATGATATTTGGAGATTTTTGCATTATACAACAACAGCAGGAAGTGGTGTAAAACATCATACCATAAAAAACATATCTAGCCAATCATTTATGCTTTTTTTATATATTTTTTTTCTTTATGATATTATTAGTATTATATATGTCCCAACTGACTAACCCACTGACTTTAAACCCATAATAAAGTGTATAAATACTAGTCCTGTTTCATTAGGCAGTGCAACATCTGTTCCTCTAGCTGCCTAACATCCTTTTACGGCCTCTTCAGCAATCAAACGAGCCACTCAACGATCTGTGACATAACTGACTTGCTGAACGATATGTCTTTACACCGGGAGACAGTACATGCAACCGCTGATTTTTCCCGGCAGAGCTGGCTCGCACCATCGAACTTGCTCGCTTTCCACGACGCATTATCCAGAGTGAATATGAAAACAAAATCAACGTACATTGTATAAACTGAGAAAATAAAATCCTATTCGAAATATTAATACCAACTTACTGGAATAATTTTTTTTTATTTTTATTATTTTTTTATTTTTTATATATTTATAATTATTACGATTATTATTATATATTTATATTTATTCATCATTGTTATTATCCCACTATCATTATAAAATTATTTATTTATTTGTTCAACCTCAGTGAAAATTCACCCAGACGCATTAAGCTATGCCCTAAACATTTTCAGTTAGAATGCCGGGGCGAATCCAGGATTTCAGCTTAGTGGGGGCGTAAGATTTTGGTAAATTTTCGGGTCCGTCTATAGCCCGTACGGTTGCGGTAGTGCATTGATAGGGTAAAACAGTCCGTTTTCAAACAAAAGGATTTAGCGATGTGTTAATTAAACCACTCATTAGCCATTATGCGTCGAGCGAGCGAAGCGAGAGATAACTTTTTTTATACTGAGGGCGTGACGAAATTGCTTGATATTTTATCTGCAGTGACATGGACATACATGTATGAATAAAAAAGGGGCGTTCTCAAACAAAAGGATTTAACAATGTGATAATTAAACCACTCATTAGCCATTATGCGTCGAGCGAGCGAAGCGAGCAAGAACATTTTTTACACTGAGGGTGTGCATCGTAATTGTTTGATATTTTATCTACAGTAACATGGAGTTACATCCTTTGATATTTTATCTACAGTAACATGGACATACATGTATGATCCGGAATTGTTAGGGGGCGCGCACCGGGTGAGCCCCCCCCCCCATCACATATCCGCTAGTGGAATGTACCTAACCGCATTATTCTTGAAACACACTCAAATACCACTCATTATCAACTACGAACATAAATGCAGTATAAGCTGTATAAGTATAAGCTTATAAGTATAAGCAGTATAAGCTGTAGCCAGTACGCAAAATGTTGTTGGGCAGTAAACGGAGTTACAGCCGCTGGTAGATAATAGTTGCATTATTACACGTTAAACCTGCGACAGGCTGAGCAGTGAATTCGAAAGTAGAGGGACATTCCACTTTGGAATTGAGGGTAGCAGGTGGAGTAGTTTCGCCTAAAACCTCGCTAAACGAACGCTTTAAAAAACAAACAAAGCAAAAAACGAAGTTATTAACGTTTAGACTCCATTTAAATTCGACAACGATGACGCCACACATAAACCACGCAATATGAGAGTAATATAAATCAACGTTTACCTACTCCCTTGCATGACGTCATTCATAAACCACGCAGCATATTTAGTGCAAAACTATTCGCGTGGGAAACCCCACATTTCGGGAATATTAATTAAATAATTTACGAGAACGTTGTTATTTATTTATAGTTATATCAATTAGCAAAGGAATCTCACAGAATAGAAACAAAGAAAGAGACGAAATAAAGCTTACGTTAATTGAAAGAAAAATTGTTCTGATGAGAATCAAAATGGCCGAGCAAGTAGGCCTAAGGTGAAATAGGAGACTTTATTTACATCGAGCAACAACGTATACACTGTATGACTAAAATGAAACGAATACAACCTAATCGAAGATAAAATCATGAGCAACAGGTATATGACAAAAAGAATTGATAGATCATGCGAGTATGATTTCAATGAATTTAAATTGTTAACATTAAGATAAAGCACATTACCTCGTGTAATTCCAACATGTCGGTGTAGATGTACGAACACTGTACCGTGAAATTTACTCCTTAAGTTCAAAACGCTAATTTTGTGTCCTCCAATAACCGTTGACTTTAACAGATATTATAGTCAGTATTATAAAATAACAAAGGGCAATAAGTTATATTTATAAAATACTTTTTCGAGTATATGCGATTTGTACTGCTTCTCGAGGGCCGCAGGTACGCGCGTGCAAGAAGTTTTAGGGCGTTGCAGTTTTCAGTAAATATAACAGCTCGATCCAATCAAGAAATATCATTATCACGCGACATGAGCATGACCCATGTTTTGATTATTGCAGCCAATCGCCTGTGTATATTATTGGGAAAATCCAATGTCAAGGAGTGCTGTTTTGATAACTGGTAGTCGTGTTTTACATATTTGATTGACAGGTTGTGTGTAAAATACAAATACGCGCGTGTAAAATTGAGCAGACCATGTTATAACTGCCGAATCTGTCATTTATAGCACGGCTGAAATATACCGGCATTTATAGCACAGTTTAGGCTCAGACCTTCAGGTTTATGAAATTATATTATAAGCAAGAACAAAGGAAAACCATTAGAACTATGGTACAAGTATAGGATAGAGCATGAGTTTTGCACGTATACGGGGAGATAATGCACGAGCGTTACTCAAGACTCATGCTCTATTGTACCACAATAACTAACATATGCTGTTTATATCCTCGGGTATTACACATTGCATAGTGTGTATTTAGGCTATTGTGGTATAATGTTTTATACTGTATATTGTTTTATACTGTATATTGTTGTTATATACTGTATATTGTTTTATATTGTATGTTGTTGTTTTATACTGTATATTTCTTTAAATTGTATACTGTTTTAAACTGTATATTGTTTATACTGTATATTGTTTTATACTGTATATTGTTGTTTTATACTGTATATTGTTTTATACTGTATATTGTTTTATACTGTCTGTTGTTGTTTTATACTGTATATTGTTTTATACTGTATTTTTTATACTGTATATTGTTGTTTTATACTGTATATTGTTTTATACTGTACATTGTTTTATACTGTATATTGTTGTTGTATACTGTGTATTGCTTTATATTGTATATTGTTGTATACTTTATATTGTTGTTTTATACTGTATATTGTTTTATACTGTATATTGTTGTTTTATACTGTATATTGTTTTATACTGTATATTGTTTTATACTGTATATTGTTGTTTTATACTGTATATTGCTTTATATTGTATATTGTTTTATATTGTATATTGTTAATACTGTATATTGTTTTATACTGTATATTGTTTTATACTGTATATTGTTTTATACTTTATATTGTTTTATTCTGTATATTGTTTTATACTGTATATAGTTTTATATTGTATAATGTTTTATACTGTATATTGTTTTATACTGTATAAAGCATATGCATTTGTGTGTGCCTTCCTCCTACAGTTTCCTAATTTGGTATGCAGCTCTGACATGAGGTCGACATGCGTTTGTGGTCGTGTGTTTTTCATCTGATCTTTTTAATTGATAAGAAAGATGGCATTTACGTTGATATGGTTAACTTTCCACCTCGTGCTACCTCATACAGAGCTTATATTACAATCATTACAGGAACATTTCGTCACGCCACAATAAATTTACTTAAGAAGTATAACACCAACCTTAAAGCATTTCTGAGACAAGCAATGTATGGAGAGGTGATCTATAAAGTTTGGTAGTTTAAAGGGTCTGACGAATTTCCTGACCGCTTTACACAATTATTTAGGAAATTCTTCAGAGAAGGATACGACCATTTAGTTTTGCAAAATGCTACATGCTGATTGACTGACCCCTGTACAGTCAGTAATTACGCTTCATTTTCCCTCTTATGCAATGACTGAACTATCTCGTGGGATTCTAACAAGAGGGGTAGTTGCTTGATACTTTTGTTCGTCAGGTTTTGTAGTCGTACCCGAGATTAGTTTCCTTTGGCTGCAGCTGCTGGGGTTATTATGTACAATTCTGAATACAGCCTGACGTGTTTCTAATTATGTATTTTGATATATCTTGTCAACAGCAATTAAAAGTATCTTTCGCTTGTTTCTATGGATGTTAACTTTATTGTTAGAGATTTATTTTCGGTTGGGCGTACTTTTATTTACATTGTCTTGTCAATTTGGGCGTTGATGACAGGATAATAGCGAGGTTAAAAGCATTTCTGAGACAAGCAATGTATGGAGAGGTGATCTATAAAGTTTGGTAGTTTAAAGGGTCTGACGAATTTCCTGACCGCTTTACACAATTATTTAGGAAATTCTTCAGAGAAGGATACGACCATTTAGTTTTGCAAAATGCTACATGCTGATTGACTGACCCCTGTACAGTCAGTAATTACGCTTCATTTTCCCTCTTATGCAATGACTGAACTATCTCGTGGGATTCTAACAAGAGGGGTAGTTGCTTGATACTTTTGTTCGTCAGGTTTTGTAGTCGTACCCGAGATTAGTTTCCTTTGGCTGCAGCTGCTGGGGTTATTATGTACAATTCTGAATACAGCCTGACGTGTTTCTAATTATGTATTTTGATATATCTTGTCAACAGCAATTAAAAGTATCTTTCGCTTGTTTCTATGGATGTTAACTTTATTGTTAGAGATTTATTTTCGGTTGGGCGTACTTTTATTTACATTGTCTTGTCAATTTGGGCGTTGATGACAGGATAATAGCGAGGTTGTGTGCGCATTAACTCAATTTAAGCGTAAATTTCACAGAATTCGTGCGAATTCTTCACATTTCTGTTACAAATACGGCCGTAAATATCACCAATCGAAAATGTGACATATACGCTTGACTTTGACGCTTGATTTTTATTTTTACTTTTTCGTACGAACGTATTTTTCACAGCCAGCTGACAGGATACAGTTTATCGCTTATACCATACAATTGGTATGTTAACAGTCTAGCGGCAACATTTTTCAAGCAATCTTGACCAACCATGGATAAGACATATATGGCCAAAAGATCTCGGCCAAGTTCGATTATGGGCCAGATCGTACAAGTATGACCAGAGTTATGGCCGATGATTTAGCAAAAATGCCATCTTCTACCTTGTTCACACACTACAGTAGAGTCAATTATTGACCAATCTGAATCATATTAAGACAGAATGTGAATGTTTATAAAATGCAAGCCAAGTTCGAGTTTCGGTCATATCGGCCTAGTAACACCGGAGTTATTTCCCTTGATTATCAAGAAACTGTATTTGATCTTGTTAACACTCTAGAGGCTTTATTTCAAGACCAATCTTTATAATATTTGGACAGAATGTGTATGACTATAAGATCTCGGTAAAATTCGGTAATGGTCTAGAAACGCCAGAGTTGTTATTGCCCTCGATTTAGCAAAAATGACATATCGCATTTGGTCAAGTTAAACTTTTGCTTAGATAGGATCATTAAAAGCAGAGTTATGCGCCCCTGATTTAGCAATGATTGTTCTAATGGTTTTCCGAGCAATAACTCATATAATACAGCACAGGTAAGTACCAAATTTGGTATGTGGATATATACTGGGATGCTGAGATGTTGGGTGCCAAAACTGGGTCACTGTGATCTTGACCTTCAAGGTCAGAAATAGAAAAAATCTAGTAAGGACCATAACCCATAGATTATACAACAGCACCTAGAGGTACCAATCTTGGTACGTTGAATCATTTTAGGACGACAGAGTGCCACGTACCATTATTGGATCACTGAGACCTTGACTATCAATGTTAATTTAGAAATAGCTTGTCGGGCCTATAACTACTAAGGTACATACAGGTACCAAACTCGTTGAGCTTTTGAGTTCAGGTGAGCGATTTGGAGCCATCATGACCCTCTTGTTTTCTTTTCTATTTTTTTAACATTTGTGTCACGCCCGCTTGCGGACAGCTTGACATAGTCGTCACAATGACAGTTCGGTGTATGTGCGTTAGTCCGTCTGTCCGATTTTGTCCGGGCTGTAGCTTCATTATGCATTGAGGGATTTTCAAATAAGTTGACACAAATGTTCTTTATAAGGAGTCCCCGCGTCTCAAAGGTCAAGGTCGCACTGGCGGGCTGGACATGTTGCCCTTGGGTATCTAGTTTAAAAGAAGGATGATGGTTTTCTTCCTCCCGCATTTATTTTACAGTATAACCCAAGTGACACAATGTTGTGTTGTATTGAACTGTTTTAAAATAGATGTTATGGGCACAAGAAAATTGTGATAATTGCGCACAATTGGTATCTGTACCCATTTTGTATATTTTTATACTTTTTTCTCAATAGAAACGCTTGGGCCGGGGCAAAACTAGGGTAGATCGGGTAACCCTAAACACGCATAATTTTATTCTGCCTTAAGATATAGTAATATTTTAACATATTCGGGAACATAAAAGGCGGTGCCTGAAAAACAGTTGATGCCGTTCCATCACGTGACTTTTAGGTCCGAAAATAATCATTTTAGAGAGTTGCGTCGTGGGGTAAGGAACGAAGAAGTTATTCAGATTTCGGTTTGGCGAAGTAAGTATTTTCTTTTCTTTGCTATTTTAACGTTGATTTTTAATATTATTAAATAAATAAATAAATATACGGACGGTCAGCTACATAAGGCGATTTCATGGTTCTAACTACTATTAACACGTCCACGTTCACGTTCTCGTTCTCGATACTCACGTTACTCACAACTATTTGTAGAATGAGGCGTAATACTGCGAGAGATTACATTTTTTATGTTGAGGCATCATATGCGAGTGCGAATTAAATGGCTATCTGGTCTGTCTATCCACAACAAATCGTATCCTCTATACAGACCCAGTTGCGTTCAAGTACCCTAAACGAAACGATAAATGAACGATGAATGAACGGTAAATAGTTTAAACATATTTTATTGCTTTTCTTTTACATACATGCAATAGGGTTGGACCACAAGTTCTTCACATTTATAAAGGTAAATGAACGGTACATGAACGATGCACGATCTATACAATAAACGATAAACGAACGCTGAGTGCATTTTTTATAAACGCAGAATGAACGTTGCACGCATTTTTAAAACGCTAAATGCTGCAAACGAACGCAACCACTGAAATGCTTGTTTAACGCAGACAAATGATTTTTTTAAACGCAAACAAACGCAGTTAGCTTCGGGTAACTTCTATTGTTATCGTTTTGAACGAGGTTGAATTGATAAATACTATACCTATTTAAACGAAATGCGCGAAAATTTATAAGTATGTATTTTACTAAATAACATTACATGGGGTCATTCTTATGTGTAAACGTCGGAACTGAGCCGATATGGCGAATCTCGGTACCTTGGGTCTTCCATTAAATTGATTAAATCTGCCCAATATTTACATAAAATTGCGATTTTATATCAAGATAGTTGACTTGTAATCTGTAATAAGACGTGTGTATATAAACCTTTTTTTTGCTAAGCTGTGTGTTTTACCTCATAGTAAATAGCAGTAATAACGCATGATATAGAAGTGCCAATTCATTAGACACGCGTACTTTATGATGTCATAATGGGCAACATAATAAACTAATGATAACTTCATCGATATGGCCTACATTGAAGATATGCATATTAGTAATATGTGTTGTATCCATATTTATATTAATTACAAACAATATTTGACACTGTATATTTATTTCAATGTGTTAAACGCCACACATTCACCTACCATTTTCAGTCGGGCTACCGTTGTGTTAATGTTTACAAAAAGTTAGCAGAGATTTCCCATATATACAGGAAATAAAGATGACTGCCATAAACACGCGTCATAAATAATCACTAATTATTTAATCCCTCAATTCAATTCAATTCAGGGTTATACCAGGTGTTAGAAATATTAGAATATAATAGAATATTGAAAAACCCGGGTTATACCCAACAGCAAAATGTAAAAAATGATTTTCTGTAAGAGTTTAAGGACAAACAGCTTTATAAACAATAATATTACAGATTTGGCAATGTATGTCAACCGTGTCTTACCTGTCTGTAACCTTTATATGTGACATTACATTACATGTGAAAAACTTGCAGTAAACGCCCAATTTACAGAAAAATAAGTTATTACAATTTTAAAGCGACACGCACAAATGCATGTTATGTAGAATAACTAACAGAGACGCTGCGAGTGTTACACGAATGAAGATTGCCTTGTGTCCCTTTAATAAGTAATTCCTGCCGACAAATCGCGCATCGGCAAACTTCAAAAAGTCGAAAAGATCAAAAAGCATACAGTCTCGCGACGTAGATGCCTGTTTTTTGTAGTGTTAACCGAAATAAAATTCAAAGGACTGGCATTAAAGTGAAATGGTGCAATGATTTGATTTGATATTTTAAAAAATCAAAAGCCATTTTTACATGTTTCGGAACAAGCAAATAATATTTTATTGAAATGATAATATATTTCGTCTCAAAACATCAATACGGTAAACTTAATTTAAAATCAACAGTAAATATTCCATTAAAAATATGTAAAAGATATTGCGGTTTGTCTGCTCGGCGCGTTTTCGCTTCATATCTTATTTCCTTCTGAGCTTGCTGTCCAATATAACCTTAGTGATAAGAAAACATGATTTGTTCAGGTGTCTTAAGCAAGGCTTGGTCATCGAGTTGTGGTTCTTGGACATTAGATTTTTGTCGATATCGCTTGAGGTGAGCTCGACATAGTCATCACGATGACGGTTCGGTGTATGAGCGTCCGTCAGTCCGTTTGTTAGTTCGTTCGTCCGTCCGATTATGTCCGGACTCTTATCTTCCTTATGCGTTGTAACGTGGCACAAATGTTCATCATAATGAGACGGCGTATCGTGCACAATCCCAGGACCGAGTATCAAAGGTCAAGGTCACACGGGGAGGTCAAATGGTACATTTTTGTTTGTCCGGGCTATAATTCTGTAATGGTTTGAGTGATATTAAAATAACTTCACAGAAATAATTATCATAATAATACTGCGTGTCAAGCACAAAATCCAGGTCCGAGGTCCGAGCCATAAAGGTCAAGGTCACACTAAGATGTCAATGGTTCATTTTGCTTGTTCGGGCTGTAACTCCAGGGGCTTTCAAATACGTTAGTACACATATTCATAATAATGAGACCTAGGTCTGAGTCTCAAAGGGCAGGGTCTCACTAGCGGGCTTGTCTTAAATTAGACAGTATGATACATTGCTATATGCTTTCATTTTCAGATCATTTGGCAGAATGAAAAGAGGTATGGCCCTCGGATGCATTGCAAAGTGTAGAAACGATGTAATAGTTTCCAAGTTAAAGGATGAATTCAAAGTTTCGGCAAAACAGAGGACAGCAGATCAAGTGAAAGCTCTGAATCTATTGAGGAAAAGGAATGACTTTTTTATTGTTGAAAACGAACGTCTTTTCTGTCATGGTAAAAGAGTTATTGTCGAAGAAGAATTGCCAAGTTATGTTGAAAGGATATTCAAGGAGAGTCATGGCTGTGGATCGCGAGTTTTGTGTAGCAAACTAAAAGAGAAGTATACAGGTTTCAGTGGAAAAGACATTATCGAAATACTTCATCGAAGTAAATACTTCCACAAGCAATATAAGCCTTTACCAAAGAATATAACGGCCACTGCACCTGGTCAACGATGGCAAATAGATATTGTGAATATAAAAGGTTTTGAAGTGAAATATGAAGGGTCAACATATAAGTGCATAGTGCAAATAGTCGATATATATTCAAGATTCTTTATAACACAACCATTAAACAGGAAGAACTCAACGGTAGCACTGGTGTTAGAAAAAGTAAGGTTAGATCATGGGTTTCCTGGAACCATACAATGTGACAACGGGCTTGAATTCCAAGGTCTGCCTATGAAGACATTGCTTGACAAATACAACATCAAAATCGTTAATGGGCGTCCGTATTACCCACAGTCACAAGGAAATGTGAAAGGTCAAAGCAGTTACTTAGAAGAAGAATTCACTTCGCATGCAGAAGAAAAGAAGGGTTTAGCTGGGTCAGTGGTTTACAAAGCATCGCACATTCCATAAATATGAGTGTTAAGAGAGTTCTTGGTAACATTACACGTTTTCAAGCATACTACGTTAGAAACCACTCATATGTATCAAAATCGCAGACAGAAAAGGAGATTACACGTAACATGTGCGCAGCAAACAAATCCTTCCGCCGGCGAAAGTTAAAGAGCGCCCGAAGGCCAAGCAAATATACAATTGGAGAAAGAGTGCTACTAAGATATCCGTTTACTAAAACAAGAGTTCCGACCAGACGACATATTCTCAGCGGAAACATTTTAGACGTCAAGTCTGGAGGCAGATATCTTGTGGCATTTAAAAATCCGAATAGCCAAAAAAAGGAAACAGATCGAAGATGGATCGGAGTAGAAAATATTACAAGTCTAACGTTGGAAACAGAAAAGCAGAAACAGGGAACAGTTAATGAACACTTACAAAACAGTCGGATAATTCAATAAAGAAACTACACCGGGCACGGTTTATCATGTATTAAATCACGACGATAAAGTTCAGATGCTACATGTAACTCGGTCAGAATTCTAAGCTGGTGTGACAGAATTATTGGACCCTAACCCAAACGGAAACTGCCAGTTTGCTGCCATACGTTACCAACTTAAACTACAAGATATTTACAGAGACGAATCTTGCCTCCGCAAATAGTCTGTAGAACATCTGAAAAAAATCGGTCTTTTTATGAACACTTCGTACACGGAGCGACATTGGATAATTATAAACGAGATATGTCAAAAGACGGTACATATGGAGATAATGCGGGAGTACAACATGCAGTGTCTGGTAGTGTCCGTAGCTGGACCCGAACATACCACCCTGGTGTCAAATGATGGTTGTTATGACGATCGTCTACCTCTGATAACTCTTGGATATTTTCCTGAAATGCAGGAATGCACTATGTCAGCGTATCCGTAGATAAATAGTATGTACCGGTGTCACGTGAGATCCACACGCGTGGACAAAAAGTCCACGCGTGTGGATCTCACGTGGGGTTCATGAGATTCACACGTGAGATTACCACGCTTTTCAAGTATGTGTCATTTAATGATATATGGAGTATATATAATATGTGAATCATATGTTTTTGGTATATTTCAGTTATTTGTTGAACTTTTTGATAAAATAATATAACAATAAAGCCTACTGTGACGGTGATAATATTGGTAGAATGTTGCTAATCCTTAACGCATATCTTCTATGTGTGTGTGTATGTAATAATAATGCTTAGCAAAGTAATTATGGTCTAGAATGCCACATGTGATTGTTTTTTTTCCAAAGTGGCAATTTATTTTTAAAATATAATAATGTTTTGTGGGATGTTTTGCATCTTATAATAGCTGCATTATTATAATAATAATATAATATAACGAAAATAGGATGTGGCTGATTAGAAATCAGCCTTAAAAGGGTAAAATGATAAATAGATACACTAAAAAAATCAATAGTTCAACACAATTGACTGATTTCTTTTCATTTATAGGAAACATATATTACAGCAGGTGCGGATCCATGATTTCAGCTTAGCAGGGTGGAGCGCAATGTTGGGAGTGAGGTGGATGGGGTGTGAGTGGGAAGAATAGATTTTTAAGTGTGCTTTTCGCAGTTTATTGGATCGCAGCTGCTTTCGTCTCATGTTTACGCTTTGAATAGGCACCAGCCTCCTAAATCCGCGCCTGAGCAAGAACATCATATTTATAAAATACAAAACGCATGCACATGCGCAAATGACGGGGAAAACCAGATTGTTTGTGTATATATAGTTTATATTATAATGTTTTATGGTCGGCTTTTTACTTGATTTGGACTTTATACTAGGGAATTTGGTGTTACAACTTTATATTGAGTGATGAAATAATGACTAAATAAGGTAATTGAACGGCTCAACAAAACAATATAGAGTATTTAGAGCCGCCCCAGAGAGAGTGTCAAGTGATATTATAACATACTGAGTGGTGAAATTGTATGTATTTGATTGATTTGCCCAAGGATCTTTTCAGATTGATTGCAACAGTGAATATGTACATTTTTTCAGTTTATGGAAGATGACCTCCAACCTCCATACACTTATGACGAGCCAAATAAAGTTTCTTTATTTCTACCCAAATCTATTGTTCAGTAGAGTTAGTGAAATTCTAAAAATAGAAAAAAAAGTAAAGAAACTCTAGAAGTTCGTAAGAAGAGTTTTATGCTTGGTTTCCAGTCTGCAAGCAAAATGATACATATAAATACTTTTTAGCAGTGAGCTTAGCTCTGTGCTCAACTTAACTTTATATTGCTACCCCGCTGGAATACCCCGCCGTTAAATGATACCACAAACAGTCACATACTGACAATGGCCCGACTTGTCCCAGCACTACGCTTTATATGCTGAGCCTCAAGTAAGGGAGTACCATTGTTATACAGTCTTTGGAATGGCCCAGCCGGGGACTGAACACACTATAGTCCAAAGTAGACCCAACTCCACGGTTTTGCATGTAACACTAACAGCTTGTTTGTATGTTGTTTTACGTGATTTTCAAGACATATAAGGTTATACATTATATGACGGTCGCCTGTTTGTGGTGGGTGCAGACAACCCACTTTTCCTGGGTAGGACAAGTACTGTACACCTCCCGCCATCCGTAAGAATCGACACTTTCTCACTTACAAGTCGGACTCCCAGTGGGATTCGAACTCGCAGCAGTGAGAGGCAAGAAGGTTTACAACGCAACGTCGTTAACCCCTTGGCCACGTAGGTAAGTATTAATTATCCAGTAGAAGACAAGTTGCTTCTTTACACACACATTGTGGATAGAATAAAGCTTACTCTACCCAAATCCATGTTCAGTAGACTCACTAAACATAACATAAAATTATATATAATAAGTGTCAAAGTAATAAGGCTAAAGACATGTTTTCTTTGCAAAACAACATTTCATCCGTCCATATATTATGCGTATGTCCCGGTCGGTTATTAAACACGACCTCCAGCATGCGTCAAAAATGAACTAATCTAGGTTCAATTTACATAGTTAACCTAAACTAAAATCTCAATCCACGGGCTAAAAGTGCTTTATAAGTATAAATTATCCATATAATGTTGCATAGTTACACTAATATAGTGGGTCGAAAAAATGTAACTACCGAATACACACTAAACATACCAGAAAAGCATATAATTATAATAATTACCAATGCAATTTACATATAAACCTGTTTTCCTTAAAATGGACTCTAAATCCGGCCAAATATATATGTGTGCGGTATGAATTTTAAGATTCAACTTCATTAACGGCTTAATGGGATACCACAGTCATTTGCGTAACATTAATTATAGACACAGCGGGGTCATTACCATAAATCACGCAACTGAACATAGTATCCCATTAGGCTATTACGTTATGCCATTACGAGTCAACACATTTGCATATTGAAATCCATATCCCACACTTATATTTAACCGGATTTAGAGTCCTTGATTCAAGTTGTAAATGCAATAATAAATCCGAGTAGGACGGAGGAAAGGTGGAAAATTACCACTTTTTTGCGAGCATAAAATGTCTATATTTCTGACAAATATCGTTTATACGAACACCATTTTGGTTCAAAAATGAAAAAATATTCGGGAGCCAACATTCAGTACGGGAGTCATCTTCTCCCAATATTTCCACTACTCGGGACTTCGCACCCCGTATTAGGAGTACGTTTAAAGCAGGCCACGCTACGCCCCTGACACTGGCACGTTACTTTAGTCGACTGCGGGTAATGAACGGATTTAGCTGACAATCCTCTGTCAAGACTTAAGGATGAGATTCTTGATATTTTCTGTACGTTTACACCTGTAAATTCAATAAAGTGTAATTTTAATCCCCTGCGGTTGTTCTAAATAACCTATAATATGTTGATGAGCCGTAAACAAAATTCAGTTCAATTAAGTTTCCTTATTTAGTCATTATCTCACCACTCCACACGTTATAATAACACTTTCCACTCTCTCTGTGGTATAGACATCAAGTGACGTGTATGCTCTGAGGCGGCTCTATATAACATGTTATGTGTTGATGTGTTGATGAGGGTTACACAAGATTCAATTAAAATTTAACTTTTAATTTAGTCATTATTTCATACGTTATAATACATGTACCACTTTCTACGCTCTCTGGTGGTAGAGACATCAATTGAAGTCTGTGCTCTGGGGCGGCTCTAAATGTCGTAGTATGTGTTGAGTAGCCATTAAACAAGTATCAGTTCAACTGAATTGACTTATTTAGTCCTAATTTCACCACTCAATACGTTATACAATCACATTCCCTTCTCGCTGTGGCGGCACTAAATAACTTATAATGTGTTGGTGAGCCGTTAAGCAATACTCAATTCGATTCAATTATTAAGCTATACTATCACATTCCCACTCTCTCTGGGGTGGTTCTAATTAACAAAATACTCTCCCTAGATAAAATATGAGTTATATACTTGCTTCATGGAATTTCATAAGAAGACATGAGTTTATTTATAACATACTTGAAGCATGTGTATTACCTGTCTTTCATCAGTGGATCCGTGAGATTCTCACGCACTTTATATATCAGTTTATATATTATGACATCTATGAAACATCTGTATTACGTGTATGTATGTATTACCTTTATTTCATCCTTGGATTCGTGTGATTCGCACGCATACATTCGTTTATTTACGACATATATGAATCATGTGTATTACCTGTATTTCTCACGCATACTTTAGTTATTTATGACATCTATGAAGCGTGTGTATTATCTGTATTTGATCCGTGTGATTCTCACGCATACATTAGTTTACTTATAACATCTATGAAGCATGTGTATTACCTGTATTTATCACGCATACTTTAGTTATTTATGACATCTATGAAGCATGTGTATTACCTGTATTTCATCCGTGAATCTTTGTGATTCTCAAGCATGTATTAGTTTATTTAGTTCATTTTTGAAGCATGTGTATTGCCTGTATTTCATCCTTGGATCCGTGTGATTCTCACGCATACATTCGTTTATTTATGACATCTATAAAGCATACCTGTATTTCATCCGTGTGATTCTCACGCATACATTCGTTTAGTAATGACATATATGAAGGATGTGTATTAACTGTATTTTATGTTTGGAACCGTGTGATTCTCACGCACACATTCGTTTATTTATGACATCTATGTAGCATATGTATTTCCTGTATTTCATCCGTGTGATTCTCACGCATACATTCGTTTACTTATGACGTATATGAAGCATGGGTATAACCTGTATTTCATCCTTGGATCCGTGTGATTCTCACGCATGCATTCGTTTATTAATGACATAAATGAAGCATGTGTATTACCTGTATTTCATCAGTGTGATTTTCATGCATACATTCGTTTACTTATGACATGTGTATTACCTGTATTTCATCCTTGGATCCGTGCGATTCTCACACATACATCAGTTTATTAATGACATCTATGAAGCAATTGTATTACCTGGATTTCATCCTTGGATCTGTGTGATTCTCACGCATATATTAGTTTATTTATTTCATCTATGAAGCATGTGTATTGCCTGTATTTCATCCTTGGATCCGTGAAATTCTCACGTATACATTTGTTTATTTATGACATCTATGAAGCATGTGTATTACCTGTATTTCATCAGTGTGATTTTCACGCATACATTCATTCACTAATGACATCTATGAAGCAGGTGTATTACCTGTATTTCATCCGTGTGATTCTCACGCATACATTCGTTTATTTATGACATTTATGAAGCATGTGTGTTACCTGTATTTCATCCTTGAATCTTTGTGATTCTCAAGCATGTATTAGTTTATTTAGTTCATTTATGAAGCATGTGTATTGCCTGTATTTCATCCTTGGATCCGTGTGATTCTCACGCATACATTCGTTTATTTATGACATCTATGAAGCATCTGTATTACCTGGATTTCATCCTTGGATCTGTGTGATTCTCACGCATGTATTAGTTTATTTATTTGATCTATGAAGCATGTGTATTACCTGTATTTTATCCGTGGGATTCTCACGCATACATTCGTTTACTTATTTATGAAGCATGCATATTAACTGCATTTCATCCTTGGATCCGTGCGATTCTCACGCATACATTCGTTTATTTATGACATCTATGAAGCATGTGTATTACCTGTATTTCATCCGTATGATTCTCACGCATACATTCGTTTAGTTATGACATATATGAAGGATGTGTATTAACTGTATTTCATGCTTCGATCCGTGTGATTCTCACGCACACATTCGTTTATTTATGACATCTATGTAGCATATGTATTTCCTGTATTTCATCCGTGTGATTCTCACGCATACATTCGTTTACTTATGACGTATATGAAGCATGTGTATTACCTGTATTTCATCCTTGGATCCGTGTGATTCTCTCGCATGCATTAGTTTATTTATTTCATCTATGAAGCATGTGTATTGCCTGTATTTCATCCTTGGATCCGTGTGATTCTCACGCATACATTCGTTTAATTATGACATCTCTGAAGCATGTGTATTACCTGTATTTCATCCGTGTGATTCTCACGCATACATTAGTTTACTTATGACATCTATGCAGCCTGTGTATTACCTGTATTTCATCCGTGCGATTCCCAGGCATACATTCGTTTACTTATGACATCTATTAAGCATGTGTATTACCTGTATTTCATCGTTGGATCCGTGTGATTCTCACGCATACATTAGTTTACTCATGACATCTATGAAGCATGTGTATTACCTGTATTTCATCCGTGCTATTCTCACGCATACATTAGTTTACTTATGACATATATGAAGGATGTGTATTACTGGTATTTCATCCTTGGATCCGTGGGATTCTCACGCACACATTCGTTTATTTATGACATCTATGAAGCATGTGTATTTCCTGTATTTCATCCGTGTGATTCTCACGCATACATTCGTTTACTTGTGACAGATATGAAGCATGGGTATTACCTGTATTTGTTCCAGTGTGATTCTCACGCATACATTCGTTTACTTATGACATCTATGAAGCATGTGTATTACCTGTATTTCATCCGTGCGATTCCCAGGCATACATTCGTTTACTGATGACATATATGAAGCATGGGTATTACCTGTATTTCATCCGTGTTATTCTCACGAATACAATCGTTTGCTTATGACATATATGAAGGATGTGTATTACCTGTATTTCATCCGTGCGATTCCCAGGCATACATTTGTTTACTTATGACATATATGAAGCATGGGTATTACCTGTATTTCATCCTTGGATCCGTGTGATTATCACGCAAACTTTAGTTATTTATGACATCTATGAAGCATGTATATTGGCTGTATTTCATCCGTGTGATTCTCACGCATACATTCGTTTACTTATTAAATATATGAAGGATGTGTATTACCTCCTTGGATCCATGTGATTCTCACGCACACATTCGTTTACTTATGACATCTATGAAGCATGTGTATTTCCTGTATTTCATCCGTGTGATTCTCACGCATACATTCGTTGACTTATGACATATATGAAGAATGGGTATTACCTGTATTTCATCCTTGGATCCGTGTGATTATCACGCAAACTTTAGTTATTTATGACATCTATGGAGCATATGTATTACCTGTATTTCATCCGTGTTGTTCTCACGAATACAATCGTTTGCTTATGACATATATGAAGGATGTGTATTACCTGTATTTCATCCTTGGATCCGTGTGATTTTCACGCACACATTCGTTTATTTATGACATCTATGAAGCATATGTATTTCTGTTTTTCATGCGTGTGATTCTCGCGCATACATTCGTTGACTTATGACGAGACAAATAAAGTTTCTTTATTTCTACCCAAATCTATGTTCAGTAGAGTTCGTGAAATTCTAAAAGTAGAAAAAAAAAGTAAAGAAACTCTAGAAGGGCGTAAGAAGCGTTTTAGGCATGGTTTCCTATCTGAAAGCAAATGATACTATACATAATGTTTAGCAGTCAGCTTAGCTATGATGCTCAACTTGACTTTGTATTGCTGCCCTGCTGGAATACCCCGCCGTTCAATGATACCACAACCAGTCACATACAAACAACGGCCCGACATGTCCCAGCACTACGCTTTATTTATGCTGAGCCTCAAGTAATGGAGTACCATTGTTATATAGTCTTTGGAATGGCCCAGCTGGGGACTGAACACACTATAGTCCAAAGTAGACCCAACTCCACGGTTTTGCATGTAACACTAACGGTTTGTTTGTGTGTATGATGTTTTACGTCATTTTCAACACATGTAAGGTTATATATGACGGTCGCCTGTTTGTGGTGGAGACAGACAACCCACTTTTCAAGGGTAGGACCATAACTGTACACCTCCCGACATCCGTAAGAATCGACATTTTCTCACTTACAAGTCGGACTCCCAGTGGGATTCGAACTCGCAGCGGTGAGAGGCAAGAAGGTTTAAAACGACACGTCGTTAACCCCTCGGCCACGCAGGTAAGTATTAATTATCCAGTAGAAGTTGCTTCTTTACACACACACTGTGGACAGAATAAAGTTTACTCTACGCAAATCCATGTTCAGTAGACTCACTAAACATAACATAAAATTATATATAATAAGTGTCAATGTAATAAGGCTAAAGACATGTTTTCTTTGCAAAAAAACATTTCTTCCGTCCATATATTATGCGTATGTCTCTGTCGGTTATAAAACACACGAACTACCGTATGCGTCATAAATGAACTAATCTAGGTTCAGTAGACATAGTTAACATAAACTAAAGACTCAAATCCACGAGCTAAAAGTGCTAAAATGCTTTATAAGTATGAATTATCCATATAAGTTTGCTTAGTTACACTAATATATTGGGCCGAAAAAATGTAACTCTACCGAATACACACTAAACATATCAGAAAATCATACAATTATAATAATTATCAATGCAATTTACATACACACCTGTTTCCCTTATAAAAAGACTCTAAATCCGATCAAATATATGTGTGCGGTATGGATTTCAAGATTCAGATTTGTTGACCCTTATCAGATGCATTACGTAATAGTCATTAACGGCTTAATGGGACACCGCAGTAATAATTATCGACACAGCGGGGTTATAACCATAAATCACGCAACTGATCGTGGTATCCCACGATTAATGGGCGGTTAATGACTATTACGTAATGAATTACGAGTCAACACATTTGCATACTGAAATTCATACCGCACACACTTATATTTGTCCGGATTTATAGTCCTAGTTTTTAAGCTGTAAATGCAATAAAATTCAGAGTGGGACGGAGATAAGGGTGGAAAATTACCACTTTTTTTGCGAGCATAAAATGTCTATATTCCTCGTGTAATATAATAAAGATTAGTATGTATTATGTTCTTATATAGCTTATGCTTGTCTGTCAAGCGTGTGTGCATTTGTGTGTATGCGTGCGTGCGTGCGTGCGTGTGTAAATTGAAGGATTAAAACGTCCTTTACGCCCACCTTTAATAATATGTGTATAATTCAAATGTCAATTAATTTTGGTCGATGTAATTTCCATTTAGGGTTCACTAGAACAACATGGACAGACTATTTCCTTCAAAATAATTGTGCCTAGTAATAGAGCAAGATTGCCGTTGTCCCTTTAATTCTTCTCACATTTGTAATAGTTTTGGTAAATAATACACTGCTGCAATGTGACGACAACGTGATATATGGGTTAATGTCCTGCTGTGTCGATAATTACTATAACATGTATGACTGTTGTAATACACAGCTAAGTCCGTGATATATGGTCAAACCCCCGTTGCGTCGATAATTACTGTTACGCAATTAACTGTGGTGTCCGATTAGGCAGTTAATCACCATTACGTAACAACACTGATAAGATTCTACAAATTTGCATATTAGATTTCATATAGCACACACTTATATTTGGCAGTATTATTATGCATGCAACTATGTTTAATATGTTTGTGAAAAGATGCAACTTTTAATTGATAATGTATACACACACTTATACAATTTGTTAGTTTAAGATCATGGAGTTAGTTCTACTCTGCGAATATTTAGGAATATATTTATATATTATGTCACTACGTCTACTGAGACTAGATAGCATGTATATTACATGTACCCCTAATTTAGCTGATTTATCATCGTAATATTACTGAGCAATTGAACAAAGCGACGTTACCCACACCCCACCCCCACCCTCCACCAACCACACACCCCACCATCCACTCAACGCCCCACCTACTCCATCACGAGCGCACGCACGCACTCACGCATATGTAGCAACGCAAGCATAAGTGTAGACCCATCGTGCCACGTTATATGTGTACAGTGGTAGATTTGGGCAAGGATTTGGGTAGATTTGGGCAAGGATTAGAGTAAATTTGGGTACATATTTCTTGTTTCAGAAGTTATACTATACACATATACTTTCGTGTCATGTTATATGTGTATAGTGGTGGATCTGGGAAAGGATTTGGGTAGATTTCAGTAAATATTTCTTGTTTCAGAAGTTATGCTATACACATTATACTTTCGTGCCAAATTATATGTGTATATTGGTAGTTTGGGCAAGGATTTGGGTAAATATTTCTTGTCTCATAAGTTACACTATACACATATACTTTCGTGCCACGTTATATGTGTATAGGGGTGGATCTGGGCAAGGATTTGGGTAAATATTTCTTGTTTTAGAAGTTACATTATACACATATACGTTCGTGCCATGTTATATGTGTATAGTGGTGGATTTGGGCAAGGATTTGGGTAAATATTTCTTGTTTCATAAGTTACACTATACACATATACTTTCGTGCCACGTTATATGTGTATAGTGGTTGATCTCGGCAAGGATTTGGGTAGATTTGGGTAAATATTTCTTGTTTCAGATGTTACACTATACACATATACTTTCGTGTCACATTATATGTGTATAATGGTAGCTTTAGGCAAGGATTTGGGTAGATTTGGGTAGATTTGGGCAAGGGTTTGGGTAGATTTGGGTAAGGATTTAGGCAGATTTGGGTGTATTTGGGTAGATTTGGGTATTTCGTGCCACCGCTTTTAGCTGACAATCTGCTGTCAAGGATGAGATTCTTGATTTAATCCACGCAATTACACCCAATAGTGTAGTTTCAGTCTCTCTGGGGTGGCTCTAAATAACCTATAATGATGAGTCATTAAACAAAATTTGTTTCAATTCAATTTCCTTATTTAGTCACCACTCAATACGTTATACTACCAAATTTCACTCTCTCAGGGGTATATATTAGACACCAGTTGATGCGTATACTCTGAGGCAGCTCTAAATAACCAGCAATGTGTTGATGAGCCGTTCAACAATATTCAATTATATTCACTTTCTCTAATTCAGTCATTATTTTTTCACCACGCAATATGTTATAATACCACCTTCAATATTCTGTGGGAGGCTCTAAATAACCTGCAAGAAGACACTGATGCGTAGCATCAGAGGACAGCGCAGGATATTTTCTAAAGGAGGAAACAAACATGTGTATTTATTTGCAAATTTTATTTTTTTATACACTTTAAAGAGAATATATCAGGCTTTTCAAAGGGGTCTAAGTGTCTGACTTAAAATTGACAAATAATTATATTTTCTATTCTGAAGAGCCTAATTAAACTTAATGAATGAGCCTAAACATGGTCCCTTATTTGCAAAGGAATTGATTCTGCACACCAATATGTGCTATCCTAGGTTACGCACCAGGGTTAATTTCAGCAATTTACGTCCGATTCCGTCCTAGATATATGGCGTATTCAAAGTTTAAACCTTAACAATATGGTTTGAACATTATATTTTGATTGATATAAGTGTTTTATCATGAATCCGTCCTGGAATGCAAAAGTTATTGAACGCTATATGACCTTTGTCCTCTGTCACGTGCTCCTCCATATGCAGCATAAAAAAACAATAACAAATATAGGCTGTGCACTCAAAGCGTGCCGCCAATAATAATTATGTTGATGAGCCATTAAACAAGAATCAGTTCAGCTCAATTTCCTTATTTAGTCAACACTCAATATGTTATAATACCAATTTTCACTCTCTCATGTGCATTAAGTGCATTCTCTGACGTGGCTCTGAATAATCTGTAACGTGTTGATGAGCCATTAAACAAGATTCAGTTCAATCTAATTTCCTTATTTAGTCATTATTTCACCAATCAGTATGTTATAATACCACATTCCACTCTCTCAGGGGTATATATTAGACATCAGTTGATGTTTATACTCTGGGGCGGCTCTAAATAACCTGTAATGTGTTGATGAGCTGTTAAACAATATTATAGGTGACTGCATTTGTATGGCTAAATATTACTTGGAACAAGTTGTTTTGGCAAAGGACGACGAGCTTGCAAGTCGTCCTGCGCCAAAACAACGAGTTCCAAGTAATAATTAGCCATACAAATTCAATAACCTTTTTATTGTATACTTTCATATTGTTTTTGATCAATGTTAATTGTATGACTATTACTTTTCATTGTATTTGTGTTATTTTTTATAGCTTTTGATGGAATTCCTATCTTGCCATTCAGTTTCATTTTGTGTGGATGATTATTTTGCGCGAAAACGACGTCGACGTCGGATGACGTCATTAAAAACATCAAGGGATTTTCTGAAGTTTGTTTACCATTCGATAACGTTAAAAACAGTGGGTGAGTGACCATTTGAATTATTTTATCAATTTTTGCCATAAAAGGTTGTAAAAAAACCTCGTATTTTTTTGTTGACACTATAGGAAGGATTCCGTTATTTTATTTGAAAGTAGTTCCTTATTTCTATTTCGCGGCTCTTAGCAAGCACGAGCAAAAGTTCCCGTGCAATATCAATGCGTGCAATATCGTAGAATATTGCACGCTTAGCTCAATGCAAACTAAACGGGACAATATGAAAGTATACAATAATCAATTATATCCACTTTCTTTAATTCAGTCATATATTTCGCCATGCAATACATTATAATACTATCTACTTTCTCTGGTCGGCTCTAAATAACCTATAATATGTTGACGAGTGATTAAACAAGATTCACTTCAATTCAGTTTCCTTATTTAGTTATAATATGTTATAATACCAGTTTCCACTCTCTCAGGATGTGCATTTAAACAACATTCTGTTCAATTCAGTTTTTTTATTTAGTCATTATATCATCCAATATGTTAAAATACCACTTTTAATTAGTAGTATGTAACTTTTTGAGGTTTTCATTATGTATTTTCACATCAAAATAAAAAGAAGAAGAAAATATACTACAATTATACGTTAAATAACAGGACACATAATTATAAACTTAGTGGAATCTTATGTAACATGAAAAGTAATAGGATACAATATATACTATGACGACGAGCGGCAATAAGAATAAATATTGTAGTATATATGTTTATTTTAATTCAATGCATTAGAATTAAAGCATCTTGTGTAAAATTAATTGTGAGTTCAATTTGGTGTAGCAAAGGCAGAGAACGAAATGGAAAAGTGAAATGAAGATGCAATGTTTTTATTTGTTTTAAATGTTTTAAAATAAACGTGCAATTTAAGTGCTTTGCTTTAACCAAGGAAGAGCTATATTCGCTATTTTTATATTAAGCTTAACGAGCTGGACGGCGAACTGAAAAAAACTTCGCTAAAACAGACAATTCGCTATAGCTTAGTTCCGGCTATATGTATTCTTAAAAGTCTGACTTTTGACTAAAAATAATGTTCCAATGCACAATTATATAAAAAACTCACTCTGAATATGTCCATACGTATGAATAATTACAATTTACATACGGTATTAATATGATCAAATGTCTATATTTTTTAAGTTCATGCTGTACAAAAACAACATTATTGATGTGCAAATATAAAAATTGTATGTACAACTCTGTAAGTGTGTCAGGACTCTGCCAAGACTTGAACCTGGATTTCTTTTCTCGAAAGAAAAGTGTGTTTCTTTACACTACAGAGATCGCCCAGACATCACAAAAGAGTGTTCAAAACTAGGCAAAACTAATAAACATTTAGATTAAAACCTTTTCAAACTAAAACTATCACTGAAGTTTTTACATACCCCTGCAAATGCATACCACACAACTATATGCGCATCTCCACTTCATACTGATGCTTCTCACAAAGTTTGGCAAAAATCCATATATATCTATAGGACTTGTGGAGAAATAGCGCACAAAATAATTTTTCTTAGAAAAATATTTAAGGGGCCAGAATTGACATCAAACACCACTGAACCAAAACCCCACTATGATGTGCGTATCTCCATATGATGCACGTTTCTCACACAGTTTGTTGAAACCCCATCAGGTGCATGGTTATAGTAGTTTCAGAGGACTAGTCGCTACAAGTTTTCATTATATAACTCTATGTAAACAAAGATGGCCGCTGGCGGCCATGTTTAACGTCAAATCACAATAATTTTTGACAAGGATCAACATCATAGATGGTCGCTGTCGGCCATGTTTAACGTCAAATCAAAATAATTTTTGACAAGGATCAACATCATGACTGTCATACTGATCATTTTAGAAAAAGTCCCATATCAATATCACTTATAGTTTTCAGGAAGTAGTCGCTACAAACTTTTATTTTGAAAATCTATTTTTAGCCATGGCGGCCATCTTGAATTTTTGGCCGACCTGAAATTTTGCAAGGATCAATTAGACATCAAGAGCAACATTCCTGTGAAGTTTCATGAAAATCAGTCTAGTAGTTACAGAGGAGTAGTCGCTACAAGTTTTTACTAGATAACTATATATATGCAAACAAAGATGGCTGATGGCTGCTGACAGCCATGTTTAACATCGAATCAAAAGGATTTTCGACAAGGACCAACATTATGTCATGCTGATCATTTTAGAAAAAGTCCCATATCAATATCACTTATAGTTTTCAAGACTACAAACTTGTTTTTTGGAAATCTATTTTTAGCTGTGGCGGCCATCTTGAATTTCCGACCAACCTGAAATTTTGCTAGAATCATTTAGACGTCAAGGGCAACATTCCTGTGAAGTTTCATGGAAAAATCCGTCGTGTAGTTTCAGAGGAGTAGTCGTTACAAGTTTTTACTAAATAACTCTTATGTCAACAAAGATGGCCGCTGGCAGTTATGTTTAACGTCGAATCAAAAAGATTTTCGACAAGGACCAACTTCATGTCATGCTGATCATTTAAGAAAAAGTCCCATATCAATATCACTTAGAGTTTTTAAGAAGTAGTCGCTACAAACTTGTTTTTTAAAAATCTATTTTTAGATTTGGTGGCCATCTTGGAATTCACATCAACATGAATTTTTGCTAGGATCAACTAGACTTCATGGGCAACATTTCTGTAAAGATTCACGAAATCCATTCAGTAGTTTCAGAGGAGTAGTCGCTACAAAAAAAGTTTACGGAAATGTATTGAATTTTGAAGATGTTTTGAATTTTTTAATTTTCTAAGAAGGCATGGTTTCTAAAAAAAAAGGTGGGGGTTAGGGGAAATATGGTAGATGAAAAATGTTTTGATAGAATGATGATGAAAATAGTTTATGACATTTTATGTTATAGAACTTGGGGCTGAAACTCGACCCCATCCCTTGCCAAAAGGTTTTCCCCCTCTTTTATTGAATAAAATTCTCCTCAGTCTCTAAAACAAGAGGGCCAAGATGGCCCTGAATCCATCACCTTAATGAGGCAAAATATAGCATTTTAAACTAAATCAAGGGCTGTTACTTCGCTGTTTCAGGTCCGATCTGGTTGTTTTTCGAACTTGTCAGTGCTTTCATTGATATTAGCAATCAGATAAAGTTTGGTAAAGATCAGATGAAAAATGAAGGCCCTATAGTCTTAATGAGGCAAAATATAGCATTTGTCCAATAGAGCTAAAAATCATGATTCAAAAAGAAAGAGAAAAACAAATGTTTACCTCCAGTGGGATTTGAACCCACAGCTTTTAAGCTTCCCAGTGCAAGAAGTAATTCAAAGATTTTTGTATGGTAGCCATCATGGAACAAATTTGAAAAACATTCATATAAGGCCAATTAAAATTATACCTAAGTTTACTGTAACCCGACCGACCCTCTGAAAACACCCCCGACTCATTTGTATTTTATTGAAAAAAAAGTAAATAAAAATAAAAAAATAAAAAAATAAAAAAAAGGTTAAAAAAATAATAACGTTCATTAGATCACGGTGCAATTTTCAATTTCGCGATGCGGTTTTGAAAGCGTGTGAATTTCACGGTATACTGTGCACAGAACTGGTATAAAACAGTCAAAATGGCATCTCCCAGTGCTGTTTTGGCTGTATAGTTTCAAAAATGTTAGCACATGGAAGCGCTAATGTTATGGCGTGCACTCTCCATAAAGAATCGATTGTTGAATTGTTTGACAAGTACCACAAACAGGTCGGTAAATGCCCCGAGTTCCAGGCCACCTGTCGTAAGTTTGTTTCTAAAACAGTAATATTAATGTGCATATGTTTACTTGCTTATCAGCACTAAGCATTGGCATCGACTACTACTGCATTATAACTTCTTGAAGAAGTATGCTGTTCCATAATAATTTTCTGAACTCAACCTCAATATAGGCTCATAATAACTAACATGAGAAATTTATAGATATTTATTACTTTCTGATGTTAGAGAAGTAATATACATGTAAGTCAACACTTTTACAAAACTATTCAAATGGTCAATTAACATTTGACATTATAACTTTGAATATTTTTTTAGCTGTCTGGGAGGCAAGAACTGCTCTTGGTTACATGTATGTCAACCGCAGAAGTTGACTAACCTGTGGGTCCCCCATCCTTCCTGACGGTCATATACCGGTATTCAGGAAGAGCATGGAAGTCAAGTCACTCATAACATTTCAGGCCCGTTTGGAGATCACACTTTATGGAGCTGGACTGATCCCAGCCGACTCATGTACTCATTACTGTTGGAGCTGACCCTCTTTCTGACTTGCAGAAAACATTTAAAACTGTTTTACCCCTTGTAATAATTGCAAGTGTTTGGGAAAAGAGCAGGGGCGTCCGTGGCCGAGTGGTTAACGTCTCTGACTTGAAATCACTTGCCCCTCACCATTGTAGGTTCGATCCCTCAGGGGCCTAGGAATCTTTATGTGAGGAAGCTATCCAGCTGGCTTGCGGAACGTCGGTGGTTCTACCCAGGTGCCCGACCGTGCACGAAAATTGCCCGGAGGGGCACCAGGGGTCTTCCTCCACCAATGGAAGCTGGAAAGTCGCCATATGACTTTAGCTGTTGGTGCGACTATAACATCCAATTCAATTGGGAAAAGAGCCAGTTGTTACCAGGCCTTTTGGGAAACAATAAAACATACACAATTTCATATTGTTATCTATTGTAGTTTTTAAAATACCACATTTTCCCATTCATCAAAGCTCATCGCCACCTTAAATGTATCTTCGCCAAAAAATAAAATAAAAAAATAAAATAAAATAAAATGCCTACCTACCTACCCTATTTTTTTCAGCAATGTTACATCAACACACAGGTATAATTTTATTTGGCCTAAGGATCATCCATGTGAAGTTTGGTCAAGTTTGGCCAAGCTGTTTCTGAGAAGAAGATTATCCCTATATACATGATATAAGTCTATGTAAAACATGTGACCCCTGAGGCGGGGTCAAATGTGACCCCAGGTTCACTATTTGAACAAGCTTGGTAGAGGACCAGAAGCTTATAGTAAATGCAAAATGTGACCCAAGGGTATCAAGGCCTTAGATTCCCCGTGTACAGGAAGTAATTTACAGATTTTTCTATTGCGACCATATTAGATACCGTGTTTACCTAATTTTAATAAATTTGAAAAACATTCACCTAAGGATCATCCATGTGAAGTTTGGTCAAAATTGACCAAGTCTGACCAAGCTGTTTCTGAGAAGATTTAAAAAAAATATTCCCTATATTATAAGTCTTTGTAAAACATGTGACCTCTGGGGCAGGCCAAATGTGACCCCAGGATCACCATTTGCACAGAACCATAATCTTATGGTAAATGCAAAATATTAAACCTCTGGCTCTTGCTCTTGAGATTTTTTAAAAAAGTTTTTTCCTAGATACAAGTCTATGTAAAACATGTGACCCCTAGGGAGGGGCCAAATGTGACCCCAGGGTCACCATTTGAACAAACTTGGTAAAAGACCATAAGCTTATAGTAAATGCAAAATATTAAACCTCTAGCTCCAGTGACTGTTTTTGTAGCCATTATTGGGCTATATTCCATGGTGCAATGCCAAAACATTTCTTTTTCTCCCATATATTGAGACAAAAAATCCCAATTGAAAGGGGAAAAAAAAGCTTTAATGTACTGAGAACGAAACACTTTTAAATGCGTCTGTTGACTGAAAAGAGTATTAAAGAAACAATTATTAAATGAAAGTTTTACTGTATTTTTTCCAATTTTATGAAAAATCGCGCTAAAATTAACTATCGCTACGGTATGTGTTATGTTCCCAAAGTATAGAAAAAAACACTGGGCTTTTGTAGTTTCTGAGAAGATTATTTTTTTCCCTATATAAGTCTATGTAAATCTGTGACGCCAGGGACGGGCCCAATTTTACCCAGGGTCACCACTTGAACAAACTTAGTACAGGACCATTATAAGCTGATGCTACATGTACATGTAATACATGAAAGCTCTGCGCTTTATGGTTTCAGAGAAGAATATTTTTTAAGTCTTTTCCTATATAAGTCTAGGCAGGGATCACTCTAGGCCGCGATTCCGCGATATTCTTGCATTAAAATCTCAAAAATCGCATGAAAAAAAGACAAATGGAAAAATTGTCGCATCGAATTCGGGAAATCCATTTTCACCATTTCGGTTCGTAATGCAAATATATTGATTTATATTTTATTTAAAATCTCAAGTTAATTTGTTCAGATCCAATTATTCGCGATTAAAACATATAAAATTAGAAAATATCAAATTATTCGAAAACACATCAAAAGGAGATTGTTATGTTTGTAAAACTCCGGTTCTCTTTTGCTTCGCGGACCCGGCGGTGTCAAAGTAAATCGATTGATTATGAATAAACATGGCCATTTTTATAATAATCTATCAACTTCTAGTCATGTCTGACCATAATCCCCCGATCTATAATGCCGTGATTAACTATGTACTGGTGCAAGCAATTAACTTTGAATCCGAAATATTTGGTGAAAATGGTGAATGTCTCATTAAAATCAAACTAATTCAATCCTAGGGTCATCCCTGCTAGGCCAAAAACAAAAATAGGTCTGTTTCTGGTATTTTGTCCCAGAAAATGAGGGTAGGTCGGTAGGATTTTTTTTTTTTTAGAATTAATCCTTACTATACTAAATTCAAATCAAGAACATCGAAAGCATGTTTTCTTGGAACATATTACATAATACGAGTGTTCCACAACTCTAATACATGCCTAAAACATGTTGTGCCCTAAACGGTTTAGGGTCAGGGCCTTAAAAATAGGGTCGGTCGGAAGACCAGAAACAACTTTTTTTTTGGCCATATGAAAAACATGCACAATCTCAATATACAAACTGGATCCCCAGGGCACGGCCATTTTTGACCCCGGGGCATGGCCATTTTTGACCCGGGGACATTATTTAAACAAATTTGATAGTCTAGGTGTTGGCGAACATTTTAAAAGAAAATCTGTCGAAATCTGTCCAGCAGTTCTTGAGAAGATTTTTTAAGGTTTCAACCATATATGATAATGGTGGCCATACTGGATGTCGCGCTGCACTAATTTTAACAAATCTAAAAAGCATTCATCTAAGGATCATACATGTGAAGTTTGGTCAAAATTGATAAAATTCCTAGCATTTATTTCTTCTTATTATTTTACATATATTATCAATATAATCACCAGTTAGTAATATGCAACAACAGCATTATAATATTCTTATAATTAATATATAGGCAACAAAAAAAACACCTCCGTTTCCGGTGGCCTGACCGACCCTATTTTTAAGGGGCCGACCCTAAAACTTTTTATGAAAAACAAAACAAATAATTAAAAAAAAATAAAAAAAAGGTTCTGACCAATGATTTATCACAATATATCGAGGTAAACAGACATCACAGAGAAATTTTCAGTTGTATCATCAACTTGTATGGGGTTTATGAGATAAATACATGTAAAATCTCACAATATCTTGCTCCAAAAAAAAAAAAAATAATAATAAAAAAAAATGCCTACCGACCTACCCTATTTTGTTAGAGCATGCAATAGGAAACACACCTATTTTTGTTTTGGCCTTAGTTATAAAGTGATCATAAAGGTGACGGCACACGTTTTTAAAAAATCATAATTGCCATGTGTCTGTTTAAAGTAGCAATCCTGCCAACAGTAAAATTTTACATTGTACATCATTTCTAAAACTACTGGCGACAAGGTATATATTAATCTGAGCATTCTCTAACCTTACCTGCAGCACTTTTTACGATTTTGATATTTCATCTGGCTGTGTACAAAAGCCACAAAAAAAAGAAAGAAAAAGACATTTAGTGTCACTCAGAGAATGCTCGGATTAGTTATATATATGACTTATGCATACTGAGAGGCCAAACTCTATATACACAATATAAAGATTAAAACAGTTTTAACCAACTAGACTGAAACCCGAAACTGGAGCGTCGAATTAAAAGTTACCATCTCATTTTACGCAAGTGGAGCGCTGTGGTCTAGTGGTAGACGTTGGACCCATGATCGTAACGCTGTTGGTTCGATCCCCGCCATTGCCATATGCGTTGTGTCCCTGAGAAAGACACTTTATCTGCATTTGCTTAGTACTGGTTCTACCCAGGAAGACATCGAGAGTGATTCATATAAGTTCATGGAGCTTTCGTTACAATCGATTTGAAATAAATAAGTTTAAACTAATTTTTAATACGCATATTCGATTACGGGTGTTTTTAAAACCTGTGAATAAACCGTTACTTTTAATTGGCACATATACATTATTATATAACTTGAACACTTGCATAGAGTTTTGATACAAGGTTATGAAGTGTAATTTTACAATTATCTGGTGAATTAGTTTCATTAAGCAGTTTTTATGATGTGAGGTGAATTTGCCTTTTCTTTGCAAACTTGGGCTAAAAAAAAAAGTACTGGAACTAGATATGCCCAGGTTACTGTATTATTTTTGCTTTCCTCATTTGTACATATGCTTAAATGCTATGTTTGCAGGATTTAAGAGGTGTGTGTGTGTGTAAGGTGTGGGTGACGGAGTCGTGGGGGCGTTAGTAGGGTGCTGTAAGTAATATTTCTAGCATAATTTTTCGAGTATATGCAATTTAAACGGGTTCTCGGGGGTCGTAGGCTTGAGAGTGCAGTATAAATCGCATATGAGAAAAACATGCTATAAATGTTTTGTACCAGAGCCATTTATCCAAGTACGCGCGTGCAAGAAGTTTTAGGGCGTTGCATTTTTCAGTATTTAGTAAACATAATAACTCGATCCAATCAAGAAATAGCATTATCACGTGGCATGAGCAGGACCCATGTTTTGATTATTGCAGCCAACCGCCTTTGTATATTATTGGGCAAGTGCAATGTCAAGGAGTGCTGTTTTGGTAATGGTATAGTCGTTTTGACTGACAGGTTGTGTGTAAAGATTACAACTGTGCACGCGTAAAATTGAGTAGACAACTGCCGAATCTGCCATTTATAGCACGGCTGAAATATACCGGCATTTATAGCACGGTTTAGGTGCAGACCTTCAGGTTTATGAAACTTATAATATATCATAAGCAAGAACAAAGGAAAACCATTAGAGCTACGGTACAATATGCAATTATGGCCTTTTTCATATTTGGTAAGCATCATGCAGCAATATTCGGATATTAAAAAAAGTTGCACTTAAGTCCAATTTATTTTTAGCCAGGAAGTTTGGGTGGGGACATGTTCATGAAGTAAACCAAGTGGGAAAAAGTGTGGCCGGTGCGGGACTCGAACCCGGGACCCCTCGCTTACAGGGCAAGTGCTCTACCAACTGAAAAAACCAGGCCACCGGGTAATCAATATCACCACACTCATATCCCTTTTAACAGCCACCCCAGTTCTTCCAGACCCCCGGTCCCGCATTCACCATGCTAACCCACATTCACCGATTTATCATTGTCAGTGAAATAAACCAAGGGTAAAAACTGCGGCTGGTACAGGACTAAAACCGAGGCCCCTCGCTTACAGGGAGAGAGAGTTCTCTACTGTAACCAACTGAGCTAACCGCCCCCCCCCCCCTTGCCCCTATGGTATATGTGCAATATATATACTGATATACTGGCACTCCCACTACCCCACCCCCCGCCCCACGCCCCATGGTACCTTGCCCCCATGGTATATTTGCAATATATATACTGGCACTCTATCGAAAAACTATGGGAACACGCTAGATATATTAAAGTATACTCACAAATAAAAGGCTCTTTAAGAATTTTCCTGAATGTGTTGGGTTGGTGGGTGGGGGAAACTGCTTCCCATGTCAGGCCCTGATTGCACATAACAGACACATATTTAACTCATGCCATGTTATCGCCTTTGTAACACACCATGTTGTACTACTTTAACATGTATGTGTTAGACCTGACACATGTTAATTGTTTAGTTATACCTAGATTACCGTACACACTAGCAGGCCTAGATTGTTTACACTTTTATCGCGCCGTTTTATGACGTCACGTAACACCGGACTTGCTTCAAGAACCAGAACTTTTGCTTAAAGAACCAGAACCCTTGCTTTAAGAACCAGAACCCTTGCTTCAAGAACCAGAACTTTTGCTTCAAGAACCAGAACCCTTGCTTCAAGAACCAGAACCCTTGCTTCAAGAACCAGAACTTTTGCTTCAAGAACCAGAATCCTTGCTTCAAGAACCAGAACTTTTGCTTCAAGAACCAGAACCCTTTCTTCAAGAGCCAGAACCCTTGCTTCAAGAACCAAAACCCATTGTAAACATGTCTCAGATCTCGCATTCAGATATGAAAAGTTCGCTGGAGCAAACATTCGGAACATTTCAAGAACAACGTACCAAATTGATCAGCAAAAGGCAACAAACCAGAAAAATCAGAGAAACATCATTTCGGTTTAAATTATTACCACGTCTTGTCCAAGAAATCATTGTATTGAAATGCATAAATCAAAACCCAGCAATGCGATTCGTTTTACAGACGGTGGATAGATATTTTGCAGAACTATGTAATAGTATGAGACTTCCAAGACCAATAATTTATATATCACCAACGTTGATGGACAATGTTACTAACCCAGTTAGTGTGCGTTATCTTCTGAGAAACCTAGGATAAAAAAATCAAATTCCACATACATAGACCGATTTTCAAATTACTCATGACACATTTATTCCTCACAACACAAGCGTGCAACCGCCAGCGGCTTTCTTCAATGTCAAGGTCAAGGTCGCACTAAAGCAGGGGCACCCATGTAGTATGGACACATTTGTAGGTACTGAACCTTTATGAAAAGGATTTACATGTCTTGATATTTTCATTTGGTTCGTTTACGGACAAACATGTAACCATTAAAATATGGTAATCGTCGCGCGATTTTACCATTACGACTGTTCTATGTTATTTATGCATCAAACGCCAAGTTATTAAAACTCTCCCATTTAACGGACCAAATGATGTAAAGTATTTTATCAATACATATCGTTAGGTCTGTCATGTCTGCTATCATAAAAAATACTATAGCAGCTCGATGTTTCGATAACGAATCGAAAAGATGCGACGACGAAGCGCAAAGGTGCGATAGCTGCACCCCTTCGAGCATCGCCATTGCACAGTCGCGCAACGTCATCGCACCTTTGCGCTTCGCCATCGCAACTTTGGGCACCGTCATCGCATCTTCGTGCATCGTCATTACATCTTCTGGCACCGCCATCGCACCTTCGCGCATCACTATTGCATCTTCGCGCATCGCCATTGCACATTCGCGCAACGCCATCGCACCTTCAAGCATCGCCATTGCACCATCACGCATCGTCAACACAGATTCCGCTTGGAGCACCGGCCTTTAGGCAATGCACGAAAACACGATGATGGAGCACGAAGACGCACTGGGGAAGCGCGAAGAACATGATTCAAAATTTCAAAGTTATTTCGCGCTTCGCCGTCTCTTCCTAATGGATCGTATGAGAGAAAACCAAAAACGTACACCGTACAGCTGTACACAAGCCATATTAATACACTGTTTGTTGCCGTTAAAACTGCACACCATTAATGGATATTCTATTATATTCTGTTCTGTTCTGTTCCATTCTCTATTCTATTCTGTTCTGTTCTGTCGTGTGGTGTTTTGCTCCGCCTATTTTTCTAATAATGTATATTTTCGCCGAACTGTATGTACATGTGACGTTTTCGTCTAAACTATCATATATTGCATTTGTTTCGTGCTGTTTTAACATGTGAAAAATACGTTTTTGCTCTACTAGGGGTAGAGATGCCGAACGTAAATTTCACAAATGTGTGACATATTCGTGCGATTTTTGTAAAATATCCGCACAAACTTACTGTTCAACAGAGCACTTTGACGACGTTTGTGACGTCGCTGCGACGTTAAAATTGCTCAGCATACTTCTATCTTTATCGTGTTTATCGTGTTCACTGAAAAGCTTTGGGACCCAACGAGCGCTAACTTTTCTTATGTTTAAGTCTTATCTGATAACGGCATGGGTAGTTGCAAAACTTATTGCGGCTGCGATAGCGATTTACGAGACATTGTTTTTTTCCTTCCGTCGCGAGGAAAGTCTCTTTCGCTTTGTGTGTTACAATTGATTTATGTTTTGGCCTTCCTGTGAGCATATCATCATCTGTCGATTCGCAAACTTCCGTAAATTGTCAGACCATCTAAATACTAATGCTCTGGAAAACTTCTTGGCCTGATTAACGTTTGATATCATTGTCCAAGTGTCACACCAGCCTTCGCACATTACACAGTCTGGTGCTCCGTCCGTTCAAGTGACGTTATTTTTTAACTTTAACGAAAAATTGCACCTTTACTTTAAAAGTGCACCGCGACTTCAAAAGTTGTCAAAAGTTCTGCGACAAGGACTATCACAACCTGACTTCTATTGGTTATGTGATTTATAAACTTCGTAAGATTCTAGGTCATGATCACTTTCATACTATCTTTGTTAAACTTGTTAAAAAGTTTATCAAAAGAGGTTATGACCCTATCATTTTGCAACGTACTGCATGCTTGGTGGTGGACCCTTTACAGTTCGCCACTATGCTTTCCTCTTTCATTGTACGATGACCGGACAGGCTGTGGACCCTGTGATGACGCCTACCTAAAGCCCATTGGAACGGTGGCGTTTGATGTTTGTCCATGATCTTTCTTGTCGTGCCCTTAATGATTTATTCTCTTACTGCTCTGGCTTCTGCAAAGTCATTGAGTACCTTCATTGTGGCTTTCTAGGCTATTCTTTTTTTGTATTATATTTACACGAGCATATTTATGTTTTACTTATATTGCCTATTGATGCTGCCTTGTTGGTTAGAGATTAGATCATGGCGGGGATTTCTTTATTTACATTGTCCTGTTTTAATGGGATGACAGTAGGGTAAGTGTGAGGTTTGGTGCACCCTAGAACCGGTTTAAACTCCCAGTGGCCTACTTTGCCACTGACCGTTCCAAGGCGGTAGCCCTATTGTCAAGCCTTTTTGTGTTTGTGATGTCGTTTGCATTTATAATTGCTTTTGCCTTCTTGTTTGTCTGTTTGCGTGTTTGTTTCTGTGTTTTATGGTTTACTGTCCTCCTTGAATGCTACTTTCCCTGTCCGATCTTTTTATATTTCTCTTCAAAAGTTGTCAAATTACTTCATACCTTTGCCCGTGCTTTCCTCTGACGTTGAAATGACGTCTGGCCAAATTTCACGAGTATTTAGCGCCAATATGAAAACAAGATACAACAATTGAAAGTGAAACATACGAAACGTTTTACAATTTCTAAAGTCCTCTGTGATATCGAACATGGGTTGCTACAGCAACGTTTTTACGACGAATGGGACATTCAAATGTAGTTAATCTCCAAGGAATCATTCAAAAGAGGTTGAATAATCCTTTAGAGAAAACTTTTGACTGTTACTTGTGATATGCAGGCTTCATAACCGCTGCTCCCAACTAAATTCCATTATGTTTATTTCGCTGATCGGGGCATTTAATTTTATTAGATACTGGGACCATACGCCGCACGACATAGGGAAGAAAGACTCTCCATGTCCACCGTCATTTGCATGCCATCTTCGGGGTGGTTACAATGTTGTACCACTGATTTTATTAATATTGAGTTCTGCTCAACCCGGGGCTAGAGGGCGTGAGCGGTAGCTAGTATATTTCACTACCGCTCATGAACAGTCTCAATCTAACCGAGACTGCAATATTTCGTATGTGTCGTTTTCGGCCGTTTCCAAAGGTCCGTTATCATACTCTTTTTTTTAAACCGCTATGATGTAAACTATTCTGTTTATGAAGACAGTCTCAGAACTTTCTGACTGCCCCTCGTATACAATAAAATATTAATGGAGAGCATTATAAAGGTCAGTCCAACTAGTGGGACACTCAGTTGACGGACACGTCACTATTCACAACGGCAATCATAATGTTATCAATTTTGTTTCTTTGCTTGTTTCTCTTAATATTTCTCAACACGAGACGACGACAAGGAGTTCCTCCAGACCCACCGTTATTCCCAGTCATAGGAAATCTACTAAGTCTCCTGGGTGCGAATATATTTGAAAATTTGAGGCAGTTGAGTCAAAGATACGGAGATATATTCGGTTTATATATTGGAGGCGTTTTGACCATCTTTCTGAACGGTTATGATGTGATTCAAGATGCTTTGGTTAAACAAGGATCACAGTTCGTTAACAGACCAAGGGGCATCTATCACACTTTAGTTATAAAGAATTCAGGTATTGTGGGAGAAGATGGGGAAATATGGAAATAAACGAGGTCATTTGTATCATCTTCATTTCGGGATTTTTGTTTTAAGGAAGGTGGGAAGGATTTAGAACAGATCATTAACACCGACATAGTAAGAAGGATAACAATATCGGACAGGGAAATCAGCATTCAAGGACGACAGTCAACCACAAAACACAAAAACAAACACACAAACAGACAAACAGAAAGGCAAAAGTAATAAAAAATGTAAACGACATCACAAACACAAAAGTCTCGTGGGCAATTTGAGTAAAACCGACGAAGCGCTTGATATTGAACATTGCACTGCTGTGAGCATCACGAATGTAATTTTCATGTTGGTGTTTAGGCACAGGTTTGACTTTGAAGATGAGAAGTTAAAGACAATATTAAACTGTATAGACGATGAGGTAAAAGAACACGCGAAAATGTTAGCCTTGTTCAGTTGCTTTCCGTTTCTAACAAGACTTCCAGGAGACGTATTGAAAGCAAAAGGTTATACAAGAAGATAAGCTTTTATTAGAAATGCAGTAAAACCATATATTGATACCATTAAAGAGAACAGTGAAAACCGCAAGTGTGTGTATGATTTGTACCTAAATCGAGTTGAAAGATCCACCATAACCATATAAAGAATGGTAGATACTTGTAACGAACTACTTGGTGCAGCTAGCGATACTACGGCAACGACACTGCGGTGAATTATATTGTTTCTCATACAACAACCGAATATTCAGAATAAAATGTTCGAGAACATTGCAAGAACAATTGGACCAGACAGAATGTCTACACTAAAAGATAAACTACGACTAGGTGTACGTACAAGCTGTGATATTAGAAAGGATGAGAATGGCTGCTGCCTTACCACTTGCTATTCCAGATACAACAGCACGTGACCTCAGTTTTCATCGATACATAATCCCAGAAAACTGCACGGTAGTTGTTAACCTCAACTCGTTCACAAAGACCACGATGTTTGGAAAGAGCAGAAGCGTTTCGGCCAGAAAGGTTTCTCCGAGAAGATGAGACAGAGATTTTTATTCCGAAAGAATTTATCCCGTTCTCGTTCGGTCCGAGATCTTGTCCAGGGGAATCCCTCGCCAGAATGGAGGTGTTTCTCTTTCTAACCGCACCCGTGCAGAAATTCGAATTTCATCCTGCCACTGCTGGTTGTTTCCCAAGTAGTAAAGGAAATTTTCGACTGACATGGTATCCAAATCGATTTTTATTGAAACTTAAAAAACGTGAACTTCTTTGACATTATGATGTGAATGTTTTGCGTTTCAAAACATGTGTAAATATTCTGAAAGGAAAGAAACGCGACACGGGTATTTCCGCTATAAATGGTATGTACACTATGCTGCTGTTAATCGAACGGTACATGGCTACGTAAGATCTTTCCTTTCGGAAAAAAGACTAAAGCAACACGTAACACAGTAAATAGTATTCCTGCAAACCACCACCCCCACCCCACCCCCCACCCACCCACTATGACCTAAAGTGATAAAGCAGCTATCCCGCCAACAACAGCCAAATAACATCTAAACCTACGAGGTATATATACTGAAAGGAAAAAGAAACGCGGCACGGGAATTTGCGCTATATATTGTATGAACAATATGCTGCTGTTAACCGAATGGTACATGGCTACGTAAGATCTTTTCTTTCGGAAAAAAATACTAAAATAACATGTTACTCAGTAAATAGTATTCCTGCAAAGTTTCATTATTGACAGAGTACGGCGTTTGGCTCAAGCATGTGAGCAAACTTAGATGCAAAATTTTACAAACTACAGTACATAACAGGCTCAATTTTGCAAAGAGGAATTTCAACATTTTCTTGTTACAACGTGTACTGTGATTAAAACGTGTAAATCATCACAGTGTCCTTTCTCTAACTGCAACTGTTGTTGTTTTACAAAACATCTTGGGATTTCCTTGGAATATATATGGAATTAAGTGTGCAGTATAGTCAATATATATCGGAAATGTCCGTGTCGCGTTTCTTTTTCCTTTCAGTATACTTAAAAACAAGAAAGTGTTTCATACACTCGTTTCATAAGACTCCTTCACTGCGCATGTCCGTTTGTTTAACAAACTCTAAGATCCAGAATCCTTATCGTGTGTACAAATATCAAGAAAGCCATTGAACGCTTTATTTTTACTTTTGCGTATTTTGATTTACATCATATTGTTTTATTTTATTATTAGAGGAGACATTGCATTTTAGAATCATTTATTTCAGCGCAAACGCCATCATGCCCATATTTATAAATGGCATGGTGGTTCACGGCTGTTTCCTCCCTGCATTCGCAAATGGATAATGCTGATTACCATAACTGGTTGCTCTCTTCTCCCAGGGTGAGACAAGGACTTTGCACTAAGTGTTTAACAGTACGCTATGGTAGGGCCTTTCCTGCTAATGGGCCAAGAATTATATATGTTTTAATATCATATTTGCGTGTGTTTTTCATAATTTTTTAAGTATTTAGTTCAATTTTGTCGGTAAATGAAATATGAAGCTGAAACAAATCTACATGTGATCTAGAGTTTTAGAATTTAGAAGTTGAGATATGTATTTATCTGCTGTATATTAACTGTTTATATGTATATTTGTTTTTTATTTCATTTGTATATGTATTGTTTTGTTTTTAATTGTATATGTATAGTTCTTTTTTTTCATTTGTATAATCATGTATTGTTTTTTATTTCATTTTCAATTTCATATTTAGCATGTATTTATCTAGGAAGTTCAGTTATTCTATAAAGATTTGCTATCAATAATGACTTTATATACAAATCTGGTCACTTGACTTTGCTAACTTAACATATCTGCATAGTTTCGAAACTAGTCTAGAGGCCACTTTAGCCTACCTGCTCTAGTTAAGGCTTGAGTTCAACATTTTGAGAGGAGAAATTGGTTGGTATCCTTGGAAAGGTAGCACTCTGGCCTTTTTCATGATACCCGTGTTGCACATGATGAGAGAAAATCGGGGTTAAAAATTATTAACCTTTTTTCCTTTTTTTTTTGTTAGGTGAAAATGAAAATGTACCAGCTTTGTAGGTTTTCAGTTCATATAAGATTAAAGAATCTGTCATTGGTATCCGGTGAAGATAGGGAATTCCAGCCCGAGGTATAAGTGTTTTTATCGGAACCGAGGCTCTGCAGAGGTTCCATTTAAATCACTTACACCGAGATGTTGGTGCGCGAGTGAATTTTATCTAGATCATAGGGTGAGATGAAAATATCTAGCCCCGGTAAAATGACGGATATCCTTGTCCGGTATGCAAGAAAATATTTTCTTGCATACCGGACAAGGATATTTTCTTGCATATCGGACATGGATATCCGGTAAAATGACAGATATACTTGACATAGACAGTAAAGCGAAAGTAGAAATGGAGTAAATCGATCTGTGACGTGTCAAAATAGAACGTGTCGTCATTCGACAGATCGTTTTTTACTTACATTAACTTACACTTACATAACCCCTTTTTAATGTAATTGTTATGCTCCCGAAATGTTCACGCTACGATACTCTACACTTCTAAGGATCGGACAACACTGCATTGGAGGTCACGTCAGATTGACCTTATGATTAGCCAATCAGATTTCAGCCTAAAACATTGCTTCACTGCGCAGTAGTAGTTCTCAGTAAAACGCTGTGGAACAGTCTACGCTCGGTATTAAAAGAGACAACGTCCGTAACCTTAAGCTTATAAAACACAAAATATTTGCATTGCCAAACTTAACACACCAACCAGTTTGAATATTTACTGAAAAAAAAAAAGATTGTTTGACGGAGTTCAATAGCGGTACAAAAATGTATCGATTCGTGGGATTGAACTCACACTAAAATTACACTCACTGGCCAATAGTCGACTTCGCTATCAACTGAGCTAAGCGGGCCGGATTTACTATGAATATTGAGTTCTGCTCAACCCGGGGCTAGGGGGCGTGAGCGGTAGCAAGCATAGTTCACTACCGTTCATGATCAGTCTCAATCAAACAGAGACTGAAATATTTCGTATGTATCGTGCTCGGCCGTTTCCAAAGGTCCACTCTCATACTCTTTTATATAGCACAGTGGCGTTGCTTGTGCAGTGTGGCGGCAGTAAAACGTCTCCCCGTGCTTGCAGTTAGAACTGTTATTCATTCGCTTTTTGGAGATCGCTGTGCACGATACTTATATTTAGATATCGGTGGTACATTTTCAATTGCTTTTGTTTTCTTACTTAAATTTCGATTCGGTGGTTTGCATTACTCCGGCCGGTAAAGGCTCTGGGTATTGTTTAAGGATATTATTATAGGATATGTTGTCTGCCTTTTAGTCTTTTGGCTGTTACTTGTGATGCGCAGGCTTCATAACCGAATTTTGGTTATTCGCCTATTCGGGGCATAGCATTTTGTTAGATACTGGGACCATACGTCGCTGGACATGGGGTGTAATAAGTATAAAGGTCGCTATATCCACCGTCATATGCATGCCATCTTCGGGATGGTTGTAATTCTACTATTGAGTTTATGCATATTGAGTTCTGCTTAAACCGGCGCTAGTGGGCGTGAGCGGTAGCAAGCATATTTCACTACCGTTAATGAACAGTCTTATTACATTATAACATTACAGTATTGATTTTTAGTCGGGACTTACCAATTTTCAATAACTTGATATCAGCTGTTCATAGTACCGATACAATGTTTTGAATTTGATCACCGATAGAACATGCCAACCGTCATTTTCATAGAGCGTTAGTATTCATGAATATTTCAAGTAAGTTAACTATTACTGTGTATGGAAATCATTAGAATGCTCTGTTACTGTGCTTATGTTTGACCGCATTTGCGATCCCATATAGCGTATATAGTGCTCAGTGAAGCGTAAATTTGCTGTATCCCTCGTGTATGGACATAGTTAATTGTGAATTCCATTTTCTGTATACGTTTTGGAATCGATATGAAATGTGTTTTGTCCTTATAAAATTCCAGGGAAGTTTTGTATAAGTGTATGAGTTTGTTATAGTGTGCGTAAAGGTGATTTAGATTCACTGCTCAAAACGCTAATAACCGAGAGGTATTTCATGAAAGTAATGTATTACCGGGAGAGCGTGACGTCATAGCTTCTTTGTTGTTTTTTTGGTGCTGACGCGGCCATTTTATTTGACATGTTCAAAGAGAGAGACTTATGCCATTTTGGAGTTTGGCATATACAAGTAAACATAAGTAGAAAATGTGTTTTAATGTGCATACAATTTACATTGTCTTCTGTTGTATGTGTCAAAATGAAAATAGACTAGCAGACACTTGCAACTGATGAATGATAGGCCTATGTTACATAGCGTGACCTAGTTTACCGCGTCGCAGTAGTTGACACAACTTTATTTGTTATTCAATATGCATGGTTAAATATGGGAAGGCAGTATGTTTACAAACATTACATTGACGTTTCTGTTTTTCGTTTTGTTTTGTTTTGTAGGCCTATTTGGTAGCTAAAGTAAAATAATAACAAAAATCCCCGGAGGGTGTCCTTTTCCCGCCATATTTTCTGTTGGGAGTGTGAACATTTTTTGTTTCATTTTAAAAATGTATACAATAAGGTTTTGCTGTTCATCAGTGAGTGTGTCAGCACTCCCTCGTGTGATCCTCATTAGGGATGACAACGTTGTTTGGCTCAGCCTGTTCCGATTAACTAAAAATCACTAGCCCAAGTCAAAAGTCAGTAATGGCAATATACTATTCAACAAAAAGGTCAATACAAATTATTTAATAAAGTAAGACTCTAGATATGACAATTTCTATTTTATTTAAAAAAGATCTGAATCGAGTTTGGTCTTAGAGCTGTTGAGGAGGATGCGTCGGCATGTTCGTTCATTGTCTGAAGAATTTTTGAAGCCATACTTTTACTTGCACCTGCTGGCTTTGCAGAATTAAGGCAAGTTGCTTTCTTGTTTGGTTCGCCTTTTTCATGTAAAACAACCGATTCCAATTTAAAGTCATTACTTCCCTGAACAAACGACGATTTTTTGTCTTTTCCGTCGGTGGCTAACTCGACGCAGCATGAACAAAAAATGTGCTGACGCGAAATTCGAGCCAGTCTCGTCCTTTCATCTACGCGTGTTCGTTTTTCTCGGTCGTAATCTTTTGATTTTTCGTTTTTCTCTCGTCGAGTTTCTCGTCTTTTTTCGAGGGGTTAAGTTGCATTTTGTAAAGAACGTTACATTTTGTATTCGTTATTATCAAAACGTTTGCAAGAATTTGCTAAAATTAAAACGAAAAACTTCGGCCTCGTCTTGAATATCGAAGCAATTGTCAATACGCATATCCCTATATGCATACACATGCGTAATTAAATAGTCTATGTTATGATAGGCTCTAAACATCCAGTTTGTACAAAATATTGGAAGAGGATCTGAGTTTTTTTCATTGCCGATATCGTGCTAGAAATTCGGAATTGTTTTCTTGAATTTGGGATTTTTTGTTTAAAATTGGGGGAAATGTTATATTTTGTCGATTGAGAACGGGTCCGTTTATCGGTACCGCTTATATAAGGAAAAAATCGCTCTTTATACAAACTATATCTCCTGAACCTCTGGTTGCAATTCAACGAAACTTGGCAGGGCTGATCTGTACCAAGCCTAGTTGAATATATCATAGCCAAGTTCTGGTTGAATGTTTTTGTGAAAGAGTTATGGCGCTTCCACTTAACCTTTATCTTTAGCCAGTAGAGCGTCCACAGGCCCTCTTGGGCCTCTTGTTTTTATGGTAGGTGTAGATTGATGAAATAAACAACTTGATGTTTAATATGTTTACTTACCGCTTCCTGTTATAATATATTGACAGTTTGAATGCTTTCCATTTCAGTGTTGCGGTACTTCGCCTTGCTGCAGCGTTGCAGGTTGTTTGGTTTTCCCGAAGTTTGGTTAGATTGTTTAGCAGTTAAGGAAGGCATTTGCCAAGTTAGTATTAAGTTGGCGGTTTGAAGGGTGCATGAAGTTGAACTGTGTTGTATTTGTGTTTATAGATAAAGGTCTTCATGGCTTTATATGGCCATTTGCATTGACGGTTTTACACACGCATTGCTCCATGGTTGAGGTATGTCGAATGGGAAGCCTTTATCCTCCATCTCATATCCCTTTGAGGTTGCTGTCAAAATATAATCTTATATGGCATTTTGTGTCAGTGGTTTATAGGCCAGATACGTTGACATCAGGTAAGTATTTGGTACTCAGTACTATTTTTCAAAGCTTGACGTTTTATAATTGTGCATTTATAAGCCGTTGACTTTGTGAAGTTATTTCCTTGCTTTATGTCTTGTGCTATTCTTTACATGATGTTGCGGTTTGTCTTTCCAGTGTAAAGTTATTCTGCCTTGTTGTGTATCCTGCATCAGGTGTTGATGGCAGTAGTGAAAGAAAGTGTGTCCTGCGACAGATGTTGAAGGACGGCAGCAGCGAATGAGATTTGTCAGGTTAATATTCCACACTTCGGTAAAAAATATTAAAATTGGGAAAATCTTCAATTTGGAAGAAGCCTTTTACATTCCTCTGCTATGTAAGAAAGGCCTGATATTGATTCCACGTCAATGCTCCTCGTTGATTGTAGCCAGCTGGGGCATCCATGTCAGATGAACACATTTCGAGGTTCACGTATAAACTCACAGTCTGAAACATTCTAGGGCCATTTATTTGATCAATAATTGAAAGAACATACTGTTGCAACAGGCATACCTTAGGTGCTATGCGCTATTCAGCAGTGTTTGATATTTCATTCCAGCATTTACAAGTTCTCAGATTTACATGTAACAAAACATATCGTTGCCACATTATATTTGCTTCATTTAGTGTCTTTCGCTCTTTACATGGTTTTGCGGTTTCTATTTCCAGTGTTAAGGTATTCTGCCTTATTGTGTATCCTGCGTGACGTGTTGAGAGACAGCAGTAGTGACAAGAAGATATTTACCAGGTTAGTATTTCAGGTTAGAATGTTTGTGAGAAGTTTCTTCATTTTCCCCCTAAATTTGGCGTACATGACCCATACTGTCACGATTATTTCGCTTGCAAATTAGGCAAGTATAAACCATTCATCTTTTCTTTCTGCCTTTTATACTCTTTACAGTTCGCTAACACTGTCATAGAGCATGGCATTTCACAGACCTATGTTTTTTTGCCTCATTAGAAACAATTATCTCATTCAGGAATTATTACCTTGAAATTGCAGAAAAGATGTGTTTGGGCATTGCCAATACAGGCCTAATAATGACAAAAAAGAAAACCAAGAGCCTCCCCTGGCCATTTATTAGCTCTATTGATGAAAGATCAGCCTACTCTGAAATGACTGCATGTATTTTCATGAAACTACAGGAATATTGCCAACGATGTCTAGCTGATCCTGGCACAACCTCGCGTTGATGCGAAATGCAAGATTGGCGCCAAAGCTAAAAATATTTAAAAAAAAAAACCAAGTTTGTTGCGACTACTTCTTGAAAACTATAAGTGATATTGTTATGGAACTTTTTTCTAAAATAATCAGCATGACATGATGTTGGTCCTTGTAGAAAATTGTTTTGATTCGACGTTACCCGTGGCTGCCAGGGGTCAGTTTTGTTTACATAGAGTTATCTAGTAACAACTGGTAGCGACTACTCCTCTGAAACTACTTGACGGATTTTCATGAAACTTCACAGGGATGTTGCTCTTGATGTGTAGTTGATCCTATTAAATTGCAGGTCAGTCGAAATTTCAAGATGGCCATCATGGCTAAAAATAGCTTTTAAAAAAGCAAGTTTGTAGTGACTACTGAATACTGAAAACTGTAAGTGATATTGATATGGGGCTTTTTCTAAAATGATCAGCATGACATGATGTTGATCCTTGTCGGAAATTCTTTTGATTCGCCATTAAACTTTGCTGCCAGCAGCCATCTTTGTTTAGGTATAGTTAAATAGTAAAAAGTTGAGCGACTACTCCTCTGAAACTACTTGACCGATTGTCATGAGACTTCACAGGAATGTTGCTCCTGACGTCTAATTGATCCTAGCAAAAAAAAAAACAAGTTTGTAGTGACTACTTCTTGAAAACTATAAGTGATATTGATATGGGACTTTTTATAAAATGATCAGCATGACATGATGTTGATCCTTGTAGAAATATTTTTGATTCGACTAAACATGGTAGACAGCAGCCGTCTTTGTTTACATAGAGTGAAAACTTATAGCGACTACTCCGCTGAAACTACTTGCCACATTTCGATGGAACTTCACAGGACTGTTGATCTAGCTATTAAAAACCTATCAGCAGCTTCAAGGTCATTGACTTCTTGTTAACTCTACTGAGCAAAGATCAGCAGCGCTTATGCCGTGGTGCGGTGTCCGTCATCCGTCCGTAAACCTTTTTTGCAACGACTACTCCTCTGAAACTACTGGATGGATTTTGATGAAACTTATGATGTCTAGTTGATCTTAGGAAAAGTACATGTTGATGTGAAATCCAAGATAGTCGCCAAAGCTAAAAACAGATTTTTAAAAAACAAGTTTGTAGCGACTACTTTTTGAAAACTATAAGTGATATTGATATGGGACTTTTTCTAAAATGATATGCATGCCATGATGTTGATCCTTATCAAAAATCATTTGATTCGATATTAAACATGGCTGCCAGTGGCCATCATTGTTTACATAGAGTAATATAGTTCAAACTTGTAGCGACTACTCCGAAACTACTTGACACATTTTTATGAAACTTCACAGGAATGTTGCTCATGATGTCTAATTAATCCTACCAAAAATTCAACAAGGCCGTCAGGGCTAAAAGTAGATTTTTAAAAACCCTGTTTGTAGAGACTACTTCTTGAAAATTGATATTGATATGGGACTTCTTCTAAAGTCTCAGCATGGCATGATGTTGATCCTTGTCGAAGATTATTTGATTTGGCATCAAGCATGGCCGCCAGCGGCCTTCTTCGCTTACATGGAGTTATGTAGCCAACAACTTGTAGCGACTACTTCTCTGAAACTACTTAACGGATGTTCATGAAACTTCACACAAATGTTGCTGCTGATGTCTAATTGATCATGGCAAGATTTCAGGTCGACTGGAAATTCAAGATGGCCGCCATGGCTAAAGATAGATTTTTTAAAAGAAGTTTGTAGCGACTACTTCTTGAAACCTATAAGTTATATTGATATGGGTCTTCTTCTAAAATGATCAGCATGATATGAGGTTGGTCATTGTCGAAAATCATTATGATTCACGTTAAACATGGCTGCCAGCGGCAATCTTTGTTTACATAGAGTTATATAGCAAAAAAATGTAGCGACTACTCCTCTGAAACTACTTGACGGAGTTTCATGAAACTTTACAGGAATGTTGCGCTTGATATCTAGTTGATCATAGAAAAATGTCAGGTCATCTGGTAATTCATTATGGCCGTCACAGCTAAACATTATAAAAAAAACAGTCTGTCCATCCGTAATTTTTTTTTTATAGCGACTACTCCTCTGAATCCTCTGAAGCATGGATTTTCATGAAACTTTACAGAAATTCGTGTTGATGTGAAATCCAAGATGTCCACCAAAGCTAAAAATTTATTTTTTAAAAAACAAGTTCGTAGCGACTGCTTCCTGAAAACTATAAGTGATATTGATATAGGACTTTTTCTAGAATGATCAGCATGATATGATGTTGGTCTCTGTTGAAATTGTTTGATTGCACATTTAACATGGCTGCTGCGGCCATCTTTGTTTACATAGAATTATATAGTAAACAATTGTAGCGACTACTCCTGAAACTGCTCGACAGATTTTCATGAAACTTCACAGGAATGTTGATCTAGCTACCCCTTGAATATTTTTCTAAGAACAATTATTTTGTATGCAACTTCCTTTACAGATTTTCCCCAAACTTTGTGAGAAGCATCAGCATTAAGTGGAACTGCGTGTATACATGTAGTCGTGGAGTATGCGTTTGCAGTGGTATTAATAACCTTTAGTGATAGTATTAGTTTGACATTTTTTTAATCTACATCTTTGTTAATTTCGCCTAGTTTTGTACTCTTTTTGTGATGTCTGGGTGATATCTGTAGTTTAAGGAAACACGTTTTTCTTTCGAGAAAAGAGATCCAAGTTCAAGTCTGGGCAGGGACCAGACACCCTAAGTTCTACATACAAATTTTATTTTTTTCACATCAATAATGTTGTTTTTGTACAGCATGAACTTAAAAATATGTACATTTGATAGTCATTCATCATATTATTATCGTATGTAAATTGTAATTATTCATACATAATCAGAGTGAGTTTTTATATAATTGTGCATTGAAGCATTATTTATAGTCAAAAGAATACACATAGCCAGAACTCAGCTATACCTAATTGTCATTTTTAACGAAGTTTTTTTTCGTCCAGCTCCTTCAGTCTTTGCTTAATATAAAAATAGCGAATATAGCACTTTCTTGATTATAGCAAAGCACTTAAATTGGACATTTAGTTTCAAATAAAAACATTTCATCTTCATTTTGTTCTCTATCATTGCTACACCAAATAGAACTCACTATTAATTTTACACAAACAAACCACACATGATGTTGTAATTCCAATGCAGTGAATTAAAAAACAAATATATTCTACAATTTCCATTTTTATTGCCGCTCGTCGTCATAGTATATATTGTATACTTTGACTTTTCTTGTTAATCATGGATTGCCGGTAACGTTTCAATTAGTGAAAAGTAAACTTTACTCAAAATTCAATAATAAAACGACCCAATATATTCTTATACACTAATGACACCGAGTTTAGAAAAAAAATTACGTCCGTTATACGAAGATCATTGAATTGAATTGGGGTTTTAAGGCGCACCAACACATTACAGGTTATATGGCGCCTAACAGGCATGAACATGCCAGGCTCATCTTCTATGTACATCGAGATAAAATATGGAAAATGGATCTAGAACCTTCTCACCCTGAACTGCAGAGTTGCTGCAAATTCTATCGTAAAAACTCCATTTACGCTGGAGCCACGTTTATTGTTTTTCTGCCACTGCTCTTAGTGATGTGAGCGAGATGGCACCTGAAACAATGCAGGGGTCATGATGAAGACCTTTAATGAGCATGAACAAAAAATGACAAAATGAATATGAATGGGGGTGGAGGGTCCTACCCCTCTGCATGTGACGGTGTGTTTGCAGTGGTTGTATTCTACCCCGGCAACCACACGGGGATATACGAAGATCATAAATTGTAAACAGTTTTACACAAATACCTTCTAATCAAACGGGCTTATTCACACAAAACGATACAATAATAATGTAATTGACTTGATTTTTATTAATTTACTTGAATAATGTTGACGTTTGACAAATACCAGCATTTTGTTTTAAAGAAACGTGCATATTTATGCATTGTCCTGGTTCTGAATTCGATTTGACTTCCGTGTCGTTAATCCGACGTTTGTTTCTGATCTAGTATTGTTCATCTGACACGCTTCAAGAAAGGACTCATTTTCGCACTTACGCGTTAAGGAGTTTAAATGGACGAAAACGAATATCGATATAACAATACGAAAATGACTTTTTCATACACAAGAAAAATATTCAGGCATGAAATTTGTGTTGTATTTCATATAAAAGTAACACATGTGTAGTACATATGAAAATATTTTTCTAAATACTATTAAAGCTTAATCATCATGTTAAACCATTTTCAGCAGTATTATACAATTGTTTTTTATAAATTCTTTATGTATTTTATGCATAATAACTTCATATGAAGTACATATGTAAACATTTCATAAGTAGTACAGGTGTATTTTATTAACATGAAATATATATTTGGTATATATGTGACACATATGTATCATTGACGTATGTGTCACATATGTCAATTACATGATGTACATATGAAGGAAACATGCAAATAATAAGATAATAACACATTTGTGGCACATGTCACAACATGTATAGCTATATAGTTATCAAACTCTTATGAACGAACAAATTATTTCATTAGTGATATTAATATACCATGGGAAATGTGCATACAAACACATATGTAAATTATAATGTGCTGGAAAGTTGTCTGTAACATATGAGACATTGAGTCTTGACTCAGAGGAGTTTGTGCTCAAGATATTGACGATAGATCTATTATCGCAGAGTGTTAAGTTTGTTTTAAAGGGACACAGTGAAATTTTGAGTTTTTTTAAACCAATAATATATTTAATCCTATGGTAAAATAAGACGACAAAAAGAAAACTCAAAATTTTATTTACTAATATACAAGCAGGTTTAAAGTAAAAATGATACTGGATAATTAAATCGAGACGCCTATTTCAATGCTTGATATGCCCTACAAGATTGCGGTGTGTCTCTTTATTTATTCATGTTGTTCATTTACTGAGGAGAGGAACAGAAACTACAACAAGGTTGATGTGAATGGACTACTAACAGCCAAGCCACGTTAAATATAAACAAGTCAACTTGTTCATACATTTGCAAACGCAAATATATGTAGATTTATGTAAGATTCCTTATTTAGTTATCAGCCGAGGGTACTGTAGTTATATACGTTTTATACATAATTATTCTGTTTGTTTCTTCAAAACAACAGTATACGGATTTTCAGTCCTTTTTATTTGTCCATTTCTTCAAACTCCAGTAGTTTAATTAAGGACTCCCTGGCCTTTTCTCGTAATAAGTCCCGCTTCTCTCTTCCATCAACTGCAACATGAAGGACACGTAGAACTCTATCCCTAACGTTTCGTCTTGTGCGCGATGCTGCGTCAGTCATGCAGACAACTAACATCACAGCAACGAACATAACAAGGACAGTTTTATTCAGCGCCATTCTGAAATAGAAATATAGAAATATTATATTTAAAGTGAAGTATTGGCTTAAACAGGCATATATATAGTTCGATTATATCAGTATAGTTTTAATTTCTTCAATGTATCTATGTTATTCTACCTTAGCCGTAACATATTCCAGGGAATATAGTGACACAATCTTTAATATTGGGAGTTCTGAAAATCTTGGGAAAATGTGAAAGACTTATCAAAATCGGATGATAAACAAATAAGATATGATCGTTTGAAGGTTCTGTTGAAACGGATATGGAAGTCGCCATTTTTAGAGCTATGACATTACAGTTCTAAATGATCCTATATGGAATATTGATAAATATGAACATTTACTCATTTATAGGTGGACAAATAACTGTTTGAAGAATATGTATAAGTAATGGCAATTATGCTTTATATGACCAGTTAAGGAGTTTGCATTCATTTGCAGTGATTTGCTTTGCTTTAAATGATATTTAGCAATATTTCATATATGGTCATACGGAACTATAATGTCATAGTATTCAAAATGGCGGCTCCCATATCCATTTTAGAACAACCTTCAAATGGTCATATCTTTTTTGTTTTTCATTCGAATTCTTTCACCTTTTTGCACGTTTTCCAGAACTCTCAATAAAAGAGATAAATGGCTGTGTCGCTATACATGTATATAATTATCAGTTAGTAAAACGCAAAAAAAAAAAATGTATATATTTGTTTTTGCTTCGAACGATTTAAATAAATATTAATACTAGTACTTATTTACAAAACAAATCAAGTTATGTAGAAAATCGGGAAGGCGCAAGTCTGCCCATTTAAGCTATAAAATAAATCTGTCAAAACTATATAATATTTTATTGCATCTTGTATGTATTGCCTTAAGGATACTCCATACAATTTGATAAAAATTAATCTACGAGATAGGAAACACTTTTTGTTTACCTGTGGAAACGTTAAGATAATTGAAAAAGACAAAGCCGAATTTTATAAAAAGATAAATATGATACTAAATACACGTTACACTATATGTTTTTTAAACAGTTATTCCCCTGCAAACCAACGGTAGGAACATTCTTGCGCATAAATATTTTAAAAGAACTATCTTTTTCGTTTTATTTTTTATTTTTTAACATGATCAATATTATCTCCTTTAGTTTTGTCCCAAATGACAAGAATGGGGCATGTTCATGTTTTCATAAAGGTTTTGATACGTCAGAATGGGTTTGAGCCCAAATTTGAGAATCTAACAATAGCTAGTGATTCATCGTAAAACGAAATAGACATTTTCAGCAAGATCTCTCCTCACTACGGATAATTTAAAAAAAAATAAAAAAAAATTGTTCAGCCGTGTGTGTTGTTTGTTTGATATTTCGAGCAACAGACTTTAAGTTTCACACAGAAATCTTTTGAACAAATATTCATGAAGTTGTACAGTTGTCTATAGAGGTTATGCTAAATATTCAGAACATTGCAAACACAATTTCTTAACGAAACGTATATGTTGAATATTACTCTATTAGCAAGAAATTACATCATGTTCACAGGCATGTTCGGAATTCAAAGACATTCAACTAACTCTTCAGGTAAACAAATAACGTTTGCCGAACCACACCAGGTAATTATGGTTGAGGTAACCAATAGGCCATATCGCCTATTGAACGTTCTAAGTTGCTAACACTATCTTCACCACTCGTCGTGTTATGTATTGCCCTTTTCATTGTGTTTTTAATTTGCTCTTTGTTTGTGGTGCAGTGCGGACCTACGCTGCTTTTACATTTGGGTGTTGCGATTTCTATAGGTCATTTTTTTTCTCATTTGTGTTACATGTTGGCGTAAGATTATACACGATGCGATCTTAAAGGGACACACAACTTAAAACTTGCGATATCCTTTTAGTTTTACTTCATAACTTGCATATTTACAAATTATTATTAATTATTAAACGACAAGTTCTTGAAAAGATTCTGTTTCAGCATATTACTATTTTTATCCAAAATATTTCTCTAATAATATATTCAATTTAATACGTGCAGAATAACAAATAGAAAACGAAAACTGCCAAAATGCATTATCTTTTGTTCTAATACGACCTGCGAAGTCTTTCATATACACAAATAATGTTATTCTACGATAAAATACAGCTGTTCCATTAAATCCCAGCGTATAATTGTTTGTCACGTGACTACCCGTGTACCGCGCAGAACTTTGCATACCCAATGGAAAGCCTCTCCGAGATAATATATAGTGCCCTCACAATAGCGTAAACAATGGGGTTATTGTTGTGTTAGAATCGAAATAATAAATACGTACCTGTGTTTTATCGGTGAATAAGTACAGTTAGTCGTTCGCGATTTAATTACTACGCATCCGAACTCCTAACTGTATTTTACAGTTAAAACACAGGTACGTATTTATTATTTCTTAATTTAAATGTATGCAAGCAGTCAGAAAATTGTAAGATAAACGGATTTTTTTATGTTATAAGCAAACTACTAATGTATGATAAAATATTTCCGAAGCCGGATATGAAATCGCATCTCTACGGTTAAAGACGGAACTCGCTACCACAAAAAAGAGGTGGTCTTGTCAATTCACACACGAACAACCATATTAATGTAATATTTACATGAATTGTACACTAGTTTACCATAATGGCATAATGCAAAAAAAAACACTGCGAAATGTAGATAGTGCACTAATTGTATCAAATCAAGAGTGGGTACACTTAGTACATTTGAAAACGCAACACCCGGTATTTTTTGAATTTTCAGATATGTTAAAGATGTTAAATAAAAGAAGAGCAAATACTATACAACAGTGTATCGCCATATGTTAACCTTTGGGACAAAAAGACTTGTGGTCTAACATAAAAAGAAATCGTGAAATCGTGAAAAAAATACCAGCGGACTGAAAATAATGGAAAATATAAAACGTTGCGTTTTTAAATGTCCTGAGTGTATTGGCATAGACTTTAAATGTATATTTTACAGTGTAAAGTAGGTTTTAATTTGTATTTTCAATGCACTTATCTTGCTTAATGTCTTTTAAAATTTCAAAAAAAAAAGAAAGACTGGAAAATAATTATAAAACTCGAGGCAAATGCTATACCTTAGACAATTATTAATATATTCTAAAATTATAGGAAGAAGTCATATTCAACAATGCCGTTGGTGTTACAGGAGATATGCACAGCCTTGTGCACATAATTGTAGAAATTGTATGCATTGTCTTTTAGATGTTTTACAGCAGTTCATGAAATAAATGCGTTAGGTATGACATAGAAACGCCCCTTTTGTGTTAAATGATACGTATTGGTGTATTTATGTGTGTGTGTGGAGGTGGGTGGGGAGCGGTAACGGCGCTTTAAGGTTTACCACCACCAATATTATTCAAACTTCCGAGGTGTAGTCGAATGTAGTTCCTATAATAAAATATAATCCCTCTTTTCTTGATGGAAATGGGCATTATAAGTGGGAAAAAACGCCCATTTGAATATAGTATTAGAAAAACTTACGGGACGCCACGCGTTGCAAAAAAATCAAAATTGCTATGTTTCCCTTTAAATTCAACTTTGTGGTGCTGCTACACTCACACTGGAATACCACGCCATCGACACATGACATGATACCCACCCAGTCACATTATACCGACACCCGGCACACCAGTCCTAAAATCGTTTATATGCTGTAAGGTACTGGTAGAAGTACCACTTTTTATGAAGTCTTTGGTATGACCCGATCGAATTGAACTGAATGTTGTTTAACGGCTCATCAACACAGTATAGGTTATTTAGAGCCGCCCCAGAGAGAGGGGAATGATACATAGGAATCCAGGAGCCGTGCCCTACTCTTATTATCGAATAGATTCCTATGGTTCTTTAACGTGCTCGGAGGGTAGACCGATACACGGGACCTCCCGGTTTACGTCGCCATCTGACGGGCGAGGCTAAGGGAGAGAACTGAACACACGACCTCATGCATGCGAGACGGATTCTCTACTACTTGGCCACGCCTTAAACGGTATACAATATTTAGAGATTATTTGTTGTTTTGGAGTGAATAACATATTTTATTTCATCGAGAAGTGAGAAAACTTTATATTTTCATGAATGCGGCATTTCATCGAGAAGTGAGAAAACTTTATATTTTCACGAATGCGAAGAGAATTCGTGAACATATAAAGTTTTCTCACTTCTCGATGAAATAAAATATGTTATTTACTTTACTCCAAAACAACAATTGTTCCGTTTTATTTTGTGATTTTACAAACATTGTTTAGGGAACCTACGTTAGAAAAACAAGGGAGGCAATTTCAATACCTAAGCCGCTTTACACATGTTTTGCCCGACTACGACATATTTCATTTATACCCAAATAGAACATTGTTGTTAATATATTTATATTGGCAATAAGTATTTCCTTTGAACTTTTAAAATCTATTTGAAATCATTGTTTGAACAGAATGTAAAATTTGTGTTTTAAAAAAAGTAGTCCGGCAGCTACTGTGAAAATAAAACTCAATATTTCACAATGTGAAATAACACTTGTATTTCACTGATAAAATACAGTATTTCATTGCTTATCATAAAATAAATAATGTTATGACCCCTTTAGTTCCAAGGGCGCGAATTTCTTTAAAAACGTGTTAATGTTACGTTAACTATATTTAGTTTAAGGAATGTTTTATTGACAATGTTGTACACTTTACGTGGTTAATTATATAGACATTGAAAGTTGTTACAAATGTGAAAAGAGTTTAAAAAGAAGCTATCGGCTTGTATGAATCTGTTTCCTTAACATAATGATATGAATATATGACAGTTGAAACAAAACAAATAGTACTCATTATTTTTGAGAGATTAAATGTTAACTAAAATTATTCTTATATATTAAGGACTATCGGTCAGCCATCTTTGATCCAAATAATCCAAAATGTTCAAGTGAAATTTTCAACGATGTACGCATTTTGGATGATGTGATAACATGGCTTATTTTATTCAGATATGGTGTCTTGTCTGAACTCGCTGGATAAATGGACTATTTTATGGACCAGTTTATTTCACATAAAAATACAAAACAACTCTGAGTGAAACTGCACCAAACTTTTCGAATATAAAGCGCACACTTTCTGCCATATAAGTATTCTTTCTAATGTTATGCTCACATCAATAGTGTTAAATTACTGTCATGTACTATATGGTTGACATTGTTCGCGCCTAAAATTCGTACATCGTTGAAAAATTCACTTGACCATATCTCATCGACTTTGGATTTTTTGGATCAAAGATGGCTGACCGATAGTCCTTAAATATATTTCAAACTAGCAAATGGAATAAACGTCTTACCTTGATTTTAATCCGTCAACAAGAGTGAAAAGGACAGTCTTAAACGAGTCGAGTAACAGCCACCAACTATTACTGCTTGTGTGTATAAGCGTTTATTTATCCTCGCTGTATTGCACTAAGCATTTTAGCGAGCAGACCTCGGTTTAAAGTCTCATCCGAAGGACTGGTAAGGTAGGAAATACTTTTATGAAATATTTCGGTAATTAACCCAAATTCGGTCCTGGCTGGGATTGAACGCACGATCCCTGGGTTACTAAGCCGCGATGCTAACCATTACACCACGGCGCTACCTGCTTAGTAAAAGAGAGAGTTTATATAGTGCGCGGCATATGCGCATGCGCTAAATAATAAAGGTCACGTGGTGTAAAAGATCCGTCTTTTTTCCAGGTATTGTTCACTGTTCGCTGTATTGTTGTGTGCATTTACATACATACATTTCACAGAAAATGTTACGCATGGTTGTTTATGAACCGCAACATAAGCATTACGAAAGCAGATGTACATGTATGACCTAATGTCCCATAATCCGAAAACATATGGGAATTCAGTATTTGGAGTTTCAACAAAAACATTTGCTTCCATCCACTTTACAGCTATGTGCGTGTATGTGTGTGTGAGTGTGTGTGTGTGTGTGCGCGCGTGTGTGTGTGCGTGTTAGTTAGGGAGCTAAGCAACCGTCGGACTTTCCACCTGAAGGTCACATGTACAATTGAGTCTGGACTTTTATCTGTGTGTTGTTGTGTGATGTAATGATATGTCTACTTGAAGCAGCGAACTCAATGGTTTCTTTATAGTGCTGCCACACTGGAATACCACGCCGTAGTAGACATGATACCCCAGTGTCATTATTCAGACACTGGTCAATCAGAGGGAGATATAGTTTTTGTTTATGCTCGCCCTATGACACCAGGCCTTTTGGCGAGCTTTTCAATAGGAGGTTAAGATGGTATGTTTATATAATTATAAACATATTGTTGTGAAGGGGAAGGGGAAGGGAAGTATTCGTTTCGTGGTCAATCAGTAAAAGAGGGAGAGTTTTTATAGTGCGCGGTATGTACGCATGTGCTAAATAATAAAGGTCACGTGGTGTAAAAGATCCGTCTTATTTCTAGGTATTGTTTACTGTTCGCTGTATTGTTGTGTGCATTGACATACATACATTTTGCAGAAAATGTTATGCATGGTTGCTTTATGAACCGCAACATTAGCATTACGAAAGCAGATGTACATGTGTTTAGCTAAATTCCCATAATCTGACAACATATGGGAATTCAGTATTTGGAATTTCAACAAAAAACATTTGCTTCCCATCCACTTTACAGTTATGTGCGTGTATGTGTGTGTGTGTGCGTGCATGTGTGCGTGCGTGCGCGTGCGTGTGTGAGTGTATTAGGGAGCTCACCGTACCATTTGTATAAAGTATTAGGTGTGAACCGGTCGCGACCTCTGACAATTAATATAACGTAACTCTCCGGTCAGAATGTTACATTAGCATCTTATAAAAAACTTATCCTTTTACATTTCACGAAAATTGTACTCATTAACGACAGTACATACAACAGTTAGACGGCACATGTTAATATGGCTTCAGCCAATCAGAATGCAGGAAGAGGTGGAAGTGTATTCAAAGGTCGTGTTCTTTGAAAATGTATTTATATGGGTATTTATTTATTTTTTTATTTTTTCAATGCACAGTATTTTTTTTTAAATAGGTCATGCATTTAAGAAACGTTTTCTATCATTCTATTATAACAGTTTATAATATATTATAACAAAACTGTAGGATTGCAAATTACAAATATAACGTCAATAACTTAGAACGTTATTTTCTTTCTTCGTAAAGATGTTATATTGTTTAAAATATCACTATTGATAGTGGTCATTTGGGATCATCAAGCCCAGTCGTTGTGACTTTAAAGTAAAATATCGCTTAGGCCGGTGCTAGGAGGAGTGAGAGATGTTGCACTTAACACTACCTCTCATGAACAGATTCAATAAAACCGAGTCTGCTAGTTTTGTATCTTGTTTGCGTTTGCTGCTTGCGAGGGATCCCCTTTTCAGTATTTATTGACATTAACACTAGCGTTTGTTCAGTCCTGAATGGCGGTCGTAAAAATTTGCCCCGACTACAAATCAGTAGTGTTATTACTTACTGGTCCTTTGGGATCATCGATCCCAGTCAGTGTGGCTTTACAGTAGAATACCGCTTAAACCGGAGTTAGGAGGCGTGAGAGGTGTTGCACTTTACATTACCTCTAATAAACAGATTCAATAAAACCGAGTCTGCTAGTTTTATCTCTTGTTTGTGTTTGCTACTTGCGAGGGATCCCCTTTTCAGTATTTATTAAGATTTGTAATTTGCGATCCAACGGTTTTGTAAGAAAACTAACTTTTATATTACTCAATGTAAACCTGTTAGTTACCATATATATGGCATATATGGACAACACGCGTGTATGCATGTATGCCATTCACATTGCCGGCTTATATATATATATGGCGGGAATTGTATAGTCATGAGTACATCAGTACCAGTGTGGTCTAATGATCTAATGGTCATTCACCCATCTTCTACCGTGGCTTCCAGGCTCGCTTTCTCCTTTAAACTAGTTTTTTCTCATGAAACATTACATAATCAACAAAGAGTGTAAACGTATCAAGCCTTAGTAGTTAAGACTGGTATTTATACTGAACGGGAAAAGATACGCAGGGTGCGTATTTCCGCTATATATTTCATATACTGCACACTTAATTCCATATATAGTATAAGGAAATCCCAAGATGTTTTGTAAAAAAAAAAGTGCAGTTAGTTAGAGAAAGGACACAACTGTGATGTTGTAGACGTTTTAATCACAGTACACGTTGTAACAAGAAATTCATAAATGCTGAAGTTCCTCTTTGAAAAATTGAGCCAGTTCAGTACTGTATTTAATGTTAAGTGATTGCAACATTTAAAGCCTAAGTTTGCTCACCTGCTTGAGCCAAATGCGCATCCTGACGATAATGAAACTTTAACATGTTTAAAGGAGTAACCATTGGTGTGTTCAGTGCTGTTTAAACCTTCTTTCTAAATGGACAGGCCTAATGTCGCCCTGTACCATTCGAGCATATTAAACATACAATATATAGCGGAAATACGCACCCTGCGTTTCTTTTTCCTTTCAGTATATTATTTTCTATCATAACTATAACGTATTTATTGTTTTCTATCATAACTATAACCGTAACTATAACTTTTAAACAGTGCCGTGTAGCTCCCGTGCAAGAATAGGGATACTGCTGATCCAGACAGAGGGGAAAAATCCCCCACCTCGAATGCATGCTCATTTTGTCATTTTTTGTCATATTCTTAATGTCCTTAACATTAACATGATTCCTGTTAGGATTCAGGAGCGACATGAGTGAAGAAACTTGGAGTGTTAACAACACATTTTGCAGCAGTTCTGCGAGTGAGAATGTTCTAGACTCATTCTGCATATGCTTAAGCCAAATAAAAATACCTGTGTTTCCGGTGGCCCGACCGACCCTATCTTTAAGGGGCCAACCCTAAAACTTTTTATGCAGACATAAAAAATAAAATCAATTGTTCTGAACATCGATTTATCACATAGCTTATATCATGGAAGTAAAACATAACACCATTCTATATTGTCTGTAACCCACTGAGCACTGGTGGTATATGCAAATTATTACCAAATTACACAGCAAAAGTGGAAAATTAGGTAAGCCATATGATTTGCCTGGAATGTCCAGAGTTTAATGTTTTTCTTTCAGGTAAACAATGGATGCTAATTAACTATTATGTTTTGCCACGCACGTGAGAACGTGGCTCCATCGTAAATGGAGTGTCTATAGTATATAATAATGGAGTGTCTATAGTATATAATTTGCAGCAACTCTGCAGTTCCGCAGGTTAGAAGATTCTAGGACCATTCTCGATGCAAATGGACAATGAGCCTGGCAATTTCATTCTTCATTCCTGTTTGGCGTTATATAACCTTTTTGCGTTGGTGTGCCGTAAAATCCAATTAAATTCAATGAACATCAATAACGAAACCACCAAGACGGATGTTTCAAGTAACGGTGTGAAGTAAAATACAGTACATGATATACCTTTACTATAAATCAAGTTTACATCATCTGTCATACCGAACATGCAAAATGTGTGTTATACATGTTAAAAGACAGTATTTTGAAATTAACGAATGAATGAATGGTGTTTTTCGACACGTCGACACATAAATAGGTCACATTATGCGCAAAAACTGATGAAAGATGAAGAAATGAAGTAGTAATTAAAAATGAACGTAAATATATAAAGATAAAACTACATGTATTTACAAATAAGGGATGATATGGTAGTAATATAAACTATATATGTAAATCAACAAATTGAAATTAATGGATTAGTATCAGAGCGAGGACATTCTACGATAAAACTTAAACAATTGTGTTGACACCTATTTTAACTACAAAATGACATATATACGAGAGGTGCTTCGGGAATCTCAGTACAATGTTCGGAATTAAAGTCACATGGCGCAAAGTCACGTGACTTCCAGAACTAATCAGATGCTGGTAGTCACATAAGTATCAACAACCACAAATTAACTAGTTTCAATGTTTACATATGCGTATTCGATCGCTAAAACACCGCAAACATTAGAGATATTCTATACTGTAACCATCTTGACTCCTTGAATTGTTTTTAACTTCACATTAAGCACCGCTACAATGAATATTTAATGTGCCTACCAGTGTTTGATTGGTAGACCTATTTGGCTACTCGCTATTATCCGTGATCGATCGGTCGGCAAATGTCGGGGTAAAATGGGCTATTTTTGCATAACATATTACAATAAGTGGGTGGAGTATTTCAGACGGCACGGTGGAATGATTTTAATATGAACATTAAAGGGAATGTAGGACACAGCCAATCTTTATTATTGAGAGTTCTGAAAAACTTGAATAAGGCTGAAAGAATTATCAAAATCGGATGATAAACAAAGAAGATATAATCATTTGAAGTTTCAATTGAAACGGATATGGAAGCGGCCATTTTGAGAGCTATGACATCACGGTTCTAAATTACCTTATATGGAATATTTATAAATATGAATATTTATAAATATGAAAATTTACTGATATATAGGGAAAAAATGACAGCAGCTGTATGAAAAATATGTAATACTTAATGGCAATAATGCTTTACATAACCAGTAAAAAATACATTCATTTACAATGATTTTCTTCGTTTTAAATGATATTTGTCAATATTTCATATATGGTAATATGGAACTATGATGTCATAGTTCTAAAAATGGCGGCTCCCATATTCGTTTTAGAACAAACTTTAAATGGTCATATCTTTTTTGTTTATGATCCGATTTTGATAATTCCTTCAACCTTTCCCAAGTTTGTCAGAACTCCCAATAACAGAGCTTGTTTGGCTGTGTCGTTACATTCCCTTTAACTGTTCCCGTTGCAGACTGTATATGTATAAATTGCTTGCTGGAATTACTATCACACGAATTTCAGTGGAGCAATTAATCTTACAATGCATGATCATGCATTTTTGAAAATAGTCCTAGCGCACTCATAATTTTGATAAGGCATAATCAAATTAAACTGACCAGTCAGTGACAAGAAATTTGACACACCTATACTTTCTGGTTGATGATAGACTCGGTCGTTATCCTAGGTGCTCAACCAAGATTACTGTCAAAAGTAAGGTATTTACAGTGTGATTCTTTAAAAACCCTGCATATGTCATGCATATTTATGCATTAATTTGATTCAATATATGTATCTTTCGAAGTCCAATCTTGCAATATCGTCGTTTTACTCTGCCACAAATATTTATTTTACTATATAACCTAAGGTTAAAAATCGAGTAACACAGATTGTATCACCTACTGAAAATAAGGTCAAATCTCCACATTTCGGTAATGGAAAATTACTGTTCCAAGAGAATGCTAGTTTAGGAATATACATACCCAAGTTAGCCGGGTAATCATCAACCACATTGTATTAGGGTAACGAAACCACAAGACTTTTTCGTCGGTTTAGAGGGCGCAGTCGGTAGATTTGTGACCGGAGGCCTCGTGTTTAATCCTCAGTGATGCCACTGAGTTTCTTCGGTGCGTTCAAGGCAAGACACTTTCCCTTAGCCTCGTCCGTCGGATGGGGACGTAAACCGGGCGGTCCCCTGTATCGGTGTATCCTCCGAGCACGTTAAAGAACCATATGAATCTATTCGATAATAAGAGTAGGGCACGGTTCCCGGATTCCTATGTATCCTTCCCCTCTCTCTGGGGCGGCTCTAAATAACCTATACTGTGTTGATGAGCCGTTAAACAACATTCAGTTTAATTCATCGGTTTCACGGCAAAAATATTGTAAATAAAGCGCTCGATTCTGAGAGTCCAAGATTCCTTTTTGCAATGGACCATTTCAGGTGCGACCTCTACACAGTGATCTAAGAAGTATTGGTGTATTGAGTCTCTACAGTACTGTATTGCTGACTCAACATATTGGTGAGGCAGACAGTCTGTTTGTTACCCAGCTATAATCATATAATTAATAATTTATGCAAGCCGTTTATTCTCCGTACGTACGACCAGCCCCTCAGTTGATAACCAATCACGCGCTTCAGTGTTTATACCAACACGAATACCATTGGCTCACGACAGCAGCGGGGCGGCCCCCATCACTGCTGTTCGCGCACCATCAAACGTTATTTGTAACAGTTTTACTCAGGCTCTGGGTTTTTACAACCGCTAGTTCGGAGTGGCACATTCTAAAACCGCCACAACCCCCAACCAACCACCCTAAAAAACAAATAAATTAATAAATAAAAATGCACACTATACCATAGCGTTCGTTCTGAATTTATTCTACTTCTCAAGTCGCGAAAATAGGCGAAAATCGCCATAGCTAATTAATATTACATGTACCAATACGATTATATAAACACGATTTATGTTTTTAATAGCAAAACAGTTATTTCCAATTAACGACAAATCGTGTAACAACTTAGATTACGTAATACTGCCTAATAATATTTAGTACATCGTTTTTATAGTGCTTTATTCCATTTCATTTTCATTATGTAATTACCGGAAAATAGTATGTTACATCATATTACAATGTTTCATGCAATATTCATGACTATTATTTGTGGCATATATCGACACTATACTGACAAGTTGTTCGTTACTTACTTCCCAGAATAAACAATGCGCATAAATACATTTATATATAGTCGTTAGAATTTGATTCTTCTTAACCGTCATTGGCGTAGCTCTGCATAGGCCCTGTAGGCCCGGGCCTACGCCTAATTTTCAGAAATAGAAAAATTCAAAAAAGGCAATAAAAATCGGGATGGGGTGAGGGGTGAAGGGAGGGGTGGAGGGGGCTGTATAGACAGCGTAGTAACCAGAAAATATTATTTTCATATATATTTGTTTAGTTATCTTTGCCCTTCTTAAAGTCTAAAATATACGTCAGCACGCACCTAATGCATTCTAACATAAAAAAAATCGGTGGGGGTGGGGGGGGGGGGGGGGGGTGTGGAAGGGGGGATGTCCCCGGACCCCACTAGCATAATAACATTAACTGCGGGCCTATGCCGTCAAAAAGGCCAAGCTACGCCCCTGACCGTAGTTTGCAGTTATCTATGTTTAATGTTTTAGATGCAAATATGCAGCGGTAATTAATATCAGGAGTACGTTATATAACGTTAATATTAAGACTGTCAGTGCTCTTTTCAAATATTTTAACTCTGAACGGCCATCCTCTGAGTTTCTCACCAGGCTTATATATCAAGTAGTCAGCCAAAAAGTGATATTAATAGAACAATATTTATACTCTAAGAACTTCAATGAACCACACATCAATCAATTGACCATTCCTTATCTGAATACAGGAAGCTGCCGAACCACTTGATCGCAGTTTTTGTCACATCCTTGAGAATATCTACGGACCTAATCAATCATAGTCAAATTAGTTCCACCGATATTTAATGGTCAATATCTAAATATATGCAAGGGTTACTGGTCAGCAAATAGTCTGGACAGATTTTCATTGGTCAAAGTGTCCACTTTACCATGACAACCACTCCGATAAATAACCATTTAAAATGGAACACTTCTATCTGAAGATTACTTTTTCACTTAAACCTCTACGTGGTACATTAAAATAAAGTTGTCCTGCATCCCGAATTTCTTATTTTCTCAGATAAGAAACTGCATTATTTTAACATGAATATATATGCCATTTATCACGATTTACTATGTCTTGTTCGATTTGGAATAATGCATTGTTCATGTGCAATTGATGCTTGTGTGTTTGTGACAACCAAAATGAAGTTTCAACATCGGTTCAATAAATCTCAGAATTAACTTATTGCAAATGTAACTTAAGGTTACTACGCGATTCTTCGCTGAACGTGCCGCTGTCTGGACTCAAAGGCGGGTTTTTTAATGAATTTTACGTGATAAATGTATTTGAAAACAATATTTACTGAGCTGAGATTTCATCGTCCGCTCCGCAGCCATAACGCTTACCTTTGACGTCTTTGTGTTGCTTGAGGACGTCGACGCCTTCGCGTCAATCATGAAAACTAGGTCAATCCCGTCATTCTTCGGGATCACGCCTCGTGGGTATATCGACGATTCTGTATTCTCAAAATACTGACATTTTGTTAGCCGGAAGACAGCGGCACAGAAAATAGTGCACTGTTGCTTAGCTGTTGCTATATAAACAATATTGCCGGCGGCACGTGTTAATGTATAATTTGTGTTGCGCCATGTGTGTTATTTACAATACAGATGAAGGTTTTATCACTGATTTCATATAAATCAAATATAGATGGAGCAATCGGCTAAATGACATAGCAAAACTTTGAAGATAACTGTGATTTTGAATGCAAATTCGTTTTGGCGGGAGTCTAACACGCGTCATGCTATTATGACGTCACCAATATGGTGACTTTCGATATATATTCGAGTACATTCGCAACATCTCGTAAACTGCTTCGCACCATTACTCGAATGTAAATCGAAGGTTCCATACTGGTTACGTGATCGCGCTTTAGATTCCCGCCAAAACAAATATGCATTCAAAATCAAAGTTATCATCCAAATTTTGCAATGTCATTCTGCCGATTGCTCCATGAAAGCAGTAATAAAACATTCTTCTACATTGTAAAAAATAAAAATTCAACGCAAATTATACATCAACACATGTGGTTAGCGGGCATACTGTTTACATAGCAACAGTGCATTATTTTCTGTGCCGTTGCCTTCCGGCTAACAAAATATAAAGATGTTGAACATACCAATACAGTACAATACACATATCTTTATTCTCTCAAATCATGCATACATATCTAGCCTTGATAATCTTCAATGATTAATTGTAAATACAAACGTAAACAAATTTGAAACTGGAAGAACGTGACCGTTTTTTTTTATGAAAGTATTTCTGACCATCCGCTTTTAGTTCGTCGATATAATAATGAAGTATCTCTCTTTGTTTATCTTTCATTATTAATAAATGTCTTTCTGCCTTTCTGTAAATATTGGATAGCAGGTTTCCTGTCTCAGTCAATCAGAAACGATACCAGTGTATCGGCAAAAATCAAACTTTGTTCAGTGGGACTGTTCTAGACGTTTGTCTTATTAACAAGCAAGCGTCGCAAATGATCAAGACTAATACATATCACGACAACGTGAGGTTACAATAAGTATTTGAAAAGACATGAGGCTTGACACAAACTACCGAAGCTCGATCCAGAAGAATGACGGGATTGGCCGAGTTTTCAAGATTGATTCGAGTAATGCTTCTAAGAATATCGTTTTGCCGGTTTTCCATAATCGATAATGGCACAGTATACCGATAATCCATAATGGCCGATTATGAATTTTGATAAAGGACTGATAAGGTATGTTGATATTTTAGTCATGGCTTAAATACTCTGGCAGAAGCCATGCCTGGTTAAGTGAAAAAATAATTGATATCATATTAACTAGGCTTCATCAGGAGAGACTATTGTATATCACCAATAATTGAATCATAAACGAATATACAGTATCCCCATCAGTTATTAATTACAGAATGTAAGAAATAAACAACTTCTCCAACATGTTTTATCCGATTTTATTACATACCTTACAATAAATAGTAACATATTTTAATAGAAAAACAATCATTATCAGTCCTTTTTCAAAATCCATAATCGGCATACTGTGCCATTATGGATTATGGAAAATCGGCACAGTAGCAACAGACTGTTTGCATGCGAAGACGTCGACGTCATCAAGCAAAATGACATCAACGTCATCAAGCATCAAACGTCATAGTGGGGAGCTATAGAGAGAACGTTGAAATTAATCACTGCCCAGGAAATATTGATTTCGAAATAAATCATTATTGTGACAGACGTGTTTTTAAAAAAAAAACGGACAAGGCAGAAAACTGATTTAAAGTAATTTATTAATTTAACAGAATTCCTTTATTTGCGAAACAACTGTTTGCATCTTTAGACTAGATCTACTTGTATTTAAATCGTGGCGCTATGTTCTTGTTCTTCTTCTCGATTTATAGTAAGGTATGTAATAAAAAGGTAAATATACGGCCGTGGTGTGCTTTTTGTCGATAATGGCACACCTAGTGCTGAAGCCCTCGGGCCATTAAGGCACAAGGTGTGCCATAATCGACAAAAGGCACACCACGGCCGTATATTAACCCCTGCAGCTCGGACGCGCATTTTGTTAGTGCTTTCCTACGTAATGACCCTTCATTAAGTTATTCTCATTTTTGACTTTGAAAGGTTTATACTGTATATTGTTTTATATTGTATATTGTATATTGTATACTTTTTTATACTGTATATTGCTTTATATTGTATATTGTATATTGTTTTAAATTGTATATTGTTTTATAATGTATATTGTTTCATACTGTATATTGTTTTATATTGTATACTGTTTTATATTGTATATTGTTCTATACTGTATATTGTTTTATACTGTATATTGTTTTATAATGTATATTGTTGTATATTGTTTTATACTGTATATTGTTTTTATACTGCATATTGTTTATACTGTTTCTTGTTTTATACAGTATATTGTTTTATATTGTATACTGTATATTGTTTTATACTGTATATTGTTTTATAGTGTTTATTGTTTTATACTGTATATTGTTTTATATTGTATACTGTATATTGTTTCATATTGTATTCTGTATATTGTTTTATACTGTATATTGTTTTATTCTGTATATTGTTTTATATTGTATATTGTTTTATATTGTATAATGTATATTGTTTTATATTGTATACTGTATATTGTTTTATACTGTATATTGTTTTATATTGTATACTGTATATTGTTTTAGACTGTATATTGTTTTTATACTGTATATTGTTTTTTACTGTATATTGTTTTATATTGTATACTGTATATTGTTTTATGTTTTATACTTTATATTGTTTTATACTGTATATTGTTTTATACTGTATATTGTTTTATATTGTATATTGTTTTAAACTGTATATTGTTTTATATTGTATATTTTTTATACTGTATATTGTTTTATACTGTATATTGTTTTATACTGTATATAGTTTTATATTGTATATTGTTTTATACAGTATATTGTTTTATACTGTATATTGTTTTATACTGAATATTGGTTTATACTTATATTGTATTATACTGTATATTGTTTTATACTGTATATTGTTTTATACTGTATAAAGCAAATGCATTCTTGTGTGCCTTCCTCCTACAGTTTCCTTCTGATTCAAATCAAACTTGGTATGCAGCTCTGACATGAGGTCGACATGCGTATATGGTCTTGTGTTTTTTTTATCTAATCTTTTTAATTGATAAGAAAGATGGCATCTACGTTGATATGGTTAACTTTCCACCTCGTGCTACCTCATACAGAGCTTATATTACAATTATTACAAGAACAATTCGTCACGCCACAATACAATTTACTTGAGAAGTACAACACCAACCTAAAAGCATTTCTGCGTCTAGCAAAGTATGGAGATGTGATTTATAAAGTTTGGTAGTTCAAAGGGTCTGACGAGTTTCCTGACCGCTTTACAAAATATTTCAGGAAATTCTTCAGAGAAGGATACGACCCTTTAGTTTTGCAAAGCACTACAAGCTGATTGACTGACCCCTGTCCAGTCAGTCACTACACTTCATTTTTCTCTTGTGCAATGACTGAATAATCTCGTGGGATTCTAACAAGAGTGGTAGATGCTTGATACTTTCGTCCCTCAGGTAGTCGTACCCGAGATTGGTTTCCTTTGGCTACAGCTGCTGGGGTTATATTAAGTACAATTCTGAATACATCCTGATGTGTTTCTAATTATGTATTTTGATATATCTTGTCAACAGCAATTAAAAGTATCGTTCGCTTATTTCTCTGGATGTTAACTTTATTGTTAGAGACTTATTTTCGGTTGAGCGTACTTTTTTTACATTGTCCTGTCAATTTGGGCGTTGATGACAGGATAATAGCGAGGTTGTGTGCGCATAAAATCAATTTAAGCATACCAGCATGCAGTATTGGCTACTGACCGTTCCTGGGCTGGCGTGGCGCAGTCGGTAGCGCGGCGGATTTGTAACCGGAGGCCCCGGGTTCAATCCTCCGTGGCGCCACTGAGTTCCTCGGTGTGTTCTTGGGCAAGACACTTTCCCTTAGCCTCGTACGTCGGATGGGGACGTAAACCGGGCGGTCCCGTGTATCGGTCTATCATCCGAGCACGTTAAAGAACCGTAGGAATCTATTCGATAATAAGAGTAGGGCAGGTTCCCGGATTCCTATGTATCCTTCCCCTCTCTTTGGGGCGGCTCTAAATAACCTATACTGTGTTGATGAGCCGTTAAACAACATTCAGTTCAATTCAATAACTGACCGTTCCAAGTCGAAAACACTGTCACGGTCACCACTCATTGTGTTGTGTATTGTCCTGTTCATTGAACATGTAATATGCTCATTTGATTTAGTTGAAGGAAAGAGCTTGGTTTATAGGGATATATAGGCATTAGTTGAACAAAATGAATAAGAAAGTTATGAAGCACAACATACTGTATTTATAATTGTTTGTCTTGAACCCGATCAGAAAGACACGAGGTTTCTCCACAATGATGCTGTTTATTCTGTAAATAATAATTTATGGTGATACACTCGTTCCATCTGATTAGTGGTAAATATTGAGGGCTTAGTGAAAAACTATGTTATCTTGTTCTTCATTTATTTGTATTTACAATAGTTTTCCACTAAATCCTCGATATGCTGTTTGTGATCATTTTGGGACAGCAGAAGATTTATGGTTCAATTATAGGTGATATGCAATAGTCTCCCCCTGATGATGCCTAGTTAATTTGATATCAATTATGTTATCACATGACATGGCTTCTGTCAGTGTACATAGCTTCTCCGTGGCCGAGTGGTTAACGACTTTGCGTTGTAGACCGCTGCGGGTTCGAATCCCATTGGGAGCTTGACTTGTAAGTGAGGAATTGTCGATTCTTACGGATGGCGGGAGGTATACAGTACTGGTTCTACCCAGGAAAGGCAGGTGATCTGCCTTCTCCACAAAAAAAAGTCATATATAACCTGACATGTGTTGAAAATGACGTAAAATAGCATACAAATAAAATGTCAGTGTAATAAAGCCTTGACTATAATATAAACATACACTAGTGCATTAGCCTTTTCCAACAACTGAGCTTCAAAGCTGGGCAGCAGACATTGCTGTTGGTTTAATATCTTCACTATAGCCAAGACCGGTAATTTAAAACAATAAAATGCATCAGTTAGCCAGGTTTTTTTTTTGCTCTCTCATGTTTGTGTGACCACTATGGAAATACAAAATACATACACTGTCTAGCTGAATAGGTGGTGCTTAGGCTAACCACTTCTAAAATTTGAATGAAACCTCATATCAACATGGGATTTTCTGCATCATCTGTCTTTTACACTGCAGATGTATGCTAAAGCAAAGAAAAAACTATTTTTCAAACTCAAATTTGCCTAAAATTGAGAAAAAAAATAGAATTATTTTCTGTTTTCCTTTTGTCTCTAGGTGCGTGAGCTTTCAGAAGAGATAATAGAGGTGTGAGACCGTTCTGACATGAGGAGTGATGTTGCTCCTAACAGCCGCATTTTGTCAACTTCTTCGATGGTCCGAAATCTCAGTCAAATTGACATATTTATGAAATAATGTATTTTAGTAGTGAAATAAAAATTGTATTTCATACGTGTGAAATATACAGCTTTTCTTTTTCACTTTCGGAACTACTTTCTTCAGTGTCAAAAAGTACACATATTTTTCCTGACAATTTGTGTTTTTGTATGCCCACAATTTGTAAATAATCGAAAAAAATAAGGGTGTTTATAAAATCAAGAAGAATTGACCAACGGATATTTGAAAATAACAACTGCAAACATTTCCAGTCTATTTTTATAAAAATTTCCTTGGGGAGGTCCCCCACAAAATATCTTCTCTCACACCTGCCACTTTCGCAACATCGAGGCTCAATTAAGCACCCCTATGTTTAAAAACCTGGCTACGGGCCTTTATCTGACTTATATCACACAGTTACCAATACGACACATATATAGATCTTTGTTTTTCTTATTATCACTATTGAGTTACTGCCCTTGTAAATAATTACGCCATTTGTTAGTACACTGTTTGGATATGGTCGTCATTTTCACCTTTTATTTTGGGTCGTTACTTATGGATTTCGTGATATAGCCATAATTGGATATGGTACTTTTTCTCCTCTAGTCTATATTAGAGTCCTGGTTTTATAGAATCCTTCTTGGCGTGGAGTCATTGTCGAAGTTGATAGTAAGTTGTGTTTGGCTTTTACTAAAATAATATACCATCAGTCATCAGTGGCATTACTTTTTGGGATCGTATTTATTTTGTGCTGACGTATCAAGCATAGTAGTTGATAACCGTAATGTGGAATATAAAGATGAGGAAAAGGAGCTATCTTTTTTTTTTTTAAAGAGCTGATTTTACTTGTGTGCTTATGCTTCTAAGGATGTGTGTTTGTATGGTGTTTTACGTCATTTTCAACACATGCATACGCATTTACAAGCTCCGTTTACTTACAATGTAACACGAAACGTCAATATTTGCCCATGTAAAGTCATATTGGGTGTGTAATGTATACTCGTTCGTGATTGGTGCACTTTTCTGTTCATGTCAAAGAAAGTATGTCACGTAATGTAAACAATGTTGATTTCATTGTGAAAATTCCCATTATGTAATGACAATAAATGTTTTTGGTGAAAATTAAATGTTAAAACCTATTTTATTCTCTAATTTAAAAATGCGTATGCATATAACCCAATACAAATCTAACCTATAAATATATGATGGTCGATTTATTTTTTTGTGGTGGAGGCAGACCACCCACTTTTACTGGGTAGAACCAGTACTGTACACCTCCCGCCATCCGTAAGAATCGACACTTCCTCGCTTAAAGTCGAGCTCCCATGTGAAACTTAGAATGATGTATATGGGCTAAATATTCATTATAAATACATATAGACAATTAGCTCCCAAGGTTGGACATAATAAGGATATCAATATTATATTTGAGCTGACCTTAGCCGAAGGCTTAAAGTGAGCTATTGTGACCGTTATTTGTCCGTCCGTCTGTTACTAAAAATAGAGAAAATGCTTTCCACTCAATGGGATTGCGACGAAATGTGTTGTGTTGGTAGTTATATAAAAAGAAAGCTTTGGTATTGCATATGATTCACTGTGGTCAAGGTTCAAACATACATTAAAGATACTAAACGATTTGATAACGACTAGACATTATATTATGACAAACGCTCGGAGCAGGATTCTACAACCACAGCATCATCACTCATTCCTTCTTGTTTAATCTTTTCTAGAACCTTATTCTATTTACTCCTCTCCTTTTTTCTTCTTCTTTTGTTCATCGAAAAATGTATTTGAATATTTTATGTTAATTATATTGCCATCTTGTTAACTGTTAATTACAATATTGTTGGGAAGGGCCTTTATTAATGTTGGAAGAACTTGTGGCCCAACCCTTTTGCTGGTATATAGAAGAAAAGCAATAAAATATGTTTAAAGTTGGAAATGAGATAGTGCGATGAAACTTGTTGTGAATGTAGATTATATGGAAATGAAGCTTAGGATTGCATTTGAGGTCAAGAAGGTTAAGGTCAAGGTCGCTGTAACCAAAATAGAAAAATGATTTCCACTTAATATATTTTGCTAGGAGTGAGATATTGCGACGAAACTTGATGTGTGTGTTGCATATATGGAAAGGAAACTTTGTATTGCATGAGATCAAGGTCACTGTTACTAAAATAGAAAATTGGTTTCCACTCAATAAATTTTGTCAGGCAAGATATATTGCAACAAACTTGCTGTGCATGTAGCTGATATGGAAGGAATTGTAGAGGTGCATTTGAGATCACTGGGGTCAAGGTCACTGTCACTATAGAGAAATGGTATCCGCTCAATAACTTAAGCTACGGGTGAGATATTGGAAAGAAACATACCCTGTAGGTAGCTTATATGGTAAGGTAGCTTGGGATTGTATTTGAGGTCACTGGGGTCAAGGTCAAAGTTGTTGTTACCAAAATAGAAAAATGGTTTCCGGTCAATTACTTTAGTTAGGAATGAGATATTGGAACGAAACTTGCTGAGTAGGTAACTGATGTGGAAATGAAGCTTGGTATCACTGGATGTCATGGGTTCAAGGTCAGTGTCACTGTTATTAAAAATAGAAAATAGTTTCTGGTCAATAACATTGGTTAGGATAGAAAAATAGTTTCTGGGCAATTCATTTTTATTCAGGAATTGCAACGATACTTGCTATGTAGGTAGCTTATATGGAAAGGAAACTTGGGGTTGCATTTGAGGTCACTGTTTCAAGGTCATGTCACTGTTACTAAAATGGTTTCCGGGCCATTACTACAGTTAGGAATGAGATATTGAAGTGAAACTTGGTGTATATGTAGCTTCTATGGAATGAAATATTGGGGAGAAAACTGTGTAGAAGGCTTATGGAAAACCCGGTTTTCGTGGAATTTCCACGTTTCTTGTCTTTTCTGAAACCACAGTTATGCACGTACTGAGCACGAATATACTTGCTGACCATGAACAAACGGATAAAGCCATCTAACTTAGTTTGGCGCCAGGTCCGTTCCCTGAGTCAGAACTTTTAGAAACCATAGAGATCGCCACCCTATACACATATATACGCTTACTTGGCATGAACTAAGAGATACAAATATCAACCAGCATCGGGCCTGTTAACCACCACCTGATATCTTCACCGCGTGCACGTCGCAGAGTGGGCACTGGTGACATTCATGGTTTTCGCGGATCATGAGTGTCACCAAACCGAGAGTGAGGATGTCCCCTGCGCCCTCATCAAGGCACTCATCATCGGATGGCAGTATATGAACTTGGAAGTTGGAAAGACAGAAGTCCGCGGGCCGGAGCTGAGATCAACCCACACAGTAGCAGTAACCAAGTAGCAGTAGTTCGTTAGTAATAGATAGGGATCGACACCGAGGCCTACCTTCGACCGTAGTCTGACAACAGATGAGGGAATGCATCCATACAGTCATCTGATAATGTGTGCAGCGCAGGGGCCATAATGTTATGGGTGTAGCCCAAAAACAAGGACCCCAAACCATATACCAGTAGCGGATGCAGGACAGCACCACCTAGCGGATGTAGGAGCCACCACCACCTGCCACGCCAGACAACACTTCACCGCCACAGCGAAACTACATAGAGCAGCAGCGACACAAAACCACACATCTACAAGAGAAACGACTACACTACACAGCAGCACCAGATCAACCTACATAAACATCTAGAGAATTCCAGACTCTATTGTGCCCATAGCGTCAGGGTTACTTGACGTTTTAGTTGGCGGACGGACTTTAAACCCTCGAACTACACACACACACGCCCGTTAACCACCCCTAACCCTGGGGAAAAAACCCATGGGTCATGACATGGAAACCGTTGCGATTCCCACGCTAGGCCTATAACCATATATACCCTTACTGGACATGTTCAGACGGATATAACCATCGAATCAGCATCGGCCCTGGGGACCATCCTCCCCCATAGGGACATAGCCCTTGAGTCATAACTAGAAAACCAGGGCCTTTTTACCAGTGTTGGGGAAGGGGCCTTTTGGCCTAAATTGGGGAAACAATCTATGAATGGGGAATAACATTTCCGGATGTTAGTTTACAAAATGGAGAAAACTGCATGATTTTAAAAGAAATTTGGGTGGGAAGGGACCTTATACAGGCCGCTGCAAAAAAGGGTAAAAAGGCCCTGGAAACCGATGAGATCCCGACACCTCTATAATCGTGTTTACACTTACTGGGCACGAACAGACGTATACAACTATCCAAGCATTATTGGCCCTGAGGTCTATCCCTATACATGGGTACAGAAACCGAGTGCCAGAAGCTGGAGATTGTTGAGATCCCGACCCTATAACCATATTTTCATTAACAGGGCGTGAAAAACGGATACAACCGTCCAAACATCATTGGCCCCAGGTCCATCCACTCCCCTTGAGACATAACCTATGGGTCATAATTTGGAAATCGTTGTGATTCCCACCCTATAACCATATATAAACTTGCTGGGCTGGAACAATTTAAGTCGCACGTGGGAATAATGATCTTGATTAAACAACTCTTTTTTTGTCCGAAGGTCAAAGGTCAAGGTCATATTGACAAAAAGAGTGTACATGTATAAAGCCCCGTTAGGTTGCGCTCTTGTTGTAACATTATTATTCATTCTTTGAATGTATATTCCAGCTTTTAAGGTTACTATTTGTAAACAATATCTCCTGGATGTACTTGCTAATAATCAGAATGCGTTTGATAGTCACTTCCTCGTTTACAATAGACAATGTATTTATTTATTTTTGTCTTTTATTCATCCTCTCAACCCTCTTATCTGCCCTCACTATCTCCTTCCACAATTATCAACATATTGTTACGAACCTTTACAGGGTTTTTTTTGCTGTTTTTATAGCCGAAATTCGGTCATTTTCCCAATGCCTAAACATCTTTTTTTCCCAATTAAGAGGAAACAATTCCCATTTTTTTAAGTGTGCCAATCCAATGATTGGGGTTCAAAAGCTTATAAATGCTTCTGTTTATCTTGGTGTACAAAAAACAGTATTAAAGATATAATTATGAAAGGAATGCTTTACTTTATATTTTTCCGAATTTTATTAAAAATTGCGCTAAAATTCCCAATTTTATGAAAAATCGCGCTAAAATTCCCAATTCCAGGTGTACGGGTCATGTTCCCAAAATCATGAAAAAAAGCCCTGCTTTACAAGATACTTAACTATGATGTCAAGATGTGCATGTCGAATCGGCGTCAAAATGGAACTTGTATTACCGGAGTTACGGCCCTTTTCCGTTCAATTTTACGTTACAATATATTGTGTGTCTCCTCCCACAATTTTCAACCGAGTGTTTCGAAACTTTACCGGATGCTTACCTATGGTGTCAAGGTGTGCATACAGATTCGACATCAATCTCATTAAAATCTTATTCTAATTACGTTTTGATACTCTCAGCTATAGGATCTGACAACACTGCCTCGGAGGTCATGTCAGTTCGACCTTTCATCTAATCAATATTCATGAGAAGATCAACTAAATTCAACCAATAAAATCGTGAGTTTCATATGTACTTCAGATGCCGTTCGAGTGAATTAAACAAACCAAAATCCACATAACACGTGTGTTATAGCTGTGGATTGCACGATAAATTCAAAGAAATGCACTAAATGGCATGTTTATCAGAAATACGAAGAAAATCATAGGCTCTGTAATGTGTTTTGAAAATATATATTCCACCGAAATTATTACGACATTAGATATTCTAAAAAGTAAGTCATAGTACATCTAGCCCACTTAGCTGAGTTGATAGCGACGTCGGCTACTTATCCGCGAGTATAATTTTTTAGTGTGGGTTCAATCCCACGAATCGGTATATTGTTTTGTACCGCTATTAAATTCCGTCAAACAGTTTTTTTCCCAGTAAATATTCAATAATGGTTGGTGTGTTATGTTTGTCAACGCAATTATTTTGTGTTTTATACCCTAAAAGTTACGGAGATTATATCTTTCAATACCGAGCGTAGACTGCTCCTCAGCATTGTAATGAAGTGCGACATGCGCAGTGAAGCAGTCTATACCGAACAATTGTGTAGGCTGAAATCTGATTGGCTAATTGTAAGGTCAATCTGACACGACCTCCAATGTAGTGTTGTCAGATCCTTAGTAGTGTAAAGAATCGTAGCGTGATAAAAGGTTTGTTTTAATGAGATTGATTCGACATCAAAATAGACTATAACGTTTAGGGAAATACTTAAAAACTATTCTTCTCTGAACCAAAAGACGTATTGACATACACATGATATTCATCTACCCAGTTTGTTCGAATGGTGAACGGAATCAAATTTGGCCCTGCCCTGGTTGTCGCATTTTGACATAGAATGACCCTATGCATCGCCTTAGGGGTCATATGTTTTATATAGACTTATTTATTTTATATAAAATATTTATTTAACTATGGAAACATTTGAAAAGTATTCCTCTCTGAAACCACAAGGCACATATCTCTCATATATTGTATGTCGCATTTGCTTATGATCAGAAATGTTCAAATGTTGAACCGATGTTCAAATTTGGCTCCGCCCGGGATCACAGTTTTACATAAAATGATTTAGGAAAACCTTTCTAAAATCGTCCGACTCTGATACTAAAAAACCCCTAGAGGTCTAATAGTTTGCATGTAGCATAAGCTTATGGTCCTCTACCAACGTATGCTCAAATGGTGACCCTGGCAATGATAACATGTCTGCAACAAAATGCCTGAATGGAGCAGTTGAGAAAGTGAAAAATACAGGAAATCGCATCATATTTCTACTAAGGTTAAATTATCAACTCCATTAGAGTATTAAAAATGAAACGGTCTATACTTTTAATGATTCAACTGATAACATGCGAGTTGTTTAGATATAACGGATATTACATGGTGTTCGTTTCATATGGGAAAAAAAGAAAAAATAGTAGAAGTAAAGTCGAACAGGATAAGCAGCATTCAAGGACCACAGTCAACCAAATACACGCATAGAAACAAACACAAATTACAAAGACTTAAAATAAAAGGCAACATATGACATCACAACACAAAATGGTTGACAATACCGTCTGAGAATTGTCAGTGGCAAAAATGCCGCAGGAGGTTTAACCTTGGTTCTAGGGTGCACCAAACCTCACTTACTATACCGTCATCCCAATAAAATGGGACATTGTAAATAAAGATATCCCCGCCAGGTTATATTCTCTAACAAAAAGGCAGCATTAATAGGCAATATAAGTATAACACACAGATGATCATGTGTATATTAATATATAAACAAAAGTATAGAAAGCCACAAAGCAAGTTTTGATTCACCTTTGCGTTGTAATACGTGTTGGGGTGACTGTATTCCGAGAATGCTACTCTTCCTGTTGGACTTCTAACTTTTTCTTGACTTGGCAGGGGGCGTCCGTGGCCGAGTGGTTAACGTCTCTGACTTGAAATCACTTGCCCCTCACCGCTGTAGGTTCGATCCCTCAGGGGCCTAGGAATCTTTATGTGAGGAAGCTATCCAGCTGGCTTGCGGAACGTCGGTGGTTCTACCCGGGTGCCCGCCCGTGCACGAAAATTGCCCGGAGGGGCACCTGGGGTCTTCCTCTACCAATGGAAGCTGGAAAGTCGCCATATGACCTTAGCTGTTGGTGCGACTATAAAATCCAATTCAATCAATCAATTGACTTGGCAGAAGCCAGTGCAACAAGAGAACAATATTATGCAGTTGTTAAATATTGTTTCATGTGTAAGACGTTCGAATGTAAGATTCTTTGTGTTATATGACATCATTTGTATGTGGTTTTAACTATTTTAAGGAGTTACCAGCGATATGCCATTTTACAAATACATTTAGGCGCCTAGTTTATCTTCGTTAAACAGTGCATGTCATCTGATATGTTATCTTCCATTGCAGGAACAAAACTCACCAGAGCAGAGATAAGGATTTGTGAAGATGTATTTAACTTCCGAAGCGTCTGATAGACAAAGCAATGTATCTGAAGAACTTGAAAAACTTGCATAATGTGACTTCATATCTCATTAAAAACTGACGACGCCTCAAGCTTTCTTCGGATACAGTATTGGTCATAAACAGTTTTAATATCTGTAGCGATGGCTTACGTATGTCATTTCTGTGACAAAGACTTTCCAAATGCGAGTAGACTGAACAAGCACTTACGTTTACATACTGGAGAGAAACCTCACACCTGTCATATTTGTGGAAGAGCATTTACGCAGGATTGGAGCCTTAAGTTACATTTACGCGTACACACAGGAGAGAAGCCATGCACGTGTAATGTTTGTGATCGACGTTTTACAAGACCGTCTAGCTTAAAAAAGCATCTACGAACACATACAGGAGAGAAGCCATACAAGTGCCACATCTGTGACAAGACATTTTCAGTATCGTCCAACCTCAAACAGCATATACGTATACATACTGGACTGAAACCGTTTGTATGTAATTTCTGCAAGAACGAATTTACAGAAAATGGAACTCTAAAAAAGCATTTGCGTATTCATACTGGAGAGAAACCTTTCAAATGTCATATTTGCGATAAGACTTTTACTCAAGGGTCCAATCTAAAAAAACACATGCGTTTGCATGATAGAAAGACACGCAAGGAAAACACTGGGATTATCAACCTAAAAACGCAAATAAGTGATATGGAATGTACAGCTCCTGCTGCTACTGTCCTGACACCCTCCCATTCAAGACAGCACTTACGTGCACAGAGCGATGAGTTTAAGCCATTTGCCTGCCAAACATGCAATAAAGTATACGCATCGAAGAGTGCTCGGACGAAGCATCAATTGATACACACTGGGGAGAAACCGTTCACATGTAAAGAGTGTGACAAGAAATTTACTGAAGCTGGTACGCTTAAAAAACACTTGCGAATACATACTGGAGAGAAGCCTTATATATGTCCCGTATGCAGTAGAAGGTTTACGCAACCGGCGACGCTAAGTAGGCATATACGTGTAATTCATGCCGAATAGTAACCAAACCATATGCATCTTTCCACGTTCTGGTTTTACTTTAATCCTTACATATCCTGGAGGAGAAGTATTTGCATATTTACAATGTTTAGGCCGTAGACAGCCCTGAACTTTAGCCGAGAAAATATCTCTTCCTAAAGAGGTCTGAGGACATGTACACCGTAAAAAAAAGTTGATTTCTACATGTGATTTCCTGCATTTTAGTATATTTCCGGGCCAGATTTTCAGTTTTAAGTTAGACAAATATATTTAAATATACTAGTACTTTAGTGATTTTATTTGACATTCCATTAGAATGCCTACTTCATTGTTTGGTGTCTTCTCAAAATTCTACCTAGGCAACTGCCTTGGTGGGCCTCAGTATAGCTACGGGCCTGCTGTTACAAAAACCGTTTTAGGAGCATTTCAAGTTACACTTTCTCTATGAGAATTAGACACCATTGCGCGTATTATCAACATCATTACAGTACCCTAAAGGTTCCAGTCGACGGAGCACTTGGTGTTACCCTTATGCAGCTAGTGATTCTATATATTGTGTTTTAAACGTATTTAAGCTCATCAAAAATGAAATAATTCAAATGGGTTACATGTCTTTTCAAAATTAAGGCATGTTGCAAAAGCATTTTGGCTGTGAAGGCATGTTAAATGCGACATGCCTTAATAGCCTGGGGAGAACACTGACTGAGCAATATCATGAAATAATGATTTGTTTACTGATGAAAACTGTTATTAGCATATGTGATTATACAGTCGACGATATACAGTCAAACCTGCTGAAGAGACCAACCCTATTAAGAGAACTTTTGCTTTATGATTGCATATAATTTCAATATTATATAGTTTTAAATAAAAATTCACAAGAGAAACATACAAGGTTTGACTGTATGTCATAATAGTCGGCGACTTTGGTATGGTGTTTCAGTCAAGTACTGTCAGAATACAAGTCCCAGTACTTTTTAATATTACCGCCATGTTGAATTTATTTTTAAGAAACCAGCAGCTACTTAAATTTGCCATCAGCATCCTTAAAGTACATTTGATAAGCTTTCTGATACTATACTGACTGAAATTTAAAATCAATCAATGCCATGTAATCGATTTATTTCATTTCACTGTAACAAGGGATTTCCAGAAGAAAAAACATCAGGTGACCCAAAAGAACTTGAAGTCGTTTGGAGGCGATTTCGTATGAGAACGAAAACTCATAAAATATGCACATACATTAAATTTAGCCACATGATAACCTCGGTTTAATTGTTGTTTATGAACATGTTTCGTGTGGAAAACTCGACGACTTGGGTTGTTTGGGTTGCAAATAATAAAAAATATTAATTTAAATAGGGTTTATACTCCTATTAAACAGTTGTACGTATAATTCCAATAAAGTCTGCTTGGATTTATACGAGCCAGACCACTTTATTTGAATTAATAAAACTAGCCTTGTGGCCTTTCTATATCATTAACAATAATTAAACAGCACCGGTCAGGGTTCCTGGTTCAGTTCCTATGCAAATTGAATATGAAACCGAAACACTGTATATGTTTATTTGAGTATAGACTGACACCCGTGAAGTTTCGAGATCGCCTTCAGTCCCATAAAATGTTCAACCGTTACAAATTAGATTTGCCAACATATGATCAAAATACCTTGTTTTGTACACACTTGATAAAGGCTTAATAACTTTTAGCTTAGTGATTTCGGAGTTAAAGTCATTTTAAATGTCATTTATTAGAATGAGAATGAGATTTCGATTTTATACAAATATTTACACACGGACGGTGTGCCATACAATACACTCGAGCCGTTTGTCAGTCTAGTTAAAACTAAAACATCTCAAATAAAATTGCCTGTTAAATTTAAGTGAAACGTTCAAGCATGTTTTGTAAGTTCAAGTAATAGAGTATGGTTTCATTGAGTTGGTTAATTTAAACATCGAGGTGGGCGTAGCCCATGGAGGTGTTTAAATTAACCAACGAGATGAAACCATACTCTATTTGTTTTGTAGCATGTCCATTTCAGCTCCCTGCTATACTCAACTTGTTATTCTAACTGTTATTTTAATAGTTTTATCTTCATATATTTACATTAATTTTTATTTACTACTCAATTTCTTCATAATATGACCTATTTATGTGTCGACGTGCCGTAAAACGCTATTCATTCATTCATTCTGACTGTCACTCTAACTGTTATTCTGACAGGTGTTATTTTCAATTAAACGAGTTACACCTGTGCTATTACAAAGAGAATTTGCTGTGACCATGCTACAAAGCTTGTTTAAACAAGGTCTAAATGGTTTCTCTCAAGTACGTTTTAACAAGTGGTATGGGTAGCTCCGAATTGAGCATGGCCATGTGTGGATGACTTCTTCCCAGCATGTTCGAACAACTGCTATTGTTTCTTCCATGTCTGCATCACGAAGCCCCGTCTGGTTCCCGAGCAAGAATAGGTCCACTGTTTATCCATTCAGAGGGGTAAAATTCCTACCCCTTCCTCCGAATTCATTTATTAAAGATCTTCATCATCATCCCTGTATTATGTTATCTGTTATTTGAGTGGTGACAGAAAACAATGATCGTGGCCCCAACGAAAAATGGAGTGTTTACATTAGAATTTGCAGCAACTCTACAGTTCTGCAGTTGCAAATGTTCTAGACCCTTTCTGCATATTTTCTAGATGTAAATGGAGAGGGGGCCTAGAATGTTCATTCCTAATAGCGCCATATAGCCTGTTTGTGTTGGTGCGCCGTGAAACCCCAAATCATTGCCGCAACTTCAAGTGTGAATGGGTTCTCCACGGTATGTATGAACAAGTAGGGGAGGTTACACTCTTGTATGTATAAAACAGAAAGACGCGAAAGACTTCTCATCGATATTTATCATCAAGTGTTATGGTTTCACCCCAGTAACCACGTGGGATTGGATTTTCTCGGGAATGAATCAAAACGTGTTATGGTTTCTTCCCAGAATGCCTGGCAAAGTGTGAATGCTTTCTCCCCAGTTTAGACGTTTAATATGTTTTGCACAGTATACAGTATCCAGCGTGAATGGCTTCTCGCCTACGTGTCACCGTTTCTCCCCAGCGTACATCGCCAAATGTGAATGATTTCTGTCCAGTTTGTATTACACGTTTAATATGTTTTGTACAGTATACATTATTCAGAGTGAATGGTTTCTTTCCAGTATGTATGAACACGTGTCACCGTTTCTCCCCAGCGTACATCGCCAAATGTGAATGCTTTCTGTCCATTTTGTATTACACATTTAATATTTTTTGCCCAGAAAACATTATCCAGTGTGAATGGCTTCCCTCCAGTATGTATGAACACGTGTCACCGTTTCTCCCCAGCGTAAATCACCAAAATGTGAATGCTTTCTGTCCATTTTGTATTACACGTTTAATATGTTTTGCCCAGTATACATTATCCAGTGTGAATAGCACCTCTCTAGTAAGTATGCAAATGTATTACGCTTTTCCACTGTGCATTGACAGATGTAATAGTTTCTCTCAAGTGTGTATCAACACGTCTAATGAACCTGTGCCACCGTTTCTCTCCAGCGTACATCGCAAAATGTGAATGGTTCTGCTCCAGTATGTATGAACACACATGTTTTGGTTTCTCACTGGTGTGTTTCTTTACAGTTTGTAATAATCCAGTCATAGTTAGTGATACTTGGGAGGGAAATTACACTTGATGATAATCACAACATTTGCACTTCTTGTTCTCTGGACAGAAACAATTAGACGTGTTGATAACACAAATGGCAAGAAATCAATACACACGTTGACACACACTAGAGAGAAACCGTTTTCACTTCCTGTTCGACACTGGGGAGAAACTTTGTGATACACAATGGGATAAAACAATAAATACTGAAAAGGGGATCCCTTGGAAGCAACAAACACGAACAAGAGACGAAGTAGCACACCCGGTTTATTGAGTATGGTCACCTGTTGATACATACTGGAGATAAACCATTACATATTATATATATATATTGCTTATACATACTGGACAACAAAATGTCACCTGGTGATATGTGAGCGCATTACACATGTTGATACACACTTGAGAGAACCTATTACATATGTCAATGCTCAGTGGAAAAGCGAACTACATTTGCATACTTACTGGAGAATTGCCATTCAAACTTGACGATGCACACTATGGAGAAATCATAGCGTTGATAATACATCTGGAGAGAAGCTATTCACTTCCAGTGTTTCACACAATCGCGAGAAACCATTACACTGGTTGATAAACACTTGGGAAAAACCATTTACTATTGAGAGTTCACATTGGAGAGAAACCATAACACTTGTTCATTCCTTCTGGAGAGGATCCATTCACGTCTGGTGATACCAACTGGTGAGAAACCATACCACTTGTTAATACATACTGGAGGGGATCCATTCACGTCTGGTGATACATACTGGGGAGAAACCATACCACTTTTTAATACATACAGGAAAGGATCCATTCACGTCTGGTGATACACACTGGGGAGAAACCATACCACTTGTTAATACATACTGGAGAGGATCCATTCACGTTTGGTTATACACACTGGGGAGAAACCATACCACTTGTTAATATATACTGAAGAAGATCCGTTCTCGTCTGGTGATACACACTGGGGAGAAACGATACCACTTGTTGATACATACTGGAGAGGATCCATTCACATCCGGTGGTACACATTGGGGTGAAACCATACCACTTGTTAATACATACTGGAGAGGATCCATTCACGTCTGGTGATACACACTGGGGAGAAACCATACCACTTGTTAATACATACTGGAGACGATCCATTCACGTCTTATGATACACACTGGAGAGAAACCATAACACCTGTTAATACATACTGGAGAGGATCCATTCACGTCTGGTGATACACACTTTGGAGAAACCATACCACTTGTTAATACATACTGGAGAGGATCCATTCACGTATTCTGAAACACACTGGGGAGAAACCATAACACTTGTTAATGCATACTGGAGGGGATCCATTCACGTCTGGTGATACACACTGGGAATAAATCATAACACTTGTAGTTACAGACTTGAGAGAAGCCATTCATATTGCTTGATGCACACTTATTAGAAACCATAACACGTTGTAATACATACTATAGAGGATCCATTCATAACACGTAAATACATACGGGAGAGAAATCATAACACATGTAAATACACACGGTGTTATAATTCATAACAAATGTAAATACACTCGGGGGAGAAATCATAACACATGTAAATACATACTTGAGAGACTTATTGACACATTTTGGAGAGATGCCATTCACACTTGGTGATTCACACTGAGGATTCCATAAAACGTGTCGGCACAAGTAGAAGGAAGCTAAGTTAGTCACAATTGATTAAGCACACTGGCGAAAAATCATATCACACTTCTTGTTACATACCGGAGATAAGACATTCAAACTATATTATTCATACTGGAGGAAAATCATTTACATTTGGTAATGGACACTAGGGAGAAACAATTACACTCACTAGTTGGTGCACTGGTAATGTATCATGACAATTGTTAAGACAAACTGGAGAGAAACCTTTCAGTCAGGGTGATTCATACTGGAGAGTAACCATTCACTCATGGTGATTCATACTGGAGATAAACCATTCACTCATGGTGATTCATACTGGAGAAACCATTCACTTATGGTGATTCATACTGGAGAGAATTTATTGACTCATGGTGATTCATACTGGAGAGAAATCATTCACTCATGGCAATTTCTACTGGAGAGAAACCATTCGCTCATGGTGACTCATACTGGAGAAAAAACATTTACTCATGGTGATTCCTACTGGAGAGAAATCATTCACTCATGGTGATTCATATTGGAGAAAAAACATTTACTCATGGTGATTCCTACTGGGGAGAAATCATTCACGCGTGGTGATTCCTACTGGAGAGGAACCGTTCACTCATGGTGATTCGTACTGGAGAGAAACTGTTCACTGATGGTTACTCATATTGGAGAAAAAACATTTACTCATGGGGATTCGTACTGTGGAGTAACCATTCACTCATGATAATTCCTATTGGAGAGAAACGGTTCACTCATGGTGATTCCTACTGAAGAGAAACCGTTCACTCATGGTGATTCATAGTGGAGAGAAATCATTCACTCATGGTGATTCATACTGGTGAGAAACCATTCACTGATGGTAATTCCTATTGGAGAGAAACCGTTCACTCATGGTGATTCCTACTAAAGAGAAACCGTCACTCATGGTGATTCATAGTGGAGAAAAATCATTCACTCATGGTGATTCATACTGGTGAGTAACCATTCACTCATGATAATTCCTATTGGAGAAAGACCGTTCACTCATAATGATTCCTACTGAAGAGAAACCGTTCACTCATGGTGATTCATAGTGGAGAGAAACCATTCACTCCTGGTGATTCATACTGGTGAGAAACTATTCACTCATGGTGATTCCTACTGGAGAGAAACCATTCATTGATGGTGATTCAAACTGGAGAGAACCCGTTCACTCATGAGGACTCATATTGGTGAAAAAACATTTACTCATGGGGATTCATACTGGGGAGTAACCATTCACTCATGATAATTCATACTGGTGAGATACCATTAGAAATCATTCACTCATTCTGATTCCTATTGGAGAGAAACCGTTCACTCATGGTAATTCATACGGGAGAGAAACCGTTTACTCATGGTGATTCATGATGGAGAGAGACTATTCACTCAGGGTTACTCATATTGGTGAGTAACCATTCACTCATGGCGATTCATATTGGAGAAACCATTCACTCATGGTGATTCATGGTGGATAGGAATCATTCACTCATGGTGATTCATAATGGAGAGGAACTATTCACACTGATGCTCGCTAGAAATAATTCATTCTTGTTGTGTTATTATACCAGAAAGAAGCTATTCTCAAATGGCAATTCATATTGGATAGAAACATTCCGAGATGCACACTGAGGAGAAAGATATACGCACCTAATAGTCATTTACAAACAGATTCAGTTTAAAGTCGCAATAAATCAAAATATATACACGTAAAACAGAACTTAGATATAAGTTTGGTATAGTGTGAAATCAGCTGACAACACGTCCGCTTGATGAAAAACGCTGCGTTTTTATGTTAAAATGCGCTCCAAGAATACACCATTTTTGGACTTTTGGCTTATATCTGCGTTTGCGGTTAATTATCAATACCGTTGGTGCGTTTTTAGAGTGTACGGCTATCGTCGATTAGAAATAAGTTAATTAAAGCCTTAATCTAGAAACGTCGAAGCGTAAACAAATAGGCCAATCTGACTTGTACTGGGATCCAGTAGTCCCATATACAGTTGACAGTAGTGTTATTTGAGATGTTGTATGAATGAAAGTACACTCCACAGGTAGTGTTAATTAATATTTGTGTGCAGAGAGTAGAATTCCCAGATATTTTGCTTCAAGAATCAGGTATATCAGAGCTGAGACAATTGAACGGCAATACGTTTTGTGAGGTAAGATTCGTTTATGTTCTTCGTCAGATTTGACCTGCATTGGCCTAAAATTAATACCTAATTTCACCTTGACCAAAATTCTGAACGTGGAACTGAAATGGAGCTTGATTCTTTGCTATGTCTGTGTTATGCTAGCTGTGAAGATGGTTGACTGGCAGTTTCGAGTTTGACGGAGTATAATGGCATGTGTGACACCATATTAGGCTATAATGTAAGTCTATGGGAAATTAATAGTGGTCCAGTTCGATCTATGCTACTTTTAGTGGTATCGTGGTGCAGGCAATAAACAGACAACGCATAGACGTACATATAAGCGGGATACATACTTCAAGATTTCCACTTGTCCCTTTAAGTATTGCGCTCTTTGTATGACTACTAACCTTTGAGTATAGTCAAACGTAAAATAAGTAAAATATCTACTTTTTTTGTGTGTAAAAAACAACAACACGATAAAGCGTTGCGTTTTAAAACTACAGACCTCTGCACCGAGAAAGTTCAAGTACTGGTGGTGGAATGCCTAATGGAAATCTTTATATTTCATCTCATCTCTGTCTGAGGTAGCCTCAAATATGGCACTGCACATTAACCGGAATTAAACCCCTATTGAATACATTGTTGCCGCACGAAAACATGATACACAACTCGCAATGTTGCCCACTTTCCATTCTAAACTTTTTTTAAGATGATATGTAAGATAACTGATTAAAACTATTTCCTTAAATAGTTCCAGTCATAATAACCATTATTGCCACGTGCCGCTGTTCCATAGTATGTACTATGCACATTGGTTCCGGAGTCAGGAGCGTAGGTAGCGTGCTGTCTAGCTGAATCTTAGCTCTTATGGAGTATATGTACCTTAGAGATACCACGCGCGACCTCTTTATAGAGTAGGGGTCCCCATCCGCACTTTCCCGGAGAGATTCTAAAGACATCACGCATTGTCTGCATAAACAACCGCCGTATTTCAAAAGAGTAAACTTAAATACCACACAGGCATGCATACAACTCACCAAAGAGAATATCATACCGATCTAGGCATTGTTGTAACGTCTGCCCGTCCGTCCGTTTTTAACTCATGGCGATTTGAACCTTAAGGACCTATATTGGACCTCATTTTTGGTTTACCACCATTAATTGCATGTAAACCTCCGAGTTGTAGTCGAATGTAGTTCCTATAATAAAAAGTAATCCCTCCTTTTTTGATGGAAATGGGCATTATAAGTAGGGGAAAACTGCCCATTTCTTTTCGATTTTGTGGTTGTATGTATAAAAAGCGTTTTAATATTAGGTTTTACTGGATCACTGATGAACATTTTCGAAATTTCGACTCTATGCTTACACTTTGTGAGCAACCATCAATGAAAACAGCTGTACCCTTGACCTGTTTAGTAAACAAACAAGAACGTTCTTACATGTCTTGTGACCCCACGTTTTCTGGTGATATTTCAAGTTAGTTTCTACATGAACATTACACTGCTGCATTATCCACACTTGAGTTGAATTTGAAGCAAAGCATTAATATGTGACACTTTAACATTGGTGTCTGTGGAAAATAATTAGTGGTTTCGTACCTTTTCACAGAACGCATTCATCACAAATGTGTGAAGAATACGGTCGCATTCTTCACATTTTTCAAATGTGACAAATGCGTTCCGTTTTTTTTTTGACGATTTTTAACAGAAACAGAAATAGATTTTTCACACTTGTGTAAAGAAACTTTTAGACCGTTGGTTTGTAATCACTGTTCTATCACAACCATGAGCTTGAGCCCCGCTGTGGTCAAAACTGTTCACGTCTGGAAATGTCTGGGTTGTGGGACTATCTTGGTCTAAATGCCCGTTCTGTACATGTCTTTGTTATACACTGCAGGATTACAGGCACATATGAAAACAATACAAACTCTGTAGTTCTTTCTACACATTATATTTCTCCCCTTTGCGCTCAAGGTCACAGTGTATCGTAGTTTAGCAAAGTTTCTAATATAATTTGCATTGGCAAACCTGTCATACATGGATGATTTTTATATATTGTTGGGCCATTCGTTAACATCAGGGTAATGTAGTCACATTTGCCTGTGTGGATCTCGGATCACCGCAAGCGGTTACACATTACCCACTTGAAACAGCGTTAGGAGACGAAAGTCCATTGGAAAAAAATCCTAGGTCAACCATCACAGTTACCGTTGCCGGGCGTTGGAAGGGATCAACCCGCGACCTCCGGATACACAAAAGCGCTACCAACTGCGCTACCGGGCCCGACAACATATACCTTAAGCCGGATGATCCGTGGTCCTAGGAACAGATCAATGGATGCTTCCCAACATTTTCTCTATATAACCGAGTTTTCGCTGACACGGTGCATCCGTGTCCGTCAAAAATCGCATATTGTGCACGGACACGAAACAGATCAATGGATGCTTCGCAACATTCAGAACTATTCAAGTTCGGCCTTAACTATCAAATGTATCTTAAGTTTTTTTACCTAATAAATTCACCATTAAACGAGACGATACACACTATCCAGGTCTTTTGTTTAAAGGTCAGGGTCATAATCTAATGTTTGAAACTAGTTTGCAAATCCAGAGGTCGAAGGTTAGATGCACCTTATCCCGGTCACCGTCACCTTGCTTTTTCTGTAGTCATCATTTTCCCACCGCTTCTTCCAGTAGGACATTTCGGCAGCCAGTCAGTAAGTCAGACTGACAGAGGGACGGACTGACGGACCAACGGATAGACAGACAGACAGACAGACACACAGGCGAAAGGACGGACGGATGGACGGAAGGACAGACATTTATCTATTTTATTGTTAATTTTTATTACATTAAAGGTTACTTTGCTACAATTTCCATAACTTCACGAAAATAGCTATTAATTGAAATTCATGTGAAAATGCGTTTTGGCTACATTTTGTCATCGTTTTAGGGTATTTTACGTGAGTGGAAAAATGCGTTTTCGTGGTACATAATAAATAGATGGTAAACGCAAATTTCGCGGGTAATGTGAAAAATACGTTCGAATTCTGAGAAGAATGCGGCCGGATTCTTCACACGCGGTCAGGTACCACTATTGATTTGGGGCTTCTGATTGGTTGAAAAAGGTATAGGGTCTATTAGGGCATATAGTCAGATTGTAAGGTAGATTCTGATCGGATTAAATTACCCAAATCATAGCAAATCCCAATAAAACATCAAAATATTATGTCTCCATCATAAAACATGTTGATTTAGGATATTTTGACTGAAATTTGCATTTTTATGGATACAATTTTACTGAGAGTATATTTGCAAAAAGTAAAATGTCTTAACTGCCTTTCTGGGGATGGCCACCTTCAGTGAACTGTTAGAGGCTGAAAGCATCAGATTATCCCCCAATTTGCTGGTCATTTTTGAGTGTCTCTAAGATAGTTCTTTAAAAAAAGTTAGGTTTTATCATCCATTCGGATATAGGAATAGGGGTTGTAGGCCAAAAGGCTATAATGGAGGCCTATGGGAAATGCAATAGTGGTATATGACCACGTGTGAAAATGAGGTCCAACAGACTTATTTGATCATTGAAAAAGCAATGAAAGCTTGCTTATTTACTGGTAACATGCTACATGACCGATTAGCTCAGGTATATAAACTGAGGCCTGAGTAAAGTTTTTCAAAGGCATTGGTATGTTGAACAGTATCTAGGGTATAGCAGTATATAATACTTCAAAATTTATTTTTATAAAGAGAAAAAACAGCAAATTTACAAGTAATATGTATTAAATACAAAATTGTGTTGATAATTCACTGTTTTTGGAAGAAAAACACACCAAAACACAGCTGATGAAACGCTGCTGATAGAAAAGCTGTATTGGGAGGGCAAATTGAATCCCACCATTTGCTCACGCACCCCACCCCCAAAATCCTACCCCCCCCCCACACTCTCCTCCCCCTCCTCCCACCACCCCACCACACACACACACAATACAATATGAATTTATTGTTAGGCTAGTGTGGTATAAGCTGGAATTATACCACAATAGCCTAAATACACACTATGCATCGTGTAATACCCTAGGATATACACAGCATATGTTAGTTATTGTGGTATAAATACAATAGAGCATGAGTCTTGCACGTGTACGGACGATAATGCACTCGCTAACGCTCGTGCATTATCGCCCCGTACACGTGCAAAACTCATGCTCTATCCTATACACAGTAGATCCTTAATGACAACGAATGTAAATAAGGCGCAACAACTCTTTCATGCAAAAAACAAACTTAGTAAAATTGAAATGTAAGAGTTCAGTCCCCTATTATATCATGTATTTGCCACACGATTTAAATATAATACTTTTGTTTGATTTTACATCCACATATTGATTCGTAAAGAGGAGAACATAAGCATGACCATTTCAATTGTAATGAAGCGTACCAGATAAGACGTCTGCATTGAAGACGAAAGACCACGCCGATCGACGATCTTGCATGCGCGAGATCCAATAACCAGTGATGCCTATATATTTGCATGTGCCTTCTGACAAAAGCGCAGAAGCCAAGTACTTGGGATAGATAGACTCCTTAAGATGCAAGCAGCCTCGTATGGGATTTCCCGGTATTTGACTGTCGCTTTCTTACGTTTAAAAGACTGACATGGACGGTTCACTCATAACGTCAGACCGTCATGTGTCGGAAAGGTAGAGTGTCCGCCTCGCATGTCGTGGGTTCGATCCCCGGCCAGGTTACACCAAAGGCGTCATAACGATGGTACTATAAGCTCCCTTGCTTGACGTTAAGCACATAAGGGGTATTGCTAGGACTGGGCCACCCGGTGTTGAGTGGGATATCATGCCGTGTGTCTAAGGCGTATGGTGACTGGTTTCTGCCAGTGTGGTCTTTTCGTCTTTTCGTTATATCGCCCCCGAAAAGTCGACAGAACGAAAAGACGACAGGACGAAAAGACAACAAATGCAGCGAGAAAAGACGACAGAACGAAAAGACGACAGAACGAAAAGACGCCATTTCAAGAGCGAAAAGACGACAGAACGCCACGCGAAAAGACGAAAAGACGACACCAGTGCGAAAAGACGCCATTTGATATTGTCGTCTTTTCGTCTTTGTGTCTTTTCGGGGGCGAAATAACGAAAAGACGAAAAGACGACAAATGGCAGAAATGAGCCACCATAAAGGCGTGATATTTCAGTGTGGCAGAACCATAAAGTTGAGTTTTGAACTCACTGCTACACGTACTGAAGACACCATCGTAATATGACTGAGCAACGTTGAACACCATACAGTTAAAGGGACACATGGCAATCTTGATTTGTTTAAAACTCGCGGCGTCCCGTTAGTTTTTCTACATGACTTGCAAATGTGCAATCATTGATGCTAATTATTCGAATAGTTCAAAGTAAATTGTTTTTACATAATACTAATTTTTCATAATATTGCAATTACATGCAAGCAGTTTTAAAGTCAAAATGAGGTAGGATTAATAAATCGAGTTACTAATTTTAATGCGTTAATAAAACTCAAGACTGCCATTTGTCCCTTTAATACTCACAATGTGTCTTAAACTGAGTCCCTTTAAAGCAAAAACGAGATACATATACAAAGTGGGAAATACGTAATCTTATGACCTGAACACATGCATGTTTAGATATTTTTCAACGACGACAATCTCCTGGCAATCTGTCCAGATATAGTACAATAAATCATATGTACGACTATATCCATAGGGTTTATCTACCCGACTTCAAACACAAACCTGACCCACTATCTTTCTACGTTTTACACATAGTTAAAATACCCGGAGACGTATCTATTTTATGAATTAACTTTTTCAGCGAACGTGAGCGCGTATACACTGTGCGCATGCGTAATACCGCCCTGTATTTACTTCAATGATAATACATTTAAGTGTGTCAAGGTCGTCTTTTTATCAATGGCCCTGTACTGCGCATTTTGAATTCAATTGCTTTTAGTTAAGCTTACTACTAATTGAGGTCCTTGAAGTTTAAGCTTCGAACGCACTTTAAAATAAGTCGGCCAAATAAGCTAATTCAATTCATTGAGTGCGAAATGTAAGCCTATTTGAAAAGTTTCCGCCTGTTTAAATAACATCAATGCAGAATACCTGTTGACTGAAAATCAATATTATTTAACTAACCGAGAACAATGGGGAGTAGTTGTATAGATGACAATATGTTATTGTGCAAGCCGGAGATATTGCATTTGGGCGGTGGTTATAAATTATACGAATATAATGCCTTGCAATTTTCATTGCGTTCTTTTCTTTTAGTTTTAAAATCTGAAATAGCTTGTCCTATTCAATTACACAAAACTAAAATATTTATAATCACGAATATAATTTTTCCGACAATGTTTATTTGACGTCTAAATGCAAATATAAGCTTGCGGAGAGAAGAACTAAGTACAACTGCTGTGTGTAAGGTGGTCCTTGGACGAATGAAATAAGCATATAAGACTTAAAGGTGATAGGGAAATAAAAAAAGTCATGCACATATATATAGCAAATATGTGTTGGTTGCTGTGTAGGTGTGTAAAAATTCAGTTTCTCCGAGTAGTGAGAAAACTGTTCCGATTTTACCGATTTTAGGATGTATGCATCTGCAACAAAAAAAAATCCTGTCATGGATTGCCATTTTTCATTAGAAAACCACGCCGCTTACTTATTACACAATACTTATCTATGAGGCACGATCAGAGAGCTTTTTAATGGTATATATAGCGCGGCGGAATTGTAACCGGAAGCCCCGAGTTCAATCCTCCGTAATGCCACTGAGTTTCGTCGGTGTGTTCTTGGGCAAGACACTTTCCTTAGCCTCGCCCGTTGGATGGGGACATAAACCGGGCGGTCCCGTGTATCGGTCTATCCTCCGAGCACGTTAAAGAACCATAGGAATCTATTCAAAAATAAGAGTAGGGCACGGTTCCCGGATTCCTATGTATCCTTCCCCTCTCTCTGGGGCGGCTCTATATAACCTATACTGTGTTGATGAGCCGTTAAACAACATTCAATTCAATTCAATTTACTGAACCACCGGTAGACAATACCTTTAATGTATGAACTCACTATATGCCGACTGGTACCGTTGTATACAGGTGATTTGAATGATTTATTTAAATTTACAGTCGTTATTGACAAGATATTTGTCTCGTTTAGAATGAAATTTGTTTTGATTTATTGATTGTTATTATTGAGATTTTAAAGGTATCTCTACTGGTGCGTTAGCTGCTTCTTTCAGTATATAAATTGGATGGCTTTTAATAAATGGAACGAGGACAAAAAGATGCATAAATCTTACACTTGACTCTGTCACGAGCTTAATTAACACATACCGTCATTTTTAAATGGCGTGTCAACATGAGTAAACACTCGGTCAACTGAGACGAGGATAATATTACAACGGGTTTGTATTCGATATACGCATTATAACATTTCTATTAAGACGATCTAGATACCACGCGCTATTGGGCTTCAGCGTAAATTGTCATGACTCTGCAATTTATGTTTCTTTTGTTGTGGACGTTTATTTTTTTTTTTACAATAAGCATTGTCATAATGAAATTCAGTATACATTGTCTGGTATATGGATTAATATATTAAATATCTGATCTTTGTATGTAGAATTATCAATACAACGAAAGGTTTTTGTTAAAGCCGCTTGATTTTGTCACCAAACTCTCACGGTCTCACTCAGTTCATTTCACATAAACAAAATGTTATGTTTTTCTTCTCCCAGTGCAGAGTAAAGTGTATTCACGGTAATTGATGTTTATTTCAGTCCGTACTTAACCCTACAATTTAACCGAGGAAAATCTGTTTCGATGGTTTTCCGGGACCATGTCCACGGATTTTTTTATTTTGTTTTTGCGCTTTAGTGCAATTTCATGATTCGTGTCAATGGTCGATTATAAAGTACATGTATATGCCATTCAAGGATGTTCGAACATGAGATATATATTCCATATCAGTGTTCGGAACTAAACAAAAATATATAAAATGTAAAAAAAAAGAAAAAGACTGAACATGTAATTTGCTGAAAATAACCATATTTAAAGGAACACATTTCAATCTTGATTTTTTAAAAACTAGCGGCGTCCCGTTAGTTTTTCTTCATAAATTGCATTTGTTCAATCATTAATGTTAATTATAAGAATTTTATTAAGACATTTCTTTTTGCATATTATTATTTTTTGATAGTATTGCACCAATAATATATTAAAACTAATAGTATAATAAGACGAAATAGTGAATACTTAAAATTTGATTTATTTAAATGTCACCAGGGTAAAAGTAAAAATTATACTGGATATATAAATCGAGACACCGATTTTAGATAATTCAAGATTGCCGTGTGTCTCTTTAAAGCTTTCCTGAAAAACTATCCAAGAGTATTGTAGTTATAATATGTTCTTTTTTTCATAAATTATATAAATATATACATATATATATATTCTTTTTTTTTGAAATATTATATCTTTTTGTTTAGTTCCCAACACTGATACAGCTACCTGCGTGCAAATTGTGCATCAGTGTCTAAATATGGAATCTAAATCTTGAGATTGTATGGTTCGTTAACGAAGGATAAACTTCCGATCGATATTCGGGACTGTCCGGTTTATGTCTGAATCCGAAGGATGATGCTAAATAATAACGTGTCTTGGTCGCGTACCCCACGAAGAGACCCAGTTGCGCCGCAGAGACTCGAATCCGTGAGACCCCGATGTAGTCTTCCGTGCTATCCACTGAACCACGACGGCTCACCGCTAATAAAGTCATACTTAAAGATATCTTAGTTGGCCCAAACCTAACCTTAGATTTATCAGATGGGTAGATAGGTAGGGAAATTCTGTTATTTCTCTCCCATGCATGTCAGAATTTTTTTTTGTGAATGCTGTTTAAAGTTTAACTGTTTGTTTGAACTGTACGTTTTGTTCTTATTAAAACAAAACATGTTTTAGTATACTGGGTGTGTATATTGCAATGTTAGAAAAACTTAACTTTGTACATATAATGTCTATCTAAAACAATTGGCAAACCAAATTAATAAAGATAAAGAGGAAACACTTTTTTTTCATGATTGGACCAATGACCTTAACTTTCGACCTACTGACCTAAAAATCAATTATTATAATCGTAATGGCCTAAAATACAATTTTAGTAGCCGTAAGTTTATGGAATCAGTCTATAAAGAACTTTTTGTTCAAATCCTGAAGCAAACGGAATATATAAGTTAATAGATATTACCAAAAACACATCCAACACCCCGATGTTAATATAAAACAATGTTAAACCCAGTTAAAACAATTGTTAAAGTATCTATCCCGCCAACAACAGCCAAATGTTACATCATACGTACATTCGTTTCTAAACCTATATATAACCAGAGTACTCAAATGCCAAATTGTCGGAACGTATCAGATTTATGAAATATCTTAACCCTTTCGCTGCCACTGTCGAAGACACTGATTTTTGACACCAATGTAAACCGAGATCAACCTGTCCATATTGTGCATACTGATCAGGGTTTACACTGTACCCACCTGTTAAAATAATGTTTTTATAACACTTTATATACAAAATATCGCTGGAAGGTTTAAATTTAAATTTTAGCAGACGACATTTAAAATTTGGCGGCGAAAGGGTTAATATTGTATGGTTTAATATGTTTTGCCTTATAATTGTATAAGGCTCGAACCCAGTAGACACATAATAGACGACGCTCCAACCGACTGCGCCAAAGGCGCTGTTGGTTTGTTGCGGTATTAAATAGTATATAACAAATGCCACGATCTGCAATCTGATTGGTTCCGATAATACACGATCTGCAATCTGATTGGTTCCGATAATTTGGCATGTCTATATTTTCCATATTTTCAAACTCTATAGATACAATATAAACGGTTTTAACCAGCCAGGCCAGACTCCAAAACTGGAGCGTCGAATTAAGAGTTACCAACTCATAATTCATTTTACAGTGAATAAAGCTATATTTTTATTAGGCATATTAGCGGGTGAGTTTCTTTAAATTAGCAGAATCGCTTTGACGTATTTTTTAATTGAAATTGCATTTTTTGTTATGTTGGGTAGCAAGTCCCCCTCCCGCAAAATATAATCTCCTTGAACACCTCCCCCCATCCAACACAACCCCAACAACTCCTCCCCACCACCCCCACTCCATCCAAACCTCAGAAGGTAAATGACCACTCACTGGATACTCCACCATGTGATTATTTAGTCCTGTTTATTTAGTGACTTGCAGAAAATGTAACATTAATTCCGCATAATCGATAGTGCCGTTAGCAATATTATCGTTTCTCATTTTCTAATGGACTTCGCAATTATAGATAATTGAAAATTGTATTTGCTTAACTAGTATTCTACGCTAATGCCCGTAGTTTTATATGTAATACTATGACGTTGTATACTCAATAATCAATCACCAGGGTCCGTATTCATGAAGCTTCTTGGCAATATTTTAACTTAATTAAAAAATTATAAATGTTTAAACACTTTTTTCTATCATTTTAAGACATCTTCTTCATAATTTTAATAATAGCTATGGATTAATAAAACCCACACCTAAAATTGTATCTTAAAACAGATGCCTTGTAGTGTCGCTGAGACGTTAATAATGGTATTTGAAAACATGTAGCTAAATATCTTAAATTTTGACTTAAGTTATATTTTCTATAATTAATAAATACAGAAAATTGGGTCCCCTGGAAGCAAAGAACAAAAACGAGAGAGAAAAGTAGCAGACTCGGTTTTATTGTGTCTGTTTTTGAGAGGTAATATAACATGCAACGGCACTCGGTTTTTTACTTTTCACACATTGAGGAAGAAACGTCGTGTTGTTGTTTGTTTTCTCCGAAAAGGGAGCCGTGGTCAAGTGGTAGCTGTCTTGCCTCGTAACTGAAAAGATACATGTTCAAGACTGCCAGGGAGCATTGCGGAGCTTGAGACGCCGACAGGGAGCTTTGCGGGTTTCAAGACGCTACCGCGGACCATTGCATGGTTCGAGGCACCGTCTACGAGGAGCATTGCGGGTTTCGAGGCGCCACCGCTGAGCATTGCGGGGTTTTGACGACTCCACGGAACATTGCGCTTTTGACCTGGAGCAGGAAATTTGTTCCAAATGTTAAGAGTCCGTTATGCAAAGTAATGGAGGTTATGTCTTTTTATAAAGAATATGAGGAGTTTGTTTTAAAAAATAAATGGTTCGTGGTTCCGGGTTCCTATATTTCTCCTCCCCTCCCCCAATCCCACTCCCCCACACAAACACCACACACACCCTCTGACTGACTGTGACTCCAAATTACCATGAACAATATGTTTATCAGCTATTAAGCAATTCATTTTTTGTTCAAAATATCTAGTCTGAGAAAAGTGCATTTAAAATAAGATATTTACCTAACATTTTTAAACGACTTGTCGCATTTTATTATAACGATACATGTATATCGATAGATTTTAAATCGCTCGGGCATTACGGCCTTGTCATTGTCTTGTCAACGTAACTTATAACATCTGGGTATTGCCACCTTTTGGCGCCAAAAGTTACGTAATTATATATCTGAACATTGCAACCGGTCATACATTTGGCGCCAAATGTTACATTGTTATATATTTGAGCATTGCAACTAGTCATACATTTGTTGCCAAATGTTACATTGTTATATATTTGAGCATTGCAACAAGTCATACATTTGGCGCCAAAAGTTACGTAATAATATACCTGAGCTTTGCAGCCAGTTATACATTTGCCTTCAAATGTACCTGATCATTGCAACCAGTCACATATGTGGCGCCAAATGTTTTCCAGTTTTTATGTATATCTGGGTTTTATAATTAATATTCCAGTGTTACATATGTAGCTGGCCTTTATAGTTAGTATTCCAGTTTACATATGTAAGTGGCCTTTTTCTTAAATACCGGACAAGGATATCCGTCATTTTACCGGGGCTAGATTATAAGAATCTTTCTTGGGTATCCAGTGAAGATAGGGAATTCCAACCCGAGGTATAAGTGTATTAAAACACTTATACCGAGGGTTGGAATTCCCTATCTGAGCCGAATACCCATGATAGATTATTTTTCTTGCATATCTGAGAAATGTTGTGCGTTGACGCCGCCAACTACTAACGTTTTGCATGTTTTCCTGCATACCAGATGTTGGCGCGCGTGAATTTTATCTCGACCCTAGGGTGAGATGGAAATATCTAGCCCCGGTAAAATGACGGATATCCTTGTTCGGTATTTCCATTTCACCCTAGGGTCGAGATAAAATTCACGCGCGCCAACATCCGGTATGCAGGAAAACATGCAAAACGTTAGTAGTTGGCGGCGTCAACGCACAAAATGTCTCTGATATGCAAGAAAAAGAATCTATCATGGGTATTCGGTTCAGATACGGAATTCCAACCCTCGGTATAAGTGTTTTAATCGGAACCTCGACAGAGCCTCGGTTCCGATAAAAAACACTTATACCTCGGGTTGGAATTCCCTATCTTCACCGGATACCCATGAAAGATTCTTATAATATTGCAAAACGTTAGTAGCTGGCAGCGTCAATGCACAACATGTCTCTGATATGCAAGAATCTATCATGGGTATTCGGTTCCGATAGGAAATTCCAACCCTCGGTATAAGTGTTTTAATCGGAACCTCGGCAGAGCCGACAAAAACAGGTATACCTCGGGTTGGAATTCCCCTATCTTCACCGGATACCTATGAAAGATTCTTGTAATAGTTAATAGTCCCAGTGTTGCCGATATATCTTATGGGGTGTAATGTTAGTGTTTCAAGTGTTACATATACATATGTGGGCTTCATTATATTAATGACAATTATATTGAAATTATATTTCCTACACTGAGCGCCAGATGTTACCTTTAAATCCAGTCCGTACAATTCAATTTATAAACATCTGGGCATGCAATTAGTTTCCTTTCATTGAGCGCCATGTATTGTAATTGCAATGGATTGTGTAAACATGCGCTTATGTTCGTTTGCTTAAAATCATAGTCGCCAGCTCATTGGACAAGGCCTTGACGTAAGAGTTACACAACTCTGCCTGCGTGGGTTTCGCTCCCTGGTGTAAGCATGTCTGGTGAGAACAAACCTCTGCCTGCGTGGGTTTCGCTCCCTGGTGTTAGCATGTCTGGTGAGAACAAACCTCGGCCTGCGTGGGTTTCGCTCCCTGGTGTAAGCATGTCTGGTGAGAACAAACCTCTGCCTGCGTGGGTTTCGCTCCCTGGTGTAAGCATGTCTGGTGAGAACAAACCTCGGCCTGCGTGGGTTTCGCTCCCTGGTGTAAGCATGTCTGGTGAGAACAAACCTCGGCCTGCGTGGGTTTTGCTCCCTGGTGTAAGCATGTCTGGTGAGAACAAACCTCGGCCTGCGTGGGTTTCGCTCCCTGGTGTAAGCATGTCTGGTGAGAAACGTCATCCTTCATCTCATCTCCCTCTGTCTGAGGATGCTGTCCCTATACAACGTAATGAGATGTGTTAACATCCCATTTCATCATCATCATTATCATCATCATCATCATCAACATCGTCGTCGTCGTCGTCGTCATCGTCGTCGTCGTCGTCGTCATCATCATCATCATCATCATCGTCATCGTCGTCGTTTTCGTCGTCGTCGTCGTCGTCGTTGTCGTCGACGTCACCACCATCATCATCATCAACGTCATCATCATCATCATCATCATCAGGACTCACAACACTATTATCTCCCTTGAATACTCCTGCCCTACAGATGAAGGAGGTAGATAAAAAAAACAAGTTCGCTTTTCTACATTTTACAGGATACATTGATTTATCTTTACCAGGTTCTAAATCTACAGCATTTTAGGAAGAGATTCCAGAAAAATGCATGTTGATATAAGATTTCTAGCTAATTCTGCCTCATTTTACACATCATGGGTCTAATCTCCACGGGGTTGTATTTTTGTCTAAATTTTGATAGGTGTCAAGCAAACATGAAATTAAAAAAAGTTCAATCTGGTAAATATTCGTTAAAAGCTAATAGCATGCAGATATTGGATCAATGAAGAATTTAAGCATAAATACATGTTGCAAAATCTTTTTTATCTCTATGCCACGAACAAAAACATTACAATGGGACCCTATGGAAAATTAATTGTGGTGTGAGACGATCATAATCATCATCATCATCGTCGTCGTCGTTGTCGTCGTCGTCGTCGTCGTTGTCGTCGACGTCACCATCATCATCATCATCATCATCATCATCATCATCATCATCATCGCCGTCGTCGTTTCGCTAAAACAAAATGAATTACCTACTGGTACACTTAAAAGAAGATAACCGTACACTCTCCTGGCCGTTATGATAATTATTGGATTTTATTCGATAGGTTTGAAGAGTGTCCCCGTATCGGCAGCATGATCGTCGTTATACCCAATTTCATATATATAATAGATACGCTTTTACACCATTTAAAAATTAAATCGAAAGTAGTGTAGTATGTTTTGATAGTCATGTCCGAGCTGTACTTGTCGTAATCCGGATTAAAGAGATGATCGCTGGTCTAAGTGTTTTCCAATTGGCAAGCTGACATTCACATGGTGGTCACAACAATATAAAATGCACTAGTGTTGGATTAATGTTTTACTTAAATGGTTAAGGCTTAAGATTATAAAACGGATTAATGGATTAAAATAAGACAAGAGAACTGGACCTAAGTTGCAACAGTTAGTTTACTGAAGTGTACTGATTTGAAGTTATCTAAAGATGATTGTAGCAGTATGTGCACATTTTATTGTTTTAAAGATTTAAGTTATATTGGGCGAAGCTATTTTTAAAAATAAAAAAACCCCACTGATATGGAGTTTTAAAAGGTGCATGTCTACGGATTTGTGTTATACTTACTTTTGAGACAGTCGGCATTAAAGCATTTGATGGAGAGATGGTCTAAATATCGTTAGCGTTTCAACTTGTTAAGTGATTTACATGAGTAATTTGTATTAATTTTAATTAAGGTGTGTTTGGAGTTCACCTAGTGCATGAATAGTCGATGTCTTATAGACTTACGAACTTGTATCCCGAAACACGGTATTTTTTAAATACGATATTTTAGTACAAGTAAGTATGTGTGTTATATATATTGTTTTAAACTTTATATCTGCACGTGCGCTATATGCACGAGTGAAACACCTACGTAATGAAATTGAAATTGTCAACAATCAATTGAGTTTTATTTTGGTTAAAAAAAGGTCCAGCTTTTATAAAATGGGGGTCCAGTGGTTGGATAGCACGGGGAACTTAAAACCGGAGGAACCGGTTCAAACCGCACCAGCGCCACTGAGTTTCGTAGGTGGTTCTTGGGCAAGACGCTTTCCTGTAATCTCGTCCCGTGTATTAGGATATGTCCTCCAAGTACGTTAAATAACCATAAGAAGCTATTCATTAGTAAGAAAGCTATTCGTTATTATTATACCTAACTGTAAACACTCCATGTAAAATCCCCATACCCTGCCGGGTTGATATTTCGCGCTATCACCCTCAACGCGTCATAGCGGGTGATAGCGCGAAATATCATCCCGCTAGCTTGTTCTAAAAATAGATTTTTCAACAACAACAACAATTTTTTCTTCATTATCGAGTATATTAGTATAATTGGAGTATATGTTCGTTATAATAAAATAAATATCACATCCTCCTCGCCTCGGTTGACATTACATTCTCGGGCTGATAATATCCAATGGCACCCTCAAGATATTTACATACTAAGACTATGGCAAATTCCCGGATTCCGACTGCATCATTGGCTTGCCCTCCCTCTCAGTCGGCTATTGATAGGCCGTTAAACAACATTCAGTTTAACGTAATATTTTTTGTAAATATATTGTTAAAGAAACACACGGTACTCTTGAATTATTTGAATGATTAACTTGATTCCTTTATACATTTTACTATAAAATATATTATATTATACTATATTTTACTCTTTAAAATATCGGGGATAGCAAATGCATTTCGTCTTCCGTTATTTTATCATAGGCAATCCAAGATTGATTTGACATGCACAAAGATGAAACATAATTTGTTATAAACTATTTCAGAATTGTTAAACTTGTATGATTTGTCAATATTCAGATTGTGTAGAATGAATAGAAAATAAAGTAAAGCCGCGAGTTCGTTAGGAATGTTGAATGTTTCTTAACTGCTCATCGACACATTGTTAACGTTATTTAGAGCCGCACTCTCCACCCCAGTCATATTAGTCTTGATCATCTTCGACGCTTGCAAATATTAGACTTGATCATCTTCGACGCTTGCTTGTCAACACAAACGTCTTGACCGTTTGTGTAGAAACAAATTTGAAACTGGAACCACGTGACCGTAATTATTATATTTTATTAAAGTATTTCTGACCATCCGCATTTAGTTCGTCGATATAATGATGATTTCTCTTTGTTTATATATAAATGTATTGTTTTTCTGCCTTTCTGTATATCTTTGAATAGCAGGTGTTCCTGTCTCAGCCAATCAAAAACCTTACCAGTGTATCGGCAAAAATCAAACTTTGTTCAGGAGGACTGTTCTAGACGATTGTCTTGAAAACAAGCAAGCGTCGCAGATGATCTAGACTAGTGTTATACAAAAGTGTCCTGAATGTCCAACACAATGTGTGTATTCTTCAATACTAAGCTATACAAGGTGTTATTTAATTACCAATTACGGACCAAAGATCAAAGTTTGTTTAAGATAACTGAAATTATTTACTGAATTAATAATCTTTCAGCACTCGGACCTAAGGTTTTATTTCAAATATAGGCATAATGAATTTTTATTTTATTTTATTATTATTATTATTTTATTTTCTATATATAAATTTGAAATATCTTTCATCACATCAAATGGTTTAAAACCTTTTCACAGCGTATATTTCGGAAACCAAGCATGTCACTTAATACAATAAATTAAACGGCACAGACCATTACAACTATATTAAGTATAAAAGCCAGCTGAATGCAAGGTAACACAAAATGCAAGTCAACAGTGCTACAGTTTTTAACATATTTCATTATTTATAAGCTATTATAATTATAAACAAAACAATAACATAATTATGGAACTATAAGATAACGGTACATTTGGCAATCTCGAATCTGAAATAAAATACACGGCACATGTACACAATTTAAAGGGACACACGACAATCTTGGAGCTTTTATCAAGCATCAAAATTATTCATCCAGTAACATATTGAAGTTAAATCTGCTTACATATCAATTTTCTTCGTTATTTACCAAATGTTGAAATATATTATTGGTGAAATATTATCAAAAGTCAGTAATGTACTAAAACAAGTTGATGTAAACTATTCTAATATAATTAATGATTGAACTAATGCATGTTATGTAGAGAAATAACGGGACGCCGCGAGTTTTTAAAAATATCAAGATTGCCGTGTGTCCCTTTAAACCTTGTAAATCCTTCTCAATAAATGTTTTCATATAGTTCAAAACAGATTATGCTTCAGTGACGCCGTATTGTTTCGGTATCTCATTTCCCTCTGAGGTTGCTGTCACGATATAACCTAGCATAATGCGTTAACGGGGTGCATAAAACCCCATTTCGTTTCGTGTTCGGATAGCGGGAGGTGTACAGTACTGGTTTTACCCAGGAAAAGTGGGTGATCTGCCTCCACCACAAAAAAAATCGACCGTCACAATATAACCTGACATGTGTTGAAAATGACGTAAAACACCATACAAACAAGCAAATCATTTCGTGTTGTTGTAAAGGTACAATGCATCGTTAATTTAATACCACCTAAAGAGGAAAATAACGAAGGCTATTTTAAAAATAATTTCTTTCTCAATAATTTAATATTTAGAAGCAGCTTACAATCGATAAAGTAAACCAAAGTTTACAATTCTTCAAAATTTCAATCGAGATTCGGACAAAAAAAAAAAGATATAAAAAGCTCATACTGTTGCAACGGTATCAATAACACGGCATTGTGTACATAGTACAATAACACGGCATTGTGTACATAGTACAATAACACGGCATTGTGTACATAGTACAATAACACGGCATTGTGTACATAGTACAATAACACGGCATTGTGTACATAGTACAATAACACGGCATTGTGTACATAGTACAATAACACGGCATTGTGTACATAGTACAATAACACGGCATTGTGTACATAGTACAAGAACCTTGCAGTTATATAATGTATTTGCCTTTAGTCTATTTTGCACAGAAAACTGCATACATACGCTTGTGTTATATTTAAACATGAATTTGAAAATAAAGTACTTAAGTCTAGAAAAAAATAATAACTTGTTTCGCACACTATTTTATCATGCACAATTCCCATAATACATATGTTACGAATAAGAGGGCATGGGGTACGAAACTCATAGTCACGGTGGCTCAACAGTGTGATTGTTTGATCGGGTTCATGGCAAAGGATTCACGTACTTTGGTTATTTAAAGCAAAACTGGTGAATTTACAGACAGTTATGAAGAGACAACTAACCTGAATCGATGACTGTTGCCGTGAACGCGATCAACATGTCTCGTGGTTTCGTCACCGGGATGATGTATTGATGGCACAGATTACAGTCAGCTTCGTGTCACTCGTCGGGGTCAGGATGGCACATATTACAGTCAGTTTTGTGTCACTCGTCAGGGTTAGTATGGCACTGATTACAGTCAGTTTTGTGTCACTCGTCAGGATTAGTAAGTCACAGATTGCAATCAGTTTTGTGTCAGTCGTCAGGGTCAGGATGCCACAGAATACAGTCATTTTTGTGTCACTCGTCAGGGTTAGTTTAGCGCACATTACTGTCAGTTTTGTATCACTCGTCAGGGTCAGGGTAGAAGCAACACTGATGACAGGAGCTTACATGGATAATTTCTTCACTTTTTAATATTTTAATTGTCCAACTAACCCAACCCTAACAAGCGCATCCGCGTTCTGGATGATGACGACCCTGAGTTTAAAACCTTCTCGCCTCTCTTAGCCGTGGGGTTCAAATTCTACTAGGAGCTTGAATTTTAATCAAGAACATGTTCTTACGGATGGCAAAAGGTATACAGTACTGGTTCTAGCCAGGAAAAAGTGGGTGGTCGGCCTCCATCACTAAAAAAACGTCCGTCATAATTGTATAGCCTAAAATGTGCTAAAAAAGACGTAAACCCCCAACCAACCAACCAACCAACCAACCAACCAACCAACCAACCAACCAACCAACCAACCAACCAACCAACCAACCAACCAACCAACCAACCAACCAACCAACCAACCAACCAACCAACCAACCAACCAACCAACCAACCAACCAACCAACCAACCAACCAACCAACCAACCAACCAACCAACCAACCAACCAACCAACCAACCAACCAACCAACCAACCAACCAACCAACCAACCAACCAACCAACCAACCAACCAACCAACCAACCAACCAACCAACTAACCAACCAACCAACCAACCAACCAACCAACCAACCAACCAACCAACCAACCAACCAACCAACCAACCAACCAACCAACCAACCAACCAACCAACCAACCAACCAACCAACCATCCATCCATCCATCCATCCAACCAACCAACCAAACAAACAAACAAACAAACAACCAACCAACCCTAATCCTTACTCTGAAAGAAATTTAGGAGACCGTTATCCGCGCCAAACAACGTTATCGGTCTTACTGCTCACGTCCAAATATTCGGAATAACTGTGTTGCAGAGATAAAGAACGCATGAAAACAAAAAAGTTAACCGAGTCAGCCGAAATATAGGCTGATTTTGGATAACACAAAATCAATAAAAGATAATGCACGCAACAAAAAAAGTGTTATCAAGGTTTAGCGGTAAGCATAAAACTCGCTTAAAGGGACACATGAATTTATAAAAATACACGATTATAACCTAAACCTTAGCGTTCGGTAGAATCTACCATCATTATGTATACACTGTAGCCAGTTATTATTTCGTCTGCTTCAAGATAAAGGTTTCAGCACTCTGACCAATCACTGATCTTATTTGTATAGGTACAGCTATTAATAGATGCACCAAATTCAAAATTTGACAGTTAGGAATAAAAGTTTTGTTCTAGAAAGTATGGAAAATAAATACATTATATAATTATTTTGATATATATGCATAGAGTAATGTTTAATGTATTTACATGCCAAATTTTATGGTTTAAAAAAAAAGCTTTTATTATTTAGAAATGTGTGATTAAACCTCTCTGAGCAGCATAATGCATAAAATGATCAGAAAAGTTTCTCTGGGGCCATTTTGTTTTTTTTATACTCAACCCTGGCCTTTAAGTGAATAGCATAATACAGCTTTAATGACATTTATGGGTAGATGACCCACATAAATAACAACAGCAAAATTACTTCTATAATATGCATATACATTATGGAATAGAATCAACCTTAGACTGGATTGTTTAACAAAACAGTTCTTTGGTCAAATGCTCTTTTGATGTAAGTCGTCACATCTTTTTGTTAAAACTAGGCCAATCCTATTATAAGCGCTGATCAATTACTTTAGAACAAGTATAGTATCTTCAGCATATCAAAGTTCCAGTATTTCTATGGGCCATGCATAATTGTTTATTTCTATGGGCCATGCATACTTGTTTATTTCTATGGGCCATGCTTAAATGTATATTTCCATGGGCCATGCATAACTGTTAGACCCACAAATGTTTCTATAAACATGATGAGAACGCAATCCGTCCTTAATTATCAGTACTACATATTTAGCGATTGGACCATGCGCGGGAAGTGAGCTTCGACGGAGTTAAATTGATGGGGACAGAGCTGGCTAGGTGGACCCTCCAACCTTCAAAATATCAATTTAAACCCCAAAACGCTCTCATTGTTATATACTTTTTTCTGTCTCACGGGAGTGGCTACTGAGGACAGTTCGATAATGAGCGATGATCAATTATTCTAAAGCAATTGCAGTATCGTCAGCATATCAAAGTGCAAACACGTATATGGGTCAAACTTGATTTAAATCCATACATTTGTCATTAAACCCGGTCCTGCCATCGTGATCTTGTCAATGTTTACTCACGTTGGACAGTTTCCAATAGATAAATAGATAAACAAACGCTTATTACACATCAACATTTCATCGTCACTATCGAATCTGATAGTCGCGCAGGTTCATGGCCACACAGGGCAACACGGAAAGGTACAGTCTAATGATTCACAGTCTGGAAGAGTCGCAGTAACCTTTAGACCCTGACCATGAACAAAGTCAATCGCATAATGTGCATGCCCAATAAATATGCTCTATGCGTAACAGGGTGCACCTTTTTCTCGCTTTACACGTCGCATAGGGCTTCATATTTACTTCATTTAGTTCACCTGAACAAAATGTGCAAAAGTCGAGCATCCGTCCGTCCGTCCGTCTATATGTTCGTAATCAATCCGTATGTCGACAAACAAATGGTTTACAAAATAAGATATATAGTTTCTCACAGAGTCCTCGAAATGTCTTCTTCAATTCGATGGATTTTGACACACTCTTCTGGGATGCCGGGATACGATTTGCTGGCGGGGTGGGGTTGGCTGTGGTGTGGTGGGTTGTTCAATTTTAAATATCAAATTTAAGTGGTTAGGTGGCGCACTAAAAGAAAAAAAGATTTTTCACATCTCAGATTTAAGCCCTGCTTGTAAACTATAATTATTGACGTTTATTTTCCTTTTGTTCTTTCCAGATATTACTGTGTGTATCGAATGTTTGATCTGAACACAAAGTAAGACAGCTTGATCCCATAGACAAACATTAAAAGGGAGGTTACCGTGTCACGAACTCATCAAGAGCGGTAATTCAAAAGCAGACGACAGCAAAAGACACGTTCGTCGGTCTTTGGGATATATTAACACTAACTAAAACATGTGTCGTAAAAAGACATACAGTGCAAACATTTCAACGACAATCAATCATGATCTAGATCGATCATTATCAGGTACGTGGTGGTTTGTATTTATTTGTATGCCTGGCCACGAATGTGGAGTGGTCATATAGTGTTGTCCTTGTCCATCAGTTCGTCCGTCCGTCAGTTCGAAAACAGGTTTTCGTTAAGTCCATTTGTATACGACTGACAAGGCTAAAACGGAGCATTCGTGCACTCAGGACACATTTTCTAGATCTATTTTTTAATCACGAGATGCCAATAATAAATCGAATTTATGTTCCTTTTCGTTTGTTTCGGGGTCAAACCGAACACGAAAAAAAGTACGTTAAACAGTTGTTAGAAGAAAAGTATGATACAGCGAATTCACAGTATCCCAAAGCAGCGAAAACAATGACCGAAACTATCTTAAATGTAACGTTCGGTTGATTCCGTAAAATATCGATAGTTTCCGGTACATGTGAAAAAAAAAGACATGCTGTTGTGTTTTATGTCTCTAAAACTTATTGATATAACTTGATATAAGAAATTTATTGAAACAAAACAATTATGGCCCTGACAAAACTATTTGACACAATCAAATAGGCCGCCAATAAACTGTTTAAGGAGGTCACGTGACTTAGTTCTCGTCGTTCCAATTAGGCCATCAACATCCGAGTTGTTTGACATATTTTGTCTTTGTCGGACTTGTGTGTTATAGATCCGATAACATTTGTAAAAAGATGCTCGATGTCTAAGGTAACAACTCAGTTTTTTTTTGTATCTAGGATACCAGTACAGTTTAGATTTTTTTTTCGAAACTTTGCCGTTTAGGTAAACAGAGTGTTACTCTGTTTTCAACACAGTTATGGAAGTAGAACGGAGATGTCATAAAAATGCACAGGTGCCCGACGAACGGATGGTAGATCTATCTAATTGTGTTATTAATTATTTACAAAAAAATATATCTTTTAGAGAATATAATTATATTGTTAACGTATGTTACCCTGACTGCGTATGCGCAGAAGAATGTCTCTGTGATAGATCAGTACCAAAGTTGACGTTGACGGATGAAAAATAATGATTCTATATGCTTCATGTGGGAATTTTGGGCGTTTGACATTCTGTACTTAAAATGTTCATTTGATTATTGAACGAACGAACGAACGAACGAACGAACACAATAAATAAATATGAATGAATGAATGAATGAATGAATGGATGGATGGATGGATGGATGGATGGATGGATGGATGGATGGATGGATGGATGGATGGATGGATGGATGGATGGATGAATGAATGAATGAATGAATGAATGAATGAATGAATGAATGAATGAATGAATGAATGAATGAATGAATGAATGAATGAATGAATGAATGAATGAATGAATGAATGAATGAATGAATGAATGAATCAAAATAAATAAATAAATATTCATTCTAAATAACCCTTGTGTTACTAGAACAATGAAAGGGACACATGGCAATATCGCCCGATAGATCCGCTCTTGTATATATCTATATATAAATATATATTATAAATGATTGGCGGGTGTGTTTTTTTATCTGCGAACGTGAATAAACTGACATTGACAGTATAGACGTCATACTTTAGTCGACTATATCTTGCAAAATTATATAGAACAATATGTTAAATATTAATCATGCGTAGCTGTGTGATAACACTATGCCAGGTGTTATTATATTTCCTTATAATAACGCTCTAATCGCTTATGTATTTATCAAACCTAAAGAACTGCTAACAGATAGTTTTGTTCAATAACTCCAAAATCGATAAGATAGTTTTGTTAATAACTCCGAAATCGATAACAGATTGTCAAATATATATCTCTCTACGCTATAAGCATACGCCCAAATTTTAATTAGCCACTGGGTAAGCTACTACCAGTAGATGTTAGGCTGCTAGTAATGTTAACAGCGGACGCAGTATAGTTGTTAGTGCTAATAACGTGTTAGTGCTGGCAGCAGCAGCAGTGAACGTGTTAGTGCTGGCAGCAGCAGCAGTGAACGTGTTAGTGCTGGCAGCAGCAGCAGTGACATCATTCCTAGAAAGAAAGTGTGTTTTACGATCGTATAGAAAATCCGAGCGTCGCATCGTGAATTCTTTAGTAGGAGAGTTGAGAGAGTGGTTCTGATTATTATGAAAAGAAGTTCGTGTGACCTTTACCTTGGGAAATGCCATTGCAGACGTGAGTTACAAAGTGTAATTTATATGAAAGTTAAAACATAGTGACGGTGCATTTATCTTGACAATGTCCAGTAATTAATACAGTCACGTACTTTACACTATTTTAAAAAGCGCCGTCACGTTCATATTTTAAACCACTAGAGTGATATTAAATGTGGTCGCGCGTATATCTTACTGCGGATTGCACTATTACCAACTGACGAGGGAGACGGACTGTATCCGAATAAGTATAAGTTTTGCAGTTGTTTTTTTGTAATTGAATGTATACACGGGCGTTATCACGTGCATTGACTAAAGGATTTTACTTTCAGGTAACAAATATATTTTATTTTACTTTTTTTAACCTCGTACGGACCACTTGAACGAGTAGGACACGGTTCCCGGATTCCTATATATCCTTCTCCTCTCTCTGGGGCGGCTCTAAATAACCTAAACTGTGTTGATGAGCCGTTAAACAACATTCAGTTAAGAGTATCATTGCAATATCATTCCACGTGTATATATAAATTCATCTTTCTTGTTCGTATGCACGGCCCCCGAAGCATGTTTTAATAGAATATCTACTTTAGGCCTTTTTTTTTAATAACTTGGTTTACGGAATTTTTCTGGAAAAATTACGTCAGGAGGTCGAAATAAAAATAAAAATAAAATTACTCGGGGGGAAATTGAGAGAAAAAATTACAAGCAAAATGTTGACGTTTTAACAAAAAGGGGGAGAGAATCAAAAATCGAACATCCATGTTTAATAGCATACTTTAGATAACCGAGCATGTCTAACTTGAATGAATGACAACAAATGCAGGATACAACAAACGAATATAGCGGGAAAAACGTGCACGGAATTCTAGTCCTTGACACGAGTGGGGAAAAAAAAATGAAAAAAAATGAAAAAAAGAAACAAATTGAGAAGTACAATTTTTTTTTTCCAAAACGGGAAAATTAGGCTCGGCGGATCCGTAAACCAAGTTATTAAAAAAAAAAAGGCTTAGTGAAAAAATAAATAATTAAATATTAAACACATCATAAGATCTCTTTTAACCAATCTACTGAATTAGATTATGTACTGCGGCAATATAACTTGATATCATTTTATTTGAAAAATAGGTACGGGATCGTTTTATTTCTCTAATTTTAAGATTTTATATGCGGCAATGTAACTTCATATACTTTTAGTTTGAAAAATAGGTACGAGGATATATTTTTTCCCCTAATATTCATATTTTACACACGGAGAAACAGCATTTTTGTGATAACAAGCTCAATCGTTTAACCCACTAAGCATGGCTATAAAAGCCTTTGCGTCCATTGTAAACCTGTTACTCGCATGCTGATCCGGATTTACAATGTCCGGCTGTACCTTTGTCTAAAATCACTTGACTCATCATGCATCACAATTTATGTATGTATATATAACGATGTACGTAAGTGCAAGTTAAATAAAATATGTTCTGTTCTGTTCAATTTTAAAAAATGTGGCGGAAAATTCGATGAAAAAGATATAAATTTTGCATTAGCAAAGAATTTATGACAACAAAATAATGTTTTGAATTCGCAAGATAAACACGTCAACTGATGTATATCTTAATTCCGTAAATAATTACTAAATTACGTAATACGCAATTAAGGTTAAAACATCGTTTATACACCATATTAAAGGGACACGCGGCAATCTTGATCTGTCTTGAAATCTTGGTTTAAACTAATTTTCTTGAAATCTTGAAATCGTGGCGCGCAGTTAGCTTTTCTACATGACTTTTATTTGTGTACTCATTAATATTAATTATTAGAATAGTTCAGGGCAAATTGTATTTGCATATAACTAACTGTTGATTATATTGCACCAATAATATATCTTAACATTCGTTCGGCGGTGAGAGAGGAGACAGTTTTAGATGCAGGGTCTTTACTATCTCGTCCACGGAGCTCCATCATTGTTAAACAGTTTTTTTAAACATTCCGTATGATATATCGTTTAACATTTTGTTAACCATTTTTGTCTCTTATACATTTATTGTGGATGATAGTGTACACGTGTATTTACGGAGCCCCGGAGGTGACATGCAGAACAAATAATTTAAAGCGTTCGCACGCTCTACTACAGCGTTCGAACGCTCCAGTAGAGCGTGCGAACGCTGTAGCTAGAGCGTTCGCACGCTGTACTACAGCGTTCGCACGCTCTAGTAGAGCTGTAGTAGAGCGTGCGACCGAAAGATAGTGACATACTTTACAAAGATCATGGTATTAAAGAAACTAACCCGCCAATAACGGCAAAAGCACACTACAAAACCGTTTACCAAAACTATCCAGGTGTTGAGGTATATTTGCCGATTAAAATTATAAATCATTCAAGGGTTCTTAAAATAATCGTAAAATGAATTATGAGTACTCTTAATTCGACGCTCCAGTTTTGGGGTTTATTCTGTCTGGTTAACTATTATAATTACTATATTAGTAAATTGATAATTATTATGCCCTCGCCGTTGATTGCTGGGAGTGAGATACGTAGGGTGACCAGTGTCCGTCCGTACGTCGTGAAATATTATCCTTTAAATTCCGGCATCGGCGGTGGCGGCTGTGGCGGCGATGGCGACGCGCCAGCCCTTAGGTACAGTTTAATGTTTTTTGAAGGTATAGGTCTCAAATACAAGACAAGATAGTACGGACGACCGCACTGACGGACGGACGGACTGACTGACAGTGTGACTACTATATTCGGGAGGCATAACAAGAAAAAATATGCCTCCTGTGATATTTGAACCCACGACCCCTGGGGTTTCCAATGTACAATACCCAATATTTAAAAGATTTACATAATTCGGAATTCGGAATTCAAAATTCGGAATTCGGAATTATGAATTGAAATAACAAATGGGCCGTCGTAGATACAAGTACAGTTATACTGTTATGCTAAGTTAATACATGCTTGGACATGCAAGAACTTATTGACTTATATTTCAAAAAGGTTTGTCTTATAAAGACATATTGAGTGTTCTTGCATTTGAACACAATGCTAGAGCATGCGAACGCTCTACTACAGCGTGCGAACGCTCTACTACAGCGTGCGAACGCTCTACTACAGCGTTCGCACGCTCTACTACTAGAGCGTGCGAACGCTTTAAATGCTTTTTTCTACATGTCACCTGCGGGGCTCCGTATGTATTTATTAGTTTTGTGTAATATGTTTTTTTGAATTGATGTATACATAAACTTATGAACAGAACTAAAACTAAACTGTTGTATGAAAACAATATTAAGTATTAAACATTAGTGGTCAATAAATAAACCTGTGTCTGTAAATGACATTCAACTCGCCCGGACACCCTTTATGCCGAACATTTCAAATAAAGAATATATTATTATATATATTTTTGTTTCTTCTGTAAGTAAAATAAGTCTGTATCTGTAAGTATATAATAATAAACAGTATCTAAAATTGATGGTAAATAAACCTGTGTCATTTATTGACTTCCAGCTCGCAGGAGCCGAACCTTTGATGCCGACAATTTAAATAAAGCACAGCGACATACATGTACGGCAGTTTGAGATCTGTTGTAAATATGTTCACGCATTAACAGATCAAACGTCGAATAAACAGCTAAAAGTATTTGTTTCTTTTTTAAAACATGTTCTGTTGTTCTAAAACCCAGCGGCGTCCCGCTCGTTTTGAGAAATAATAAAAGCAATTATTTAAATGACAGCTATTTTAAAGTTCTAGAAGAAGAAGAACCTCTCAGTCATAAATATTGATACTCGGGTATAACGTGACGAAACTTGTGTTTAAAAAAAAGAATAAAAACCTGTACAATTTGAATATTAATTAAAACCTTCGGCTAGAGTTACACCTTAATTTTGAAATAATAAAACCTCTAAAGACGTAACAATTCATCGTGACAGATTAGAACTGTTCTTGCTTCTAAATAAATAACAAATACTGAATGTCCTTTTAATATTTTAATATAATTTATATTTCCCTGAGGCTATACACAAACATTATTTTAAATAAATAATGATGTGTCATAAAATGGCATCCAAACCGCAGGAGAATCTTTATAACAAAACTTTGAAATAAATAAATAATAATAAGTGATATTTTCTTAAGAATATACAGGTATGAAAGAATCGCAGGAACCAATCAGATTGCAGATCCTAACGCTTGTTATATACAGGTTAAAAGGGAATGTAGCGACACAGCCAATTATCTCTTTTATTGAAAGTTCTGAAAAACTTGCAAAAAGGTGAAAGAATTATCACAATAGGATGATAAACAAAAAAGATATGACCATTTGAAGGTTGTTCTAAAATGGATATGGGAGCCGCCATCTTGAAATCTATGACGTCATAGTTCCATATGACCATACATGGAATATTGATAAATATCATTTAAAGCAAAGCAAATCACTGCAAATGAATGCAAACTCCTTAAATGGTCATACAAAGCATTATTGCCATTAGTTATACATATTCTTCATACAGTTACTTTATTTTTTCCCTATAAATGGGTAAATTTTCATATTTACCAATATTCCATATATGGTCATTTAGAACTGTGATGTCATAGCTCTAAAAATGGCGGCTTCCATATCCGTTTCAACAGAATCTTCAAACGATCATATTTTCTTTGTTTATCATCCGATTTTGATAAATCTTTCACCATTTTCCAAGTTTTTCGGAATCCTCAATAATACGGATTATTTGGCTGTGTCGCTATATTCCCTTTAGTACTAATTTGCGGTGCAACTAACCAACTGGGCATTTGGCGTCGTCTACTATTTGTCTATTAACCTAAAGGTTCACGGTTCTAGCCCCATATACGCAAACATTTATTTTAAACCAAATTATTATAAAATGTGTCAAAATAGTTACGAAATTACTACGGAATGGTTCCTACGAGTTTGCATGTAAGAATGCTATGACAAACAGCATCTCAAAACTAGTGCCGCGGACTATAACTGGCTCGAGCTCCTCGCCGGTCTTTCCTTATTTGAAAAGAAATAAGTAATGTAATACGTCGAGTCGAGACAGACTCGTATCATTTTTGTAGTATGGTGTACTTAGTGACCCTTTCCATACTCTAACTTCCATTTATCGGACGTTAATGTTTTTACATTTAGCTTCTTATTTATTACATTAAACGACACTCATGTTTTTACAATTAAAGACGTTTGCTTTTCTACTAAGCCATCCCTTTTACGTTTATCGACAAACGCGTTTACATTTAGCGACGTGTTTACATTTAGCGTTGCTAGCATTTCAAGGACTGGTCAGTATAATGTGACTGGGTGGGGTATCGTGACAAGCGTCTAAGGCGCGGTATCCCAGTGCGGCATCAATAGAAAGTAGATCAGTGAGCTAACTGCTACAAGTAGATGAGTGAGTGATGAGTGAAAGAATGTTACACTCCAAAAATATAAACATCCATCCATGTGGAACATACTGGGTGAATAATTTGGCTTAATCATGGATTACAAAAATTTCACGGACCAGCGAGATTCACGTTTTCAACAATCATGCCTGATTTCCATGCGTGTGTTTCGTAAAATATGCATACAACAAACTGTGATACGGGCACGAAACGGAACGGCAGTATGTTGCCATACGCAGTGAGTTGTAGTATGCAGTGGGTTTCAATGCAATAAGCTGAGAGTAGCATTACTCGTTGAGTATCAGTATGCAGTGAGATGCAATGCAATAAGCTGAGAGTAGCATTGCTCGTTGAGTTGCAGTATGCAGTGAGATGCAATGCAATAAGCTGATAATTGCATTGCTTGTTAAATTGCAGTATGCAGTGAGATGCAATGCAATAAGCTGAGAGTAGCATTGCTCGTTGAGTTGCAGTATGCAGCGGGTTGCCATGCAATAAGCTGATAATTGCATTGCTCGTTAAATTGCAGTATGCAGTGAGATGCAATGCAATAAGCTGAGAGTAGCATTGCTCGTTGAGCTGCAGTATGCAGCTGAGCGTAGAACTCGCTGAGTTGCAGTATGCAGCGGGTTGCAATGCAATAATCTGACAGTAGCGTTACTCGTTGAGTTACTCGCGAGGAACTGATTCGCGTACAATACTTCATTTGAAAACACTTTTAAACGATTCGCTGCTTTATACCGATAATGTATTGCGGGAAACCAGCATAGATATAATCGAAAGCAGTACTTAACAACACCATCTCAAACTTGTCGCTTGATGGGGTACAACTATAATGGGGTGTCGCCATTTTGAAAAAGACAATGATGGAAATAGGCGTATGTTCTCGATGATGGCAATAGGCCAGGTTCTCGATGATGGCAATAGGCGCATGTGAACCTACGCCTAAAAAAAACAAAAAACAGCGTGTTCAATCCTACAGAGGGAAAACGAACGCTTAAGGACTATTGGTTAGCCATCTTTGAAAAAAAAATCCAAAATGGATGGGGTATGATTAATTGAAATTTTCATCCAAATGCATATTATAGGCATGAACATTGTCAATGATATAATAAATGACATTAATGCAACACTATTGATGTGAACATAATTTCAGAAACAATATTTATTTGGCAGAAATAGTGCCCTTTATATTCGAAATGTTTGACGCAAGTTTACTCTAAGATGTTTTTTTTTTTATGTTAAATAAATTTGTCCATAGAATTGTCCATTTATCTAAAAATGGCACACGAGACATCATTTCTAAATTAAATATGCCATGTTATCACATCATCCACATTTCAAAGCCAATCATTGTAAAAAAAAGAAGCTATTTTTTCAATGACATGTACTTTCAAAATAATCTCAGTGCTATAGTATGGTGGCACTGACGGGTTTTAATTGTCAAACTATTATAAATGGCAACTATATTTTTGGATGTATTAAACACATCTGAGTGACTGTTGTGAATAGAAACATGGCAACACAAGAGTAATTTATTATTATATTCCTATAAAAACAGCACAAACTAAATAATAACATACGAATAGGATCAAATTACCTGTTTATCCGAATGTTTCACCATACAGCATGTTTCAATTTACAATTCACCTGCTCTTCATGTGTATCATGTGCGTGTGTCGCACATGGCTTATAAAGAAAATCTTCATTTTTAACAATGGTGTACTTCGAATTTTGGATGATGTGATAACATGGCTTACTTCATTTAGAAATGATGTCTCGTGTGCCATTTTTAGATAAATCGACAATTCTATGGACACATTTATCTAACATAAAAAACAAAACATCTTAGAGTAAACTTGCGTCGAACTTTTCGAATATAAAGGACACTATTTCTGCCAAATAAATATTGTTTCTGATATTATGTTCACATCAACAGTGTTGCATTAATGTCATTTATTATAGCATTGACAATGTTCATGCCTATAATATGCATTTGGATGAAAATTTCAATTAATCATATCCCATCCATTTTGGATTTTTTTTCAAAGATGGCTGACCAATAGTCCTTAATGCAGTACCTATTTAATAGTGTTGAAACTCAACGCCATTTGCATTGTTTGTATTTGCAAAAAGCTTGATTCTTGCAATCGAGTTTGATACAAATATTAACAGCAAAACAATAATCCGTGCTAAAGTACATCGATTTGGTCACGTTTCACGTGCTTATTAGTAGTTATTGTCAATCCCAGTTGTTTATTATGCGTAACCTAACTATGTTACGTTTATGCGCGCACACGGAACTCGAGCTTAACATAATTTACATGGATTTGTTTTAAGATTAAATATAATATGATTGCACATGTTGATCAATCAAGTGTTACAGTGTAACTTTTACATCGAGTGAATACTCGATTCTTTGTTTTTCTTAGAACGGTTTTCACATAACAAATGAAGGTAAGTTTCTTTTTTATTTTATATTGAGATTTATATATCATAATTATGCTGCATTGTAACATGGGGAAAGTTAATACTTCCGTCTCGTTCGTAGGTTGCTGATCACGAATATCACGAATATCAATTTATTAATCGAGCATGTTTAAAGAGGCTCTACCTATATCTTTTTGTCCACCAATTGATATAAACTTTACTTAATCATAAAGAGGACTATGAAAAAGGTAAATGACAATAATTTCACCCAATGTTATATGCGTTTTGCTGGGAAAAAACAGGATTGAAAAGATCGGATTTTTGAAATTGTATTCGTAATTGTTTTAGACAAGCCGAATGCGGAGATTTTCCGATCTTATTCGTTTACAATCGGAACTGCCTCGTCGATTTGGCGAAGAGTTCGGATCGATTCGTTTACTATCGGAACTGCCCCGTTCAACTGAATCGCACTGCGCATGTCCGAGAAAATCGTACTCCGGCAGGAATAAACGCATTTTATTCAAGATATTGTTTTGATCATAATTAATAATTTACAGAACAGGAATACAAACCATGTTTCTTCTTATAATACTCATAAAATAGCTTTGTATACATTTAAATGCAGTAATATTGAGTATTTAATATTTTACATTAAAAATCGCGTAGATATAGGTAGTGCCTCTTTAAAACTCATGGGATGGACATGAACAAATAAAAAATCAATGTCCTCTCTTATGAAATAAATGCGTAGCAATTTAAGTTAAAACAGAGTCCTTATAAGGTCACCCTTGTTATAACGACCGTTGTAAAATGGTACATGCAACTGCGCATGTTCCAAACATTAAGTTTTAAATAGCATCATTAAGAATAAAACGCCTTTGGTAAATGTTGCCTGATAACAGATGACCAAGACACCGTCATATTTAACACTGACTCAATAAAATCGTGCCAATGACATGGTCATAAATTTACAACTATCTAGCCAAGTGGCAGAGTGTCGTCACTAGAGCTGGCGTTGATGTTCAGCTCTACGGCGGGATTGGAGCGCCTCAACCCTTAAAGGGACACACCGCGATCTTGATTTGTTTTTAAAAACAAACGGCGTTCCGTTAGTTTTTCCACACAACTTGCATTTGTTTAAATAAATCACTAATACTAATTATAAGAAAAGCATGAAGCCAATTGATTCTGCCTGTTACTAACGGTTGATTGTATTGCACTAATAATATACCGAAAGGAAAAAGAAACGCGACGCGGGAATTTCCGCTCTATATTTTTTATATTCTCACTTAATTCCATATTATCATATTCCAAGGAAATCCCAAGATGTTTTGTAAAAAAAAAAGTTGCAGTTAGTTAGAGAACAACTGAGTCAGTTCAGTACTGTATTTAACGTGAAGAGTGCAAAATGTCGCATCCTAAGTTTGCGCCAAACGCGTACTCTTTGCTGTGGTACGTGTTGTTTTAGTCTTTTTTTCGAAATGAAAGATCTTACGTAGCCATGTACCATTCGATTAAAGCAGCATATTGTACATACAATATATAGCGGAAATTCCCGTGTCGCGTTTCTTTTTCCTTTCAGTATATATTAGTAGAATAAGAAAGAAGAATTTTTGTTTTTGATTAATTATATTCCAGAAGGTTGCAACGAAAAATCGATAGGCTAATTTCAATGCTTGATAGCAATTTCAAGAATGCCGTGTGTCCTTTAACTTATTCAGTTTCTCGGGAAAAAATGCACTAACTTCTTCTTAAGATGTTAACAAATCAAATGAAATTAACAAAATACTGTTTAAGTGTATTGTTTTTTCTCGGTAGCTCAGTGAATAAGGTATTCTTTAGAGCTGCAAATCTCTGCCCCACATGGTTCGAGAACTACTTATCATTCATCACAAACTCACTGCGATGTCGATAATAAACAAAACGGATATCTTGATGTTTTTTGAAACTCGCGGTGTTCCTGCATAACTTGCATTTTTGGAATATTAAAGGAACACTGGTCGATTTAGATTTTTGAAAAACTCACGGCGTCCCGTTAGTTTTTCTACATAACTTTTGTTCAATCACTACTTTAATGCCAATATTGTTTCTGCATGTTAATTTTGTTGATTATATTGCACCAATAATATATGTTTATATGGTGTTTTACGTCATAAGGTTATACAATTATGACGGTCGATTTTTTGTGGTGGAGGCAGACCTCCCACTTTACCTGGGTAGAACCAGTACTGTACATCTCCCGCCATCCGTAAGAATCGACACTTCCTCACTTACAAGTGAACATGTGTTAGACACTGGCACTGGAGCCGCAGATATTATATATAAAAAAAACAAAACGATATCCCCCTATTACCTATATAACACATGGTAAACATCTTTGATATGACCAACCTCGTTTCGAAGGCTGAATCTTTGTCAAATTACAGAATTGATTCAAATCATCTACACAGTTCGTTAGGTCTTATTCCCATTTATCATATTCAATTCACAGTTCGTACGAAAACGCACGCTGTGCGGAGAAATTTAAGTAAAATCGCCGATTTCTGCCGTAAAATTATTTCATACCTGACCCGCACTTCCGGCTGTTCTAACTTCTCGAATATTTAATTGTTTGTACAACCGAGACTTGATTAGTCTAGATCATCTGCGACGATTGCTTGTTTTCAAGACAAACGTTTGTATTTATAATCAAGCGTCGAAGATGATCAAGACCAATCATGTATCGTTTGTACAAACAGTTAAATATTCGAGAAGTTGCGAATGGGTCTTTGTAACAAGTGATACACAATATTGCTTTTAATTAGTAAATATTCAATAATGTTTAGTGTGTAATGTTTGTGAACATAATTATTGTGTGTTTTATAAGCTAAAAGTTACGGACAGTGTCCCTTTAACCATTGAATCCAGCTACTAATTCCGCGTTTATCACGTTAGTCCTTCGGTTGAGACTTAAACCCGAGGTCCTCACATACGAATAAAATGTACGCAATCAAAACCACACACACACATAAATTGTCTTGAGATATTCTTTATTTGTTGTAATGGCGGAGTGACTGTAAAACGTTACAAATACACGCTTTAAACGCTCGATAAATTATTCAAATGTTCAAGATTGTCTTGAGATATTTGATTGCGAAAAGAGTAAGTTATATATACTCAAATACATATGTAATAATGAAGCGGCAAGGTAGATCGATTTCACGTGTGAATGAAATTTGAAAACGTGATCGCTTTGATAAAAAATGTCAATAATGCAGCAACATAAATCAGCATAATAATTTATTACGAACATGTTCTGTTACAAATTGGATTGAAGGATTGAACTCTAAACGCAAATCAAGTCGGTTTATCTATCTTCGATTTGCTGAATGTGCTTCGAACACAAAATCAATATAGCGTAACTGAATTACTATTATAATAGTATCATATTGATAAACAAATAGTTTATCGATTGGGTACACATGTGTAGAACGACGAAGGCTTGAAACACAGCGTTATAGTTTTGATTTTATAGTGTTGAAACAAATTCTACCGACAAAGGTACGTTGTAATTCTTTTCATATTGAGCTAACATTCATTGGAATAAAACGTAGACATACATTTGTTTTATTGAAGGATACTGCCAAAGATGGTACGTTAACTATTTAAAATAATCAACAACACTGTATGTATTTTTTTTATAACTGTACTGTGTGACCTTGAAGATGTCACTTCTACCCACTGTATTGTGTGACATTGAGAATGTCACTTCTACCCACTGTACTGTGTGACATTGAGAGAGTCACTTATACCCACTGTACTGTTTGACCTTGAGAATGTCGCTTATATCCACTGTACTGTGTGACATTGAGAGTGTCACTTATAACCACTGTACTGTGTGACCTTGAGGATGTCACTTCTACCCACTGTACTGTGTGACCTTGAGAGTGTCGCTTATACCCACTGTACTGTGTGACCTTGAGGATGTCACTTATACCCACTGTACTGTGTGACACTGAGAGTGTCGCTTATACCCACTGTACTGTGTGACCTTGAGGATGTCACTTATACCCACTGTACTGTGTGACCTTGAGGATATCACTTACACCATCTGTACTGCGTGACCTTGATGATGTCACTTATACCCTCTGTACTGTATGACCTTGCGGATATCGTTTTTTCCCAATGTACATGTACAATGTGGCCTACTGGCTGTACTCTATATTCTATAGATGTTCTGTTAGCGCGCCTTACTGTTCGCTGTGAATTTGTAATGCTAAAGATGAACGATCACATGTGTTTGTGGGTGGGTTTAGTTCTAAGGTTTGGAAAACGTCTCCGTGACCGAAATAGTCTAAAACGTTCTCGCCTCTCACCGCTGCGGGTTCGAACCCCACTGGGAGCTCGATTTGGCAAGTGAGAAAGTGTCGATTCTTGCGGATGGTTGGTGGTATACAGAATTGGTTCTACCCAGGAAAAAATGGGATGATGTGCTAAAAATTACGCAAAACGCCATTCGAACAACATACAAATCTAAGGTTGAGAGAATCTCCACCCCCTGTGACCCAGTAGAGAAGCTTCAAGGCGCGGCGGGGCGTCCGTGGCCCAGTGGTTAGAGTCTCTGACTTGCAATCACTTGCCCCTCACCGCCTCAGGGGTCTAGGAATCTTTATGTGAGGAAGCTATCCAGCTAGCTTGCGGAACGTCGGTGGTTCTACCCAGGTGCCCGTCCGTGCACGAAATCACATAAAATCCAATTCAATTCAATTCAAGGCGCGGCGATTCGAGTGGGTGGAATATTGATGAGTGTCGAGTAGTATCTGTGATGAGATGATTGTATCGGTGTTGCGTCTTTTCCTCTCATTCTCTACCAGCGGTACATTGACCTCTGTAGTAGTATGTAATCGCGTGATAATTTGTCACGTGACCATAGCTAAAATATCAACAACATTCAAGATGTCGAACATAACCTTCGACACAGTGACACCACCAATTAAATGCGGATTGACATGTAAACACTCGAAAGAAATGCGACTTATTTGATATATTTTAAGTTTTGGTAGGTTGTTTAAGAGCTATGAGCTTTCGGGAAGTGCTCGTAAGAAAAACTGCTGTACTTTAACCCGATGGGAAAGATTTGGTGGTGTCTATTTTGAATATTTTGACGGCGGAGTAATATGCCAAAGTATAAACTTTTTATTCTACCGCAATATAATTCTGTGCATAACTTACTGTTTGTTAAAACATTTCAGCAGAACACATGTTGTATTTGTTTGTTTAAGTATTTCATATAAAGTTGAACTAGAAAACATAAGTACACCAGGTCATTTTGCATTTTCATCGTTTGCCAATATTCTTGGTATTGCTGAGACGTTGACAGAGGTGTATGTGAATGCAAGGAACGGCAAACTCTGGGTAGAGATTGGTTTCCTCTATGCAGTTTTCGATGAGTTGGTGAAGTGACGGTTGGTTGTTATTTATGCGCCGAAGCATACACACACTGGGTGATTCTGCGTCACAAGCAACTGCTTGTACTTGTGACAATTTAAAGCTCTTCCCCAAAACGATCTCCCGTAATTCCGTCAGAATCGACACTTTCTCACCAACCGAACTCCCAGAGAGTTTCGAACAGCAGCGGGGAGAGGCGAACGTTTCGAATCAAGACAATTGCTAATTTTACTCTCTGAGAACTTTTTGTTTAAAGTTTTGATATTAATTTAAAATATGATAATAACTGTGATAATGACAAACAACGTTTACAAAATGTAATACAAATGACATTTGTAATCTGGTAATTGTTTTAATGGAGGTACCGGATACACACTTACATGACCTTGACCTGTGACTTTGAACCACAAACCGTGTATTTGATGAGCAACACATCAATTATGCACACTATTATGTTTCATCCCATCATTATTTAAAACTTAAATTTTCTCTACCGCGCGTCGTCACGGAAAGCTGAAATGCAAAGTGACTCAGCAAAAAATATGCGTACAAGCATATTAACGCAGTAAACGTGACGAAAATCTGTAATTGTAAATTGTAAATATGTAATGACATGTCAAACGTCAGGGCTAATAGAAGTAGACTATTTATATAGATATAGTATTCTATTATTAGTATCGTATTCTATTAGCATAATATTAGCACGGTAAGAATTTTAAGGCACAGTGTTGGCCTCAAGGTGACAGCCGGAGCGCTCATTGATAATAACGCAGTTGGGCGGTCATTCTCAGGAAACTAAGAAAGATAACGTGTTGTGTGCACCAGAATTGTATGTTTTTGTTAATTAAATGGGCATTTCACATCACGGTTTGGATATTTTTTTTTTTAGGTTTACTGTATCGTAACAGACATTTTACATTAAACGGACACGGACAATTTCGATTACATTAAAACTCACGGCGTCCTCGTTAGTTTTCAATATAACTTGCATACATTGAATCATTAATATTAATTATTCGAATAGTTCAAAGCAAATTGTTTTTACACATTACTAACCTTTGATAATATTGCACCAATGATATATTCTAACATATGGTAGAATATGTAAATCTCATTTTTTTTTATTTAATAATAAGCAAGCATTTTTAAAGTCAGAATGAGGCAAGATTAATAAAGGTGCTTATTTCAATTCTTGAATAAAACTCAAGATTGTCGTGTGTGCCTTTAAGATCTGTAACTGGCAATTATTGATCTTATTATACTTTCATATTATATTATTTTAGAACATATACATATATAATGTGTATTACTGTATGGCGCCTTCTTACAAGTGCGGTTGTCGTGAAGCCTGTTTTAAGGTGTTCAATATAAGGCAATCGCTATTGTAAAAATGTACTGTGAACTATTGCAAAAAATATACTAATTTCACTTAAAACTCTGATTTTAAGTTGCATCATTATTACAAAAAAGTGACGCATTATTTTCAAATAGTTACCCCTATTTCTAACTTAAAGTTCTCAACAAAATTACTAAAACATTCTGTAAACGGCACTCTTTAAGATATTTCATTTCGTTTGTTAAACATAGTTTAAAATTATCAATAATAATATAACTCACTGCTTTATATATACATACGTGACTCTTCTCTCCCTTGAACAATGAACAGTGTTAATATTGAACAGAGAACAGTGTAATATTGAACAGTGTAAATATTGAACAGTGCAAATATTGAACAGTGAATAGTGCAGATATTGAACAGTGAACATATTTTATGAAAAGTGGGTGTAAATAGTGAACAGTGAACAGTGATTAAAAGAATATTCAGATTATATATACATGTACATTACACAGTTGAAGTAATACTTTTAAGTTAAGTCATACATTTTCATCTCTTTATTATTTAAGAGTGCCGTCCGAGTGACTATTTATATCACTTGGATTTTATTGTATATATAATAATAAAGATTTATAAAAAAAAAAAATAGAAGTAGCGTTACTGACATGTTTCTTAAGATGTTACGCTATCGTTTCAGGCACTGTCTATAACACACACATGCAACCCGCCTACTGGGTGAAATGACTGTTTGCTTCCCGGGGCATATTTGTTACTTCATGGTATCGCCCGAGGGCGACGTTATCTGTCAGAGTATCAAATACTGATCCGACCATTGGGGGCGATCAAAAGCGTTCAACTTAAACCGAAACAACAACAACAAGAACAACTCAATACTTTAGGGGAATTGTTTTGTTTATAGACGGATGAAATTTAAGATTTAAGACTGTGTCGATATCATCAGAGATATCGCGATAATACATGCATCAGCTTTTCAGAGATATCATGATATTACCAGAGATACATCGTGGCCTTTGTGACCACGGGAAATGTATAGTTAGGCATCGCATGTAGTTTAAGACATCGTTAAAAAAGTTACGTGTGTACTGCATAATTCTTACGGATATAATTCACATGTGCTCGCCTGATACAGTCAAAAGTATTTCTGTATGAAATACGTGTAGTGCTAATCTTGTTTCTCTCTTTAAATACTTCTTTAGTGCAGTTTCCTGTTATTGTTTGGCTGTAACTTCTTGTCATGCCCTTAATGGTTTATTCTCTTACTGCTCTGGCTTCTGCCAAGTCATTGAGTACCTTCATTGTGGCTTTCTAGGCTATTGTTTTTTGTATTATATTTACACGAGCAAATTTGTGTTTTACTTATATTGCCTATTGATGCTGCCTTGTTGGTTAGAGATTAGATCATGGCGGGGATTTCTTTATTTACACTGTCCTGTTTTAATGGGTTGACAGTAGGGTAAGTGTGAGGTTTGGTGCACCCTAGAACCGGTTTAAACCCCCAGTGGCATACTTTGCCACTGACCGTTCCAAGGCGGTAGCACTATTGTCAACCCTTTTGTGTTTGTGATGTCGTTTGCATTTATTATTGCTTTTGCCTTCTTGTTTGTCTGTTTGCGTGTTTGTTTCTGTGTTTTGTGGTTGACTGTCCTCCTTGAATGCTACTTTCCCTGTCCGATCTTTTTATATTTCCTTTTATTCTGGACATGTAATTGATATTTGAAACAATCTCATTAAAATCAGACCCTTTATCACGCTGCGAATCTCTACACTAATAAGGATCTGACAACACTGCATTGGAGGTCACGTCAGATTGACCTTACGATTAGCTACCATATTTCAGCCTACAATATCGCTCGGTATAGACTGCTTCACTGTGCATGTCGCGTTTCAGTCAAACACTGTGGAGCAGTCTACGTTCGGTATTGTAAGAGACCATGTCCGTAACTTTTAGCTCATAAAACACAAACAAATTGCATTGACAAACATAACACATCAACCATTATTGAATATTTCCTGAATAAAATCAAGCTTGTTAAACGGAATTCAATAGCGGTACAAAAACAAAGCAGTACCGTTTCGTAGGGTTAAACTCGTAACCCAGACTAAAATTACACTAGGGGTAATAATAATAGAACGTCGCAATTGTCTTATCTGGCTACTAACTGCGCTAAGCGGACCAGATGTCCTAATACGTATTACATGTATATAGAAATACTGTTTCAATAATCTCGGTAGAATATGTATTTTTCAGATTCACATATAATGTTCCGAATGTTTTCAAAAATCAAGTCCCCGCTAATGATTTTCTTTGTATTCTTGCTGTAAAACATGGCATTTAGTGCATTTCTTTGAATTTATCGTGCAATCCACGGGCATTTACACACGGCGACTTTGTCTGTTTTCGGATATGTGTGTTTTAAGGTGGATTTTTGTTTGTTCAGTTCACTCGAACATCATCTGAATGTGCATATGAAAGCGCGATTCATTGGTTGAATTTAGTTGATCTTCTCATGAATATTAGAGTAAACGTCGATTGGCGTGACCTCCAATGCAGTGTTGTCAGATCATATAGCGGAGAGTATCAAAGCGTAATTAGCATTTGATTTTAATGAGATTGTATTTGGAAATGCAGCTCGTCGTGCTTTTCACAGTTTTAGGTATAACTTCGAAAAGTGAAAGTAGAAAGGGTATATAACTGCAAAGGGTAAAATGAATGCCTACCTTTGACCCGGTGTTGGTATACAGCTTATTGTTACCGACATTTTATACTACGGGTTATTGTATCGCGTTGAAACTCGTGAATATAAGACGCTTTACGAAATGGAGACATGCTCCTATATTACACTGACCTCAATTATTAATATGTCTAGTCATTCTACCTTATATGTATATACCGTAGTATATACAATCGACTGTTGCGTTACATCGGGGGCGGGGGTGTGGTGGAGGGTGTGTGGTGGGGGGGGGGGGGGGGCGTCCGTAGCCGAGTGGTTAGAATCTCTGACATGAAATCACTTGGCCCTAACTGCTGTGGGTTCGAGCCCGCATGTGACCAGGAATCTTTATGCGAGGAAGCTATCCAGATGACTTGCGGAACATAGGTGGTTCGTCGGTGGTTATACCCAATGCCCTTCCATGCACGAAACCTTCCCGGAAGGCCACCTGGGGTCTTCCTCCACCAATGGAAGCTGGAAAGTCGCTATGACATTAGCTGTTGGTGGGACTATAAAATCCAATTGAACAAGATACAGAAGATTTATGATACCGATGTAAGGCAGATATCCCCTTTCTAAGGGGCGCATATGTAATAATTATACACTACAGAGTCTATGCTTTTCTTTTGTATGGTGTTTTACTGTAAATACACGATGCACCTAATGACATACCCTTCAAGGCAGATTGCGCCGTCCAATAACGCAACTTTATTTGTATTGAACTGTGCATGAATTAATTTTAAAAACGATGAGTCCTTATACGGGTGGCGCGCAATTTTAATTCGTTTTGAGTGCAAACGAAACATTTCTCTGTGCATCGATACTCAAAATGACAAATAGTGCAAACAACATTAATCTGTCTGTAACCTTAGTCGATGATAGCAGTATCTCATTTAATCGTAGCTAGGATAGTATAAATATATTACTAAGTGATGCTATATACTGTAAAGGATGACCGCGATTTGTTTGGCGATTAGGGCAATTTCAATTGAAAACATTTCATTATTGACAGCGCACAGGGTTAAATGATGTTTCAGGTCATGTATGCGTTGCAACCGAATATTAATTTGTTGGATATCTTAAACGTGACTTAGGGTCGTACAAACTGAATTGTTCAAACTAATTATCGATATAGACCATGACATATTTGGACTTAAGGCAGTGTCGCGTCACTCTTACCGGTGCATTATTAGAGGAATACATATAATTATTAAGTGATAAGGCAATCTGTGAAACAAATCTTAATATGCAAGATCGGTATTTTAAATGTGCACCATTATCATGACATAGTTTTATCATCCCCATATGACCTTTATGCACTGTGTTGTAAAGTAAGTATGCTGTTTTTGCTTTTTGATTTGTTGTTGTGTTTTTAATTAACCACGTTTTGCAGATTTTAATAACTTTTAAAAGACAGGAGACAGGTTTTATTATTGTTTATGAAAAAGCCTAGTCTGAAAAACTCGACGACTCGGCAAATATAAATAAACTATCATAGTGTGCTTCCATTCTATATTCTAGTAATAGTTGGACTGGAGCTAAATTGTATCATACGTTCCGTCCAGTTTTACAAAAAACTTAGTTTTTATATTATCATTTATGAAATAGCTTGGTCTGAGAAACTCGACCACTCTGCGAGTTTTTGTTGAATGAATCATACACAGTTTGTACCGTAATGATTTATTAACTTGAATACGTCTTATTTGATTGGATAACTGCATGGCTTTTTGAGGTATGATAACTTATTTAAAAAAAGAAAAAAATACCAAAATAGTGCTTTTACACATTTTAATTCTTTAATGTAATACTGGTATTAAATATGCATTGTTTATTCGACATAATCATGATTTAAGTATATATTTCAACAATGCCAATATGTAAACTTTTACAATTATTTAATATACTTTTTAAGTATCTCATAGTCAAATTGTCGACCGGATAGGGAAATTTTAATGAATACGAACAAACATTACGTGGTCCGAGTAGTAACTTTCATACCCCATCCAACCCCTCTCCAAGAGGGGAAAACGGGTTTGGCTGTGTATGAAATAAAACCTTAATGGTTCAAAAGTTTGCATATTGTAAAATTAATACATTTAATAGGTAATTTTAAACAGGTTATCGTATTTTTTCAGTAAAAAATGTTTTTAAATGTGTTTTATTGTCGAAATATCCGTTATAAAACACTGCTATTATAAGCTTTCCAATCGCTTAATGGAATTAAGGCAGGACCACGTAATGATTGCTTTCATGACACAGGTGATCTCTTAACGCAGATGCCTTTGAATTTAAAGCAATACAGTTGAAAATATAAACGGTGTTCTCTTAAAGTAGGTGGTCTCTTAACAGAAGTGATCTCCTATTACCTCTCATGAACAGATTTAATAAAACTGATTCTGCTTATTTTCTCTCTGTTTTGTGTTTGTTGCTTCTAAGTTTTTTTCGATTCTACATAACTTGCACACTAATAAAGAGTATTAATAATGTTTTGAATATTTCAATACAAATTATTTTTGCACCTTTCTTATTTTTATTTTATTTTATCGTAAGCAATGAATACTGCATTGTAGCAGGAAAACCTTTCATACTTGAACTATAACGTAATAACAATAATAATAATTGTTTTTTGGAACTAATATGAACGAAAAAAAAAAAGTTGTAAAACGGTTGTACTCCGAGCAAAAAGAGTAAAGCGGTTCAATTATTGGAATTGTCTCGCGTTTTCATCTACTGTTGTTTACTTAAACATGTTAATATAACATCCTGAAATAAGAGAAAACTATTATATGTTCACTCATTCTTTACATTCGTGAAAATACAAAGTTTTCTCACAATATGTTGTTCACGCCCAAAACGTTAAATACCATATACTGGACACATAATAGGTTTAAACATATGACGAAGACAAATTTAAAACTCAAAATTTTACTGAATTAATACAGAACAGAGCAGAACAGAACATACTTTTATTGACTTGTACGTTAAGTGCATCATCATAACATATATACAACAAGTATAAATCACGTGTAACGTATAAAGTATATGATTAATATACAGACATATATCAGCTCTAAAGAAGATGGTCTATAAATTGTTCACACATGCGTAATAATATTATAGATATTGTATGTGACATCGCACGTTTGAGATTTGAAACCAATTTAAAAAGTATCTGTTTTTTTCCTTTCAGTTTGCAATAATTCGATGAATTTAAACATACTTGGTCTATTACGATAATATTATGCTATGTATTTCCTCCTTATATCGGAGTAACATGGACATTTTAGAATGAAATGAAACTCATCTTCAATATCTTGAGTATTACAATATTGACAAAAACGTTCATTTCTTTCAATCCTATTGATACCATACCGACCTGCTTGAATTTTCAGAGAATGTGACGATAAACTTATTCTACTTACTAAACTTCTTAAATCGCATGGCAATACATCTAAATATATTTCATAATGAAAATGATTTTTCACATTGTTATACAAATCTAAGACACGTATGAGCTATTATAATGCTCGATAAATCCGTCAAGATCGCCGCCTGTCATTTTTACATTTAATAGCGAATGCTTCACATAGAAAAAGTGATTTTACCGGATTGTGTCTTAGATCAAACTCACTTAAACTTAAACCGATTACTCAAGTTAATACGGAAATATAATTAAATCGTGCATGTACATTGTTGATGAGGATGTTGATATATAGATAATATAAGATCAACGACCTTATTAGCTATACCTACTGATGAAATATGATCGGACAAGCACTTACTTGATAATCGACTTTTTGATATGATATCACTTCTTTATAGTGACTCAGTATAGCTCAATTAATCAGCATTAAGGCCCCTAATGAGATCGCAAAACTTTGATGTTATATTGATTTGGCGGGAATCTACCATGTTCTAGGACGCCGCCGCCATGTTAATCAGACGTTATCAATATGCATTCCTGTTAGAAGTTGAGCATTAAAGTTGACACCGTCGTGATATGACAGATTGTTAGAAGCGACGTTAAACCCCACACATAGATACTCCTGCTAGATACGTATTGTGGGTGCTAAAGACCACAACTCCGCTAAAATCCACATAAATTTCCGCTAAAGTCCACAACTTTGCTGTAGTTCAAACACATTTCCGATAAGTCCACATAAAAATGAACGCCAAAGTCCACAAAAAATATTGTCGCTAAAGTCCACAAAAAATATTGTCGCTAAAGTCCACAACACTATCTCAGCGAAAAACATATTAACATTTGAATTAATTGTTTTCTCATTTGTGAGAATTTATGCAAAAAATAATTATTTGCGGTTTACATGATCCATAAGTTCATTTATGTGACAAAATGAAAGTGTTCGACTGTATCATACTTCTGGTAAAATAGTGGATGGTTCAATCTCGCTAGTTTTCGTAACCGTTGACAACATTCGCAACATCTCGATCACTTCTTTGAACAATCTAGAATAAAGAGGAATACGTTTATTATATATCAATATATCATGAATTTTGCATCTAGGCATTGTTTATTGCTATTAAAATGGACGAGCACAGGTGTTAGGCGTTTAATGTTTGAACGCATGATATTTTTGGGAGTGGGGGGCTTGGGGTTGGGTGGGGGGGGGGGGGGGGGGGGGGGGGGGGGGGGAGCGTGGACGTGGAGGGGGTGGTGAGAAAAAAGCTCCAACCTCATTAGCATTATTCCCTTGCTAAAATCTTACAAGTGACGTCTGCTTCAGAAGTGTACACATGCGCGAGAAACATTTGTTTAAGTCATAAATAAAGAATATGTTCTGTTCTGTTCTGTTCTTAACGACTTCATGTTCAAGGTTTGATGGATTCGGCAAATTTCAAACATGCATACATTCCATAAAAACATAAAAATAGATCCAACCATTAAAAACAACAATTTAAGACAGAGAAAGTATAAATAGTATCACTAATGCTTAATTTATTTTAATGTTTTTATGGAATGTAGCAAATGTACTTTTGTCAAAAATCACTTGACTTATTCTATATACCATACTTATTTTATTCGATATTTCTTCCAGTTTTACTTAGGAGCTGTTAATACATGCATATTGTTCATATCGGTGGAATAAAAAATGAGATTTATATATGACTTAGTGTTTCCCTCAGGGGCCTAGGATTTTATCCAGCTGGCTCGGTGGTTCTATCCAGGTGGCCGCCCGTGCACGAAAATTGCCCGGAGCGGCACCTGGAGTATTCCTCCACCAATGGAAGCTGGCAAGTTGCCATGTGAAATTACATGTTGGTGCGACTGTAATCAGTTCAGTTGTTAATGTTTAGGTTTTAAATACATATTTAACAAATACCTAAATATTACAATATTCCAAACTAATCGGATTGAAACTGCCTTAATAAATATTGAATATGATTTTCAAAGATTCAAATTATACAGACAAAAACTAGAGTAATGCCAAAAGTTAGTAAATAATCGAAATTGTCATGTGTCCCTTTAACGTCATTCTGTGCAGGGATTTTTGCTTCGTCACTGTGTATCTTTTGTGTTCACTAGGTCAATGATATGTATATAATTTATGATTGGATGAATGATTACATTTATGCAAATTAGTAGTCCAAATTTCAAACAATTGCTTATATGACCTAACATGTTAATGACTATACTTAATGAAATGTCAGTCAAATATGTAAAAATATGTAGTTTAAGTCACCTGTAATTGAGTTTCATTATTGACTCGGGAGCCATTCGTCACGCATCTGTAAGAAATGAATGAAATATAAAGCCAGATGCGGAATACATTTATTATATATCAATATATCATGAATTTTGCATCTAGGCATTGTTTATTGCTATTAAAATGGACGAGCACAGGTGTTAGGCGTTTAATGTTTGAACGTATGATATTTTTGGGAGTGAGGGCGTGGGGGGGGGGGGGGGGGGGGGGGGGAAGCGTGGACGTGGAGGGGGTGGTGAGAAAAAAGCTCCAACCCCATTAGCATTATTCCTTTGCTAAAATCTTACAAGTGACGTCTGCTTCAGAAGTGTACACATGCGCGAACTCTTCTGAGAGGAACTACTTTTCTTGCGCATTAGCGATACTTTCTCAATGATGTTTTTAATGGAAAGGTTGAAATTATCAGGATTAATTTATTTCCGAATAAGGCACAAACGCAATGACGTCCTAACGACTTCATGTTCAAAGTTTGATGGATTCGGCAAATTTCAAACATGCATACATTCCACCAAAACATTAAAATAGATCCAACCATTAAAAACAACAATTTAAGACGGAGAAAGTATAAATAGTATCACTAATGCTTAATTTATTTAATTTATTTTAATGTTTTTATGGAATGTAGCAAATGTACTTTTGTCAAAAATCACTTGACTTATTATGCATGAAAATGTATGTATGTATATATAACGATGTACAAGTTAAATAAGAGATATACTGTATGTTCTGTTCTGTTTTGTTCTGTTCTAAATGATAATATATGTGTGAAGAACGTTTCCCCTCCCTACCCTCAATAATTAAAAAAAAATCACTACAAGATCCCCAGTTAGTCAAAACGCCCCAGCACTTATACTGCATTATGGCAATATACTTAGCCAATAAGCAAATTGCGAAAAAAAAACAATCATCGGTACCAAGGGCAGTATGCCTGAGACGTTGTTCAAGTCTCAACTAACACGAATTGATATCGCACGCCTACGATATATCGCATGCCTACGATATCAGCCTGCTGGAGTTATGTTAGTTTTCATATAATTATGAGTGAATTATACATTTATTTATTTTTAAATGAATTTAATTTATTGCAATAACATAATAAATACATTTGTTTAACATATTGTGTTTCCTTTATTTTCACAACAGATGCTGAGATCTAGGGCTGACAGGCAGAGACTCATTGAAGACGACGCCATCATGGCGGACACACTTCCGAATGGAAATAAAGTGTCGGACTCAAACTCCCACAATTCCGTGTCGTATGGGACTCCCGAGAAAAAAATGGCGGACAAGGTCGGCGACCTGAGCAAGTCGCCGTCAATATCGTCAAACGACAGTTGTACAAGATTAACGATTGATAAACGGGATGCAGACGAAGGTTTTTGTGGCGCCTCAACCGGGAGGGCGGTATTCACTCTTGCCGTCAGCTTATTATGTGGCGTTGTGTTTGGAGTAATGTTTGTGAAGGGACGGGGTAAGTTGTTTGGTTTTTACCTGATAATGGTTTAAGGGGACAATGTCCGTAACTTTTAGCCTATAAAACACAAGATAATTATGTTGACAAACATAACACACCAACCATTATTGAATATTTACTAAATAAAACCAAGAAGGTTTTACGGAATTCAATAGATCACTACAAGATCTAAAAGAATAACCATTTCGTGGGATTGAACTCGTAACCCATACTAAAATTACACTCGCAGGTAATAATAGTGGAGCATCGCTACCGACTGAGCTTACCGGGCCAGATGTATTGCGTATGAGATACAATATATAAAAGCTAATACGCTAATGGATGTTATGTGATCAAACGAAAATGTAAAATTAAAGTGGGTCCCAAATTATTTACAAATAATAAATAAAACTTATTTTTTTCAAAACTCACGAATGTATACATGATGTAGACATTTCGCTGAATAAAAACCAGACGGTTATTTGGCTATGCTCAATATCTGCTAACTTACGGACATTGTCCCTTTAATCCCGGCAATCTTTATACTTATAAAAAAACAATAATAAAAAAAATAATAATAATAAAAGACGCAGCGTACCGTTGGTATTTCTACATAACTTGCATATACATGGTATCTGAACAGCAGTATTTATAATGATTTGAAAAGTTTAAAACAAATTGATTTGCATATTACTAAATGTTGTGTATTACCCAAGAATATATTTAAATCTATGGCAGAATAGTTAAGAAAACGTGCAAATTGTAAAACGTGTTTCACTTCGATGTTTATATATATGTAGGCAGGTTTACATCAAACTAATAATAGAATAATCACGAAATGTGTTCACCTAACACTTAATAAATACTTCAATATTGCCGTGTGTCGCTTTAACGAGTTTTATTGTCTAGAAATGTAGGCTATAATATTTAAAAGTAAGGTAAAACGATAATAATAATAATAAATACAGAGATTCCAGTAGGACATATACCGTATTTTACGCTCCAGGTTTATCGAATAAACCTATTTCATTCGAGGACAGATGTAACCCCTTTTTTTTTTTATTAAACCTCCAATTAAAATAAATTGTTTCAATATATGCATTCCAAGGTTGAATTATAAACAGGGCGCAACGTAATAAGGCATTGTTTGCTTTCCAATAGTTCCATTTGTTAACCCGGCTTGTTATAAATATAACTGTGGAGTGCGTGGTCCAGTGGTAGAGCGCCGAACTCCTGATCGAGAGGTCATGGGTTCGATCCTTCGCCGCGACCACGTTATTTATCCTTGAGCAAGATAATTAATCCACATTGCTTAGTACTGGTTCTACCCAGGAAGCCATCGAGAGTGATTAATCTAAGTTGCAATAACTTGTTTCCCAATCGATGTAAAATAAATATGTTTAAACATAAATATAACTCTTTTTTTTAAACGAAATTTTCGAGTTCAATGTTTTAACAATTAGTTCCGTAGAACAGTTCTGGAATATTCCAGTCTCTAACGAATGTATGCCATGTTGGTTAAGACTCCTTGTAAATGAAGCGGGTTTAAACAGCCGTCTTTAGCCGGGGACGAATGGGGTATGGTGCGAATAGCGACCAAATAAAGTTATTTCCCTTAAATATAACGTCGCCATTTAATATTATTTCCCGCCATTTCACTCTCGGCAGATAGTATTATTCGCGCAGAATACATTCGAAGGCTTTCAATCAAGCATCACAAGTTACATGTACTACTAAGTAACACGCGTTCGCTCCCGAGTTAAAATACCAGTAATTGGTCCTGCTTCGTAAGCCTTTTCACTTAATAGTTCCTGTCAAAATCGGCAACTAGGTGTATGGTTTCAATTTGGGCCCTTTACGTTATAAGATTTTTCAGAAATGTTAAAATCTTCTCTCTAACTATATCGGGAACAAACTGAACATGATATCGATAGTTATCATTTTCGTTGAATATGGGTTTTTTTCTTTATTTTTTTTAATTTTTTTTTTTTTTTTTTTTATTATTTTTTTTAACGGCATGTTCGTGTTCAATGTTTCAACGATTAGTTCCGTAGAACAAATTCAATTTTAAAACGTCTACGGAACCCTGGGTACAAACCTTAAACATACGCATTTGAGGTTCATTCACGTTTTAAAGGGACACATGGCAATCTTGAGTTTTATTCAAACATTAAAATTTGCTCCTCAATTTATTCACCCTGCGTCATTTTGACTTTAAAACTGCTTGATGATTGAACAAATCCAAATAAAGAGAAAAACTAACGGGACGCCGCGAGTTTTTAAAAAATCAAGATTGCCGTGTGTCCCTTTAAGATCTAATATATGAGAGTTGCGTCGGTGCGAAATTAAACGTTGTAATAAAGTTTGATTATCGTATCGATAATTAAATTACAATATAAGTGGCGGTAAACTTGGAAATTTTGTGACAAGGGTGTCAACCATAATTACAGTTGACAGCTGTTCTAGATTCAAATATACGGCAGCCTTAATTATACTTTGGCACGTTTTATTGTAAAATTCGGCGATTTAATTGAAAATAAACAATAGCAGTTGGAATAGTTATTAACAAGCCGGGTTAACAAACTGAAATATTGGAAAGCAAACAATACCTTATTACTTTGCGTTAACCCCGTTTATAGTTCAATCTTGGAGTGCATATACTGAAACAATTTATATTAATTGGAGGTTTAATAATAAAAGAAAAGGTTACATCTGACTAAGATTGTCCTCGAATAAAATAGGTTTATTCGATATACCTGGAGCGTAAAATACGGTAATTGAATTCACCATATGACCGAGAGTTCGCAGTAAGTGCAAAAAAAGGTAAGATGGGTGGTCGAGTTCAGTGTCCGTCGCCAACTCACAAGATAATTATATCATTGTCATTATTATCTTTATTATTACTGTCCCTAATCTCGAATTTCCTTTCTCTCAGCATCCTCATCCTAATCCTCGCCGACATTGTCATCGTCATAATCATCATCATCGACTTCGTCATCATCGTTGGTGATGAGTGTCATCATCATCATTCGCATCATCATAACCACCACAGACATCAGCATTCCCAGCAACCATCATTATCACCACCATCTTCATCACCGTCATCAACGACAAGATCAATATCATTATTGTTATCGTATATGTAGTAATAAAATATGTAACTTACGAAAGTTCTACTTAAAGGAGTTAATGCACTATTTCCAAACTTGTTTATTTTAAAGGGCACCGTAAAACTTGAAAAAAGCTGAAAGAATTATGCCAAGAAAAATAAAGGAGATATGAACTATTGAAAATTGTCAAAGAAACATAAATGGAGGTGGCCATCTTGGAACGATGACGTCATCGCGCCTTCTTACTCTATATGGCATATTGACAAATTGTCTTTTAAAGCAAAGAAAACCACTGAAAATGAAAAAAAGCATACAATTTATACATTTTACATCTGTATATTCATCTTTAATCAGTTTGCAGTGATTTTCTTTGCTTTAAAATAGATTTTGTTATCGTTCTAAGATGTCCGTCTCCATTTATGTTCATATCTCCTTTATTTTTCAAGGCATTTTGATAATTCTTCCAGATTTTTTAAAGATTTTCAGAGCCCTATTAAATAAATATTGTTTAAAAATAGTGCATAAACCCTTTAAAATTAAACCTTCAAAAGTCACCTATTTGTGTGACTATACTCTCGTCAACCAGACATCTCGCGAGACTTCGTTCAGCTTAAGAATCTGGGTTATGGTTACATCGTCAATTAATGTAATATAGTTTATATATGCGTTACCCAAAATGAAAGCCGACACCATGTAGTGTGACAATAGCAATCTCATTATCGTGTTTAATTGATGGTTTGGATGACTTTTCACTTTTTCCGTAATGGATTGATTGTGTGGTTTGTGGCGTGTCATAATGGTATTTACTAGGTTAAAGGTACGAACAGGCAATCTTGAAGCACGTATCAAACATTAAAAATATCACCTAAATTTATTTATTCAGTGTTATGGTTGCGTTAAAGGGACAAACGCAGCTTTGAAGTAGATCTAGTTATCACACAATAAAGTATCCCGGCGATTTACTACTCCAATAACATTGCGACTTTAAGGATTCGGGACCCTTTAACTTCTGTCGCGATACACCTTACCATAGGGCACCTGAAGGTTTATCTCAACTGTTTCGGTCACAGAGAACGTTAAATTGTAGGCGATAATGCAATCTCATTAAAATCATACCCTAATTACGCTTTGATACTCTCCGCTTTATGATCTGACAACACTGCCTTGGAGGTCACATCATATCGACCTTTCATATAATCAATATTCATGAGAATATCAACTAAATTCAACCAATGAAATCGCGCGTTTCATATGCACTTGTCTTAAGTTGATGTTCGGGTGAACTGGACAAACGAAAATCAACATAAAACACATATATCCGAAAAAAGATAGTCGCCGTGTTTTAATGCTGTGGATTGCATGATCAATTAAAGAAATGCACTAAATGGCATGTTTTACATCAATAATACGAAGAAAATCATGGGCGCTTTCATGTGTTTTGAAAATGTATATTTTACCGAGATTATTACATTTTCTAAATAGTATGTCATAGTACGTCTGGCCCGCTTAGCTCATTTGATGGAGAAGTCGACTATTGACCCGCGAGTGTAATTTTAGTTTGGGTTCAACCCCACGAATCGGTACATTTTTTTTGTACCGCTATTGAATTCCGTCAAACAATCTTTATCTTCCAGTAAATATTCAATAATGGTTGATGTGTTATGTTTGTCAACGCAGTTATTTTGTGTTTTATAAGCTAAAAGTTACGGACATGGTCTCTTTCAATACCGAGCGTAGACTGCTCCACAGCGTTTGACTGAAATGCGACATGCGCAGTGAAGCAGTCCGTACTGAACAAGGTCACTCTGACATGACCTCCAATGCAGTGTTGTTAGATCCTTAGTAGTGGAGAGTATCGTAGCGTGATAAAGGGTCTGATTTTAATGAGATTGGAGATACTGTGGTTAAACAAGGGAGATAGCTGTTTGAATATGTTTGATATAAATTATTTATCATATTTATAAATAATAAATTAAAAAAAGACAGAACAGGCTAAACATTCTTTTTAAATAATATTCAACCGGAAATTATGATAAAGCAAATCGTAAATTAATATAAACATTAACATACACGTCTACATAGCCGGTGTTACGATCAATGTGGGAAAGTATTAAATTATCCATAGTTTGTCTGTCTTTATGATGAGTATTTACATTAGAACGGTCAATATATTTTCCCGGGGGCAATGTCTGACCCGACAACGACCTGTTCGTCACGTCATTGCCTACATATTGGCATTTGACTAGTTAAGTTTGCAAATGCATATTAGTTTATTTATTTATGTATTATTATTATTACTATTATTGTGATTATTATTACTGTTATTATTATTATTATTATTATTAATATTATTATTGTTATTACTACTATTATTATTATTATTATTATTATTATTATTATTATTACTATTATTATTATTATTATTATTATTATTATTATTGTTATTATTATTATTATTATTATTATTATTATTAGCCTTATTATCAATAATATTGTTATTACTATTATTATTGTGATTATTATTACAGTTATTATTATTATTATTATTACTATTATTATTGTTATTACTACTATTATTATTATTATTATTATTATTATTATTATTACTATTATTATTACTATTATTATTATTATTATTATTATTATTATTATTGTTATTATTATTATTATTATTATTATTATTATTATCCTTATTATCAATAATATTATTATAATTATTATTATTATTATTATTAGTAGTAGTAGTAGTAGTAGTAGTATTATTATTTGTATTACTACTATATTATTATTGTATTATTATTATTAATATTATTGTTATTATTGTTATTACTATTATTATTGTGATTATTATTACTATTATTATTAATGTTATTATTACTACTATTGTTATTATTATTATTGTTATTACTACTATTATTATTTTTTTTTTATTATTATTATTATTATTAATAATATTATCATTATTATTATTATTATTATTGTGATTATTAATACTATTATTATTACTGTTATTATTATTATTATTATCCTTAATATCAATAGCATTATTATTATTATTATTATTATTAATAATATTTTTATTAGTACTATTATTATCCTTATATCAATATTATTATTATTATTATTATTATTGTGATTATTATTGTGATTATTATTATAATTATTATTATTGTCTTTATTATTATTATTCCCTATTATTATTATTATTATTATTATTATTATTATTATTATTTTCTTCAGGCAATAAAAAAGAAGACAACACATTTCAGAAGTTAAAACGCTCCATGATAAACACTTAAGCTTGTTCATCCTCACTTAAATATATTTAAACTCGTCATATGAATTGTTTTCCTTGTTTTTTGTGGTATCTCTGTGTTGTTTTTTCGCGATTGTATTTGGAAGATGTTTTCAAGCTTTACGTACTCTGTATAAAATATTTTATAAAAGACACATAGGCTATCCATCAGAGTTCAGCGACTGAAAACTGACCGACCAAAATCGGGCACTACCTGGTGAATCATGTGTACACCTGACTATATTGTATTGCAAGTATCCTTAACTGAAATTTGGCAAAATTGTAATAAACTACCAAACAAATTAAACTCTATAGTGACTATGTTAAGGCTGGGATCCTGTCTGTCTGTATGTGAAAAGGTTACTAAACAATGTTTGGGGGTTGGGCATGTATTGCAAACAACCTTATTTCTCTACTAGTCCCCTGATTATGACTAAGCTGTAAAGTAGCTTGTGTTAATAACTGATATTACACTTATATTCATTCATACATATTCAGTTATTTCAATTACTGTAATTGCATTACCCCTTCATTTTCAGATTGGCTTTCATTTATATTATATACACCTCAACGGCTATCTGTTTCTAATATTATTTAAAAACAACACCTTTCAAAATAGTATATACAATATCATAATTATATGGCGATATAGTTGCAAATCCCGCTAGACTCCTCACCGTTCACATTCATTTTTTTTGTCAAGCACGTTGAAGGTCTTCTTCATGACCCTACGTATGTAAACGTGAGGATGTGGCTCTATCGGAAATGGTAGTTTGTTTCTTAAGGTAGTTTGTTTCTTTGGTATTTAACGTCATTTTCCAGCACATTTTAGGCTATGTATGACGGTCGAATTTTTGTGGTGGAGGCAGACCAGACATGTAAGTGAGGAAGTGTTGATATCTTACGGATGGCGGAAGGTGTACAGTACTGGTTCTATCCAGGACAAGTGGGTGGTATGCCTCCACCACAAAAAAAATGACAATCATTGCCGGAACCTCAAGGCTCCGGCTATATTTATCCCGGACTCAGAAAGCTGCTATGGGTGTTGGACTGTGTATGAACGTCATTTACTGTTCATAAAACAAGTGTATTTTAGTAAGAATACCGGGACGCAGTCAGATTGGTATACATGCATTTTACGGGTCTTCTACTACTTGAATTACGTATCAGTATTAGGAATACAGTCTATAAAACTGTTCTCAGCATACGAATACAGCTGGTTCCCAATCGGTATCGTCACTGAATATTGATTGATGTTAAACTTTATTAAAGGGACAAACAGCAATCTTGATATTTTCAAATATCGCGGCGTCCCGTTAGTTTTTCTACATAACTTGCATTTGTTCAATATTATAATTAAAATTAATTAATATAAAGGAAATTGTGTTTTGAATATTATTAACTGTTTTTGTGTACAGCTATATATGTATCTCTTGTTGGTGCTGTCTGATTTTAAAATACACATCTTCAATCATTAAACAGAGTTGATGATACTTTTACTGAAGCATCTTCTAAAGAGTTTGAATAGGTCTGCTCAACTGCTACTTATTCTCATGAACTACTGATTCAATAATAAAAAGCATCTAACATTAAACCCTTTCTTCTAATTTAAATGTACATTGCTAAAAACTGAGATTACCTTCACAGACGCTAATCTTTCAATCCAATTGCTATATATCATCATTAAGTTATCTTTTTGTTTATAACTATGATAATTTACCAATTCAATTCTATCACTGTTTTCTTGTATAATACCGTATGACGTAAAGTGGACATTCGCCCCGGAGATATTTCGACCCGTTAAAGTTTCGACCTTTGATATTTCCAGGAGACTATATGTCAATTTTCATCCCAGATATTTCGAATTAGATTCACCCGTCAGCATACCAGTTACGATTTCACCCGTCAGCATACCAGTTACGATTATGTTAAGTAGTCATGCAAACTTTGCAAAAATAATCATAGATTGTCTTTTTAAATTTCCTCTTTTTTCATAAAATGCAAGACGTTCTAGTGTAAATGATATTTAAGTAAAACTAATAATGTTTATCACGACATCCATGTGCCACTGGGAAAATGATGTATTCGGGAATTATTTAAATGCTCGGTAACCTGTGGCAGAAACAGGCGCCGTAATGATTGTGATTTATAGGGACCAAGCTGGGTTGTAACATAAAGGGAAACACGGCAATCTTGATTTGTTTACCATTCACGTCATCCCGTTAGTTTTTCTTGATAATTTGCAGTTTTGTCATTATTATTATTATTAATTATTAGAACAGCTCAAAAAAAAAATTGTTTACATATCACTTACTCTTGATTATATTGTAGAAATAATCTCCTTACAATTTGGTAGAGTATTGAAGAAAAAGGAAAAAAACACAAGAAACCCACCCTTTGAATTATATTTCATTACACCAGAGACGTAATAAACTACTTCTTAAATCACTGATTACACGCAAAAACTATTAAAGTGAATTGATACTGGATTAATCAGTCGAGATGATAATTTTATTCTCAAGATTGCCGTGTGCCCCGCTACACATGCCTAAATATATATTGAACCAAACAGCTAACGCACCACTAGACAATACCCTTAATATCTCAATAATAACAATCAATAAATCAAAACAAATTTCATTCTGAACGAGACGAATATCTTGTCAATAACGACCATAAATTAAAAATAAAATCATTCAAATCACCTGTCTCCAATGGTACCGTGTCGGCATATATAATAAGTTCATACATCAAAGGTATTGTCTACTGGTTTGGTTCAGTATAGTTTCTATTGTAATGCTGGCAATCGATGCGATTGTGAAATATTCAATTTATAAAATACAATGTATTAAATAATTAAAGCCAGAAAGCATTGACCCACATACGTCAAGACAATAATTTCACGTATTATAAAACAGAATAAACAAGTACCTGTAAATATTTAATATAATATATCTAGAGCACTATACTTTTATTTAATGAATTTTGACATTAATAGAGGTGTCAAATTATCAAAGGGCCTTTCATAAATATTTTCGGAAATGACAATGCATGCGATTCAGGGTGTAAGGTGGTCTATATGAAAATATGCGGTGTGTGGAATGTGCGGTTGAGTGTGATCCTTGAATGCTATATTTCTTGTTCGTTTTGTATTATTATTATTTTTTTCTACATTTACGTTGTGTGTTCAAGGGGCATGCTGCAATATTGAATGGGTATCAAGCATTATCATTAGCTTCTTGATTTATTCATCGAATATTATTATGACTTTAAACTTGTTTGCATATAATTAAATATTTCGATTTTTTTTTTAAAACCTGTTTGCGGTTCTTACGGATGGCGGGAGGTGTACAGTATTGGTTCTACCCAGGACAAGTGGGTGGTCTGCCCCCATCACAAAAAATCGACCGTCATATATAACCTTGCATGTGTTGAAAATGACGTAAAACACCATACAAACTAACAAACAAAATTAAACCTGTTTGCATATAATTATTTTTTGTTTTCATTTATTCTTCTTATTGAACTATCGGTTTAAATATGTTACTGGTGCAATCTAATCAACAGTTAGACAGTTAGTAACATGCACAAATAATTAGTTTATACTATCCTGATAGTTAACGCTAATGATTGAACAAATGCAAGTTATGTAGAAAACCACAGACATAGTAATAAATATGTTATTAGGTCTGTGAGAAAACAAACCCCGCATGAATACTGGCATGCGTTCCTTAAAAAAACTTGAGCTAAACGCAGAAGTCATATAACAGATGTAACATTTATAACGTTAACAGTATAAACGCATTTATGGACGGACGGACGGGCGGACGCGCGCACGCATGCGTCTACACTGTGTGTCGAGCTTTGCTTCTAAATCACCTCGACACAGGAAATTTATCTCGTAAAAGTCCTTGCTCGACACAAATACAAAAACAAACCATTTAGATGACACAATTCTGAAGTAGTTACCTTGGAGTGACAAAATGACAATAAACACATAAAATGACACTTAAACCGAGCCTATAAAAACATCGGTAGCATTCCATCGCGTGATGAATATTATTGAAGAAAAAATCGCCGAGTCATTGTAATATCAGTACATTTTTATTTTATTTACACGATTAGAGAAGAAAAATATTAGCTTAATTACCACAAAGCCTTAGTAATTTATAGTTAGATATAATGTCAAATTGGGGTTAGGTTACGCACAAAATATCATTCTCGCTGTATTGCACTGTCGGCATTTAGGCGACACGGCAATCTTGAAGTATTTATCAAGAATTAACATTACACCTGAATTTATCAGTTTAACTTTAAACATGCTTGCAAATAATTTGCGTTACATATGATGTAACATTGGAGCAGTACATTTTATCTTTGGTCTGTGTAACAGTTGCTAAAGGTAACAATTCCGCTAAAGCATTACGTGGCCTGAGTATTAACTTTCATACCCCATCCAACCCCTTCTCCAAGAAGCGAAAACGGGGGTGCCTGGGGTATGAAATAAAACCTTAATTTCAGCTTAAAAGTATGCATATTGTAAAATTAAAACAGTTAATAGATAATGTTAAACAGGTTACTGCATTTTTTCAGTAAAAAGGATTTTAAAACATGTTTTATTGTCGAAAATATCCGTTATGAAATACTGCTAATATAAGCTTTCCAATTGAAGACGGGAACACATAATTGGTAACAACCGCCGCTAAAGGTAACAATTTCAACGCTAAAGGTAACAACCACCGCTAAAGGTAACAAATTACCTCTACCGCTAAAGGTAACACCGCTTACGCCACAGGTGCCACAGTAACTAAAAATAACCCGATAACCTAATTTTCATTGAAACTGTAGATGTTGAAAAAAGCTGTTACCTTTAGTTTAGCCTTGCTACCTTTAGCGGAAGAGGCGAGTGTTACCGTTAGCGGAGGTTGTTACCTTTAGCGTTGAAATTGTTACCTTTAGCGGCGGTTGTTACCTTTTAGCGTCGGTTGTTACCTTTAGCGGAATTGTTACCTTTAGCGTTGTTACAGTCTGCCTTACAATTATTAAAGGTACATGCGTCAATCTTTAGTATTAATTATTTGAGTTCAATATTTCAATGTGTGTTTGCATATAAACACATGTTGATTATATTGCACCAATAAAATATTTAAACCTAACTTAAACGTAGTATGACGGAAGAAAAATGAAAACACAACATTTTATTTAATTATATGCAAGCAGGTTTAAAGTAGAGATGGCACTGGCTAATTAAAATCGAGTTGCCTTTTTTAATATTTGATAACATTTTAAGATTGCCATGCGTCCCTTAAAGCAGTTATCGTCACAGAAAAAAAGCCGCATTTCCTGTTTGGCAGACGGTTTAAAAATAAATTGTAATTAACGGAGTTATCATGTTACGGAAATATAACGAACAAATATACTCAGTTGCAAAAGAAACTGGACACTTTTGACAATTTTACTTTACACTCTATCTTCTTTATCAAGCGACAGTCCCCTAATGATTCGACCTATTGAAAAACAAATGACAACATAGCATGATATTGGCAATGGAATGATAAAAACTTAAGTACCAAACATGGTATATTCATTTTGGAATTTGTTAATTCAATTCTAAAAAAACTTAATACAATTAAATCTAAACAAAACTCAGTGTCCACTTTCTTTTGCAACTGAGTATAGCATCAATGAAATAAATATAGTTATTAAAAGGACACGTGACAATCTTGAGGTAGTTATCGAGCGTTAAGCTGTGTGTATTTATTCAATGCCAGTTTTGATTTGAAACAGCATACTGTGTACATATTGATAAACATACAATATAGAAGAAGAAGAAATTTTATTGACTTAAACTATTACATAGTTTTTCATCGTATAAACATACATTTTACAAATATAATTTGACCACAATAACAAGATTAGTACAGGTTCATTAATGTATGCATTAATATGGGAAAAAAAAGAAGAAAAAAAGGAAATATATCATGGAGAAAAAAAATAATATATATAGGAATCAAAATCTAATATCTAATACGGTACAATAGAACAATTATATTATAGTGAGGATGAACGAGATTATAAGTTATTTATCATGGTACGTCTTAAAGAGAAAGCTTCTGAGATGTATTTGCTAAAATTGATAACATCTTTTTTGTTTGTTGGCTGAAGGAGAGCAATGAATTTAAACATACTAGGCCTATGGCTATAATATCGTTTTATATATTTACTTCTGATTATACATTATCATGAGTTAATTAAAATCGATAATATGAACCACAATACGTCGATAACCATCCAGAAGCACGCACGGATCAATAGTTTGTTTCCGTGTTAATTATCTTAATAATGAACAAGCATTTTAATCCTAGAACAGCTGCATCGGTGTTTTTTTATTTCTTACAATCTAGTGCATACATGCCTATGTGCCGTATGCGGTGTCAGACCGGTGAAAATCAGCCCATTGAACACAATGCAATATAGGCTATATTTGGAGATCAGTCACAAGTTCCACAACATTCGTTCGCTTAAATACACTTTTATTCTGTGTATTAAACACATTTGGCTAGCAAACGGTCCTCATATCTGGAATAAAACACCGATTCAGTTTTTCAACATTTCGCTCATTCATTCACACTATGCGTATTTTGAAATAAACATCTGTCAAAACCACATCTCTACCTAACCTCTGTGCTCATACTCTCCAAAGAAATAATCCTGACAAACACAGTAAAATACTATTCATGACAACAGACATACTACTTTAACCTCAGGTTATAATTAACAATGAGATAAAAACTAATCTTGCCAAAAACACATGCAAACTAGAAACTTTGGATTTTTTCAAGGAACTATTTTAGCACCCTACGACCCGGAAGTACTCGGAAGTACTTCCTGACTGGTCTGATACCATGCATTCGTCACAAATTGTTAATATTACAGCGTGTGAATATTACAAGCTGTGTCGCAAGTACGAATTATATCCGGATTTGGTTGAGACTCAAATAAAACTCAAATCATAATTCCCACATAATTTAGCCTGATTTTCACGAGAAAGATAATAGGCTTATTGCAACTTGTTTCATCTTTAGGTATGAAACCACCAATTATTTTCCCCATTGATATCACATATTAATGATTTGCTACAATTTCAACTCAAGTATGGATAATGCAGCAGTGTAATTTTCATATAGAAAAATAGTTTTCCACTTGAAAAATCACCAGAAAAGGTGGGGTCACAAGACATGTAAGAAAGTTCTTGTTTGTTTACAAACAGGTCAAGGGTACAGCTGTTTTCATTGATTGACTTTTTTCATTGCTCACAAAGCGTAAGCATAGAGTCGAAATTTCGAAAATGTTCATCAGTGATCCAGTAAAACATATTAATACGCTTCTTATACATACAACCACAAAATCGAATAGAAATGGGCAGTTTTTCCCCTACTTATAATTCCCGTTTTCATCAAAAAAGGAGGGATTACTTTTTATTATGGGAACTACATTCGACTACACCTCGGAGGTTTACATGTAATTAGTGGTGGTAAACCTTAAGGTGTCAGACCAGGCAGGAAGTACTTCCGGGTCGTAGGGTGCTGAAATAGTTCCTTGAAAAATCACCAGAAAACCGAGTTGGGATCACAAGACATGTAAGAAAGTTCTAGATTGTTTACTAAACAGGTCAAGGGTACAGCTGTTTTCATTGACAGTTGCTCACAAGCTGTATGCATAGATTCGAAAAAGTTGGAAAATGTTCATCAATAATCCAGTTAAACCTATCAATGAAATTATTATACACACAATGATAAAAAATCGAATAGGAATGGGATATTTCCCCCCTAATTATAATTCCCACTTCAACAAAAAAGGAATGATTACTTTGTATTATAGGAACTACATTCGACTCCACCGCGGCTGTTTATACGCAATTGGTGGTGGTAAACCTTTAGATGGAAACTGTCACGATTTCCAAATTGAATGTTTTTACTGCGTACGAGCACTTACTTACTTATTCAATTACTACTAATCAGATTAATAATTGGATAATATTACGTCTAGTAATATATTTACGGATTAGAAGCATGAATAGATTGTAAATAGATTAATTTTATAGCGCGAACACATATGCCATTATTAAAGTCACTAAACTGTCAAATTTCAAATCAATACTATTGTGCCAAATTTAACTCATGTGATTTGTTCATAAAATAATGCACATATTGAACAGATACATTTACGGAATACACTACTAAAAAGTGTTGGTTGAATATCCTTCGACTTATATTTGAGTTGGTTTACCATAATACATTTTAAAAAGGCTTCACCTACCCATAATTAGTTTTAAAATGACGGTTTGGAAGACCGAAAATACGACTAAATCACTTGGTTGAATATACTACAACTGCCCGTAATTAATTTCAAAATCGTGGTTAGGAAGACATGAAATAGATAGTAAGTTTGCGGAATAACTATTAATTTTTTTAGTTGAATATGTTTGAAATTATGTTTGAGTTTGTAACCCATAATTTATTTCAAAATGTTGGTAAGGAAAACAGTAATACATTATTTGACAAGTTTATGAAGAGTGTATTATCAGCAGATGTATTATGGTTTATAAATAGCGAAAAGAGTATTTTGTGAAATATTCATTATTTTGCTGTCTTCTGCCTTTAAACAGTCAGCATTGTTATTATTTGCGATTAACACCAACCTATTCGGTTAATCCTTATATAAAACATACCTTTATCAGTTAAGTCTACTACAAAAGATATCTCTATTCAATACTGGTCCAATTCAAAAACACAAACAAACACAGAACAGTATATATATTCATTGAGAGATAAGATTGCGTGTTTGCATGTTTTAAATGTAGATTCAGTCATTGTATTTCACTGGATGATAAAGCAGTTCTTTAGAACATGGTTTCAGTAGCCGGGATATATTGTGTGCCTTAAATTGGAATTAAACTGTGCGCTATGACATGCGGAGGAACTAGAAACCTTAGGAGTTAATACAGCGCGTAATTATGATAAACGTGGTAATATATATAAGAAGAGAATTCCGTTTGTGTCTTCACTGAGGGAGAAAAGATAAACCTCATGAATACAAACCGTATTAATTGCATGGTATAGTAATATGTGAATAGTTTTGTTCATACGAGGAAGTTTTTCTTTGATGGTTGATTGGAATTTTCTGGTTAACTCTGGTCGATTTCTCCAACACTAATTGATTGATTGCTTGATTGATTGCTTGGTTTGTTGCTTGCATGATTGATTGATTGATTGATTGATTGATTGATTGATTGATTGATTGATTGATTGATTTATTGACTTTTTTCAAATAAGCTTACCACTTTGCGCGTCTTTTGCAATTGAATATTTAGATAGTTGGACGATCTTTTGTCTTTTCTGAAAACATTGTTGTTTTTTTCATAGCATAACATAATCTGTATTGTTCACTCAGGTTAGCCTACAACATATATGAAACACATGAAATAACAACATGAGGCATAGTACACAAACTATGATGTTATATAACGGGGTAGGGGTACGTGAAATGTAGGTAGAAGAAGTAGCAGGTGAGCGAGAAGTGAGGCTAGGATTACAGAAGTAGATTACGAAAGCAGACAATGGATTTTGCAGCGCTGTTTGTTTGGGGTTGATTTTGCTTTTCATTTTCAAATTGATTATTTAGATATATCAGGACCAGTCTATATTATGAGTCCCTGGATATATATTGTTGTTTGTTTTCTCCATAAATTTCATCTTACCATTATCTGAGAGGTGTAATTGTATCTGTATTTTGACACTGATGATTTAATCAGTAAAAACTACTCTAAAAGCAGAGACAATATTCCCAGCTAAAAGGTATCATATTGGAATTATTTAAGAGTTACTGCAATATTTAATTTATATACGAAGACCAAAGGCTGACATTAGTAAGACATTTAGTATGAAAGCTTGACTATGACGATTCCAAAGAGATAGCATTTCAGTAGTATTGCTATTTTAAAGCGAATGTTGCCATATTGCCGAAAAGGTTTATCAATGATAGTTTGCGGAGCGCTGTGGTCTATTGGTAGAGCGTTGGACCCATGATCCAAAAGTCGTGGGTTCGATTCCCGCCATTGCCATATGCGTTGTGTCCCTGAGCAAGACACGATATCTGCATTGCTTAGTACTGGTTCTACCCAGGAAGACATCGAGAGTGATTCAAATAAGTTCATAGAGCTTTCGTTACAATCGATTTAAAATAAATAAGTTTAAACTAATGATAGTTCGAGGGGTGATCGAGGGGCTGTGGGTGGAGGGGGGGGGGTTGTGGGGGGAGGGGGTGTATTGGTATTTTAAAGCGAATGTTGCCATATTGCCGAAAAGGTTTATCAATGATAGTTCGAGGGAGCGGTGGGGAGGGTGAAGGACTGGAAGGCTCAAAATAGGCTTCTGTTACAGAAGAACCTTCAAATGATCAAATGATCATGTCTTCTGATTTGTTTTTCATCCGATTTTAATAAAAAGAAAAATCCTTTTCTAAGTTTTTCAACGGACATCCGACAACATAGAGGCGCAGTAATCTATTGGTTAGCACGCTGGTCTCTTAAAAAAGAGTGCGGATCTGATATATAGCTGCTCATTGGTTCGTGTTGATCTCTAAAGTTTTTCTCACGGGCGTGTAAAAAACCCAGATGAATCGATAGTAAGTTGAACCATGGGTGAACTCATTGTTCCTGTTTTCAAGCTCCGGGAGCGTAGCTAGACCTTTTTTGATGTGCAGGCCCGACTATTGCTTGTGGGGTCCGGGAATGCTTCCCCGGACAATTTTGAAAATGTAAGACGTCTCTGGTGCGTTTTGGCGTATAATTAGATATAAATTTAAGCAAAATCACACTTCAAAATTCAACAAATTCATACACAATTTCATTGTTATAGTTTTTAACCATGCATGTGTAAATTATGTGCAGGACCGGGCCTTTTGGCCTAATAAGTAGCTACGCTACTGATCTCCACATCTTTTTGAACTCTCGTTTGTCGGATGTGGGTTTGTTGTACGTGTGGTTAATTTCAATTTCTTTATTACGATTTTGGCCTCCGGCCCATAACACAATGCATTTTATATACAAACAAACAAATATTCAATATACGTGTGGTTATCCAGCGGACATGTAAAGAAACACCAGAGTGATCTATTTAAGAGTATAATTCGGCTGAACTGGGTTTTTTCTCTTCCTTTTTAGGGGAGCTAAATACTGTTACATAGCAATAGGAGATAGAGAAACCTGTAAATTACTGCGCTTATAGCCGTATCAGTGCACTCTTTTACCTCGTTCGTATTTATATATGGTATAACAACTATACGGGCGCGTTTTCAGTTAGTTCAAACGTAATGATTTTTTTTAAAAAGGTATTTTGTTTCGTATATATTTACATTCTTTTGTATTTTTTATTAAAAAGGAGTTTAACATGGTTTATAATATAGTGAAACAACAACAAACAAAAAGATATTACCAATTTTGAGAGAATTATCAGGGGAGATAAGTCACTGATATGCTTGATTTCATATGCGTATCTAGTTCGGATACACACTGGTATCTGCCCTATCAATAGTGGTATCTGAGCAATCAATAGTGGTATCTGACCTATCAACAGTGGTATCTGATCAATCAGTAGTGGTATACACAGGCAATCTTGCCACATATGAAAATCATATGATTCTCATATGATTTTCATATGAAAGGTTTCATATGAGAATCAACAAAAAGGAGCCACATATGATTTTCATATGAAACCTTTCATATGATTTTCATATGAGAATCATATGATTTTCATATGAAAGGAGTTCCATATGATTTTCATATGAAATGCATATGATTTTCATATGATCTTCATATGAGAATCATATGAAGCTCCTTTCATATGAAAATCATATGTAAAGTATCATATGAGACTCACATGAAGCTCCTTTCATATGAAAATCATATGTAAAGTATCATACGAGAATCACATGAAGCTCCTTTCATATGAAAATCATATGTAAGGTATCATATGAAAAGCATATGAAAGGAGCTGCATATGAAATTTATATGCTTTTAAATATCCCATGAAACCTAAAAACTTTCAAAATACACTTAACAATCTGTGTTTTTAATGAATGTTACATTAATAGGTATTTTGTTGTCTTTCTTAAAAGCCAATCTGAAAGACATTTTGATAGTTCATTCAATTTAAAAATGTCTAGGTCTTCACACAGATTTAAAGGTGCATTTTCAAGTTGATTGGTTACATTTATATGGATTGCATTGTCCTTGTTTGGTTTAACACTTTTAGCAATTTATAATATCACTTCCAGAAGTATCCTATTTGGTCACTCAGTGATCCCAATCTTGTCTGTTTTTGGTGGTATAATGTTTCCATGCTCATTGATCTTTGACAAGTTCTTGCAGTGCACTGTATGCTATATCCATTCATGTTTGATGTATTTAAAGGAACTAGAGGAATCTACTCGATAGCATAAGATTGATAGCATAAGAGTAAAGTTATTCTGTATTTTCGATTTCTCACACGTATTGGTAGTAGCTCTAAATATAACCAAATACAGTTTATTTTGCTGATGTCTATACATGGGACATCCTTTTGTGATAAAGGTAAAAGAACAAAAAAAATGACTTCATTTATATACATAGTAATGCATTTAGATCATGTTTTAAAGGGTCACACGGCAATCTTGACTATTTCAAAATTCGAGGCGTCTTGTTTTATATACGAGGGAAGATTCAAAATTACGTAGACATTTGCTATAAAATCTTCATTATTAAATAGTTAACAGCAAAATAATGACGTCAACTAAATTAACATTTTAAAATATAACCTAAACTGCGTCATCGCTATTAAGTTAATATATTTACCGAAAGGATAAATAAACACTATTTTAAAATTTATTATGATTTTATTTTTTTTCAATTTACATTTTTGAATTTCTAGTTAATGTCAGCAAGCATCTCTGGATCAATAGCTCCTCTAGCCTGCTCTAGACGTCCTTGACATATCAGGTCTCAAAACCACAGAATGATCTGAAAAGAGTAAAATATAAAATTGTTTTAAGTGCAAGAACAAATAATAACATACATACTAGAACTATCACTGAAGTAGATGAATAAGTCAAACAAAGGGTCATACTTCTGCAATAAATTAAGTAATCAACGTGTGATGTAGATGGACTTTAGGACATCAATTGTAAAGTGTATATGAGAGAGCATACATTGCGAATTATAGTATGCAGGACTTTTTTTGGTCTGTTTATATAGCCGTTATTGGGTTTTATTCCCAATAACAAAACATATATTTTTTTCCCAATTTTGAGAAGAAAATTCCCAATTGAAAGAAGAAAAAGAAAGAACACTGAAAAGTAGCAAAAATGTGACAAGTATTGAATATGGAATGTTTTTAAATGCCTCTGTTGATCTTGTTGTACTGTAAACAGTATGAAAGATACAATTAGGAAATAAATGTTTGACTGTTTTGTTTCCAAATTTTATGAAAAATCACGCTAAAATTCCCAATGTTGAGGGTATGGGTTTAATATGTTCCCAAAATGTTGAAAAAAGCACTGCATGTATTTGAAGTAGTATACATTATTTTGTATAATATATATAAATGACCGGTCAATAAATTTGACTACCGGTATATGACGGCTTATAGGCTGTGAGCTAATAGGAGAAACCCTCCCCCCCCCCAGGGGGAATTTTGTACAGTATGATTTTCTGAAAGAACATACAGTAAGTTTTAAAATGAGACATGTGTGCCATGTGAGCGTTGGGGCTTTAGTGAGTTTTGGGGTAAAACGTTGCGTTTTTAGACGAAAATAGCCGAAATCTGGAATTATTTTTTAGAAAAAGAATGGAATATATTAGAACCAATTTGAATTGATGGAATCTTTCTCGGAACGTATCTCTACGTGTCCCACCATAAAATGTATGGATCCGATACTTAAATATTGAGATTTTGGGTAAAAATGTTAAAAAAATGAATAAAATCGCTGATTTCTGTAATACATTGGGGGTATTTAACTAAAAATTAGAAAAATATCTAATACAATAGAAAAAAGAAATATTGTAACCTTTTTGGGCAGGGTAAGGTCCAGTGATTAAACAGAAAAAAGTTCCAAACCGCATGATGTTTGGAAATGCCTTAATTTTGTGGTGAAAAATGTGCATTTTTGTCAAAAATCGTCGGAATCTGGAATTATTTTTTAAAATTAGTTTCAACATAAACTTATCAAATTGAAGCAATAGAATGTTGCACAGCATGCATATTCTAGTTTTTCTTTGCATCATATATAACATATGTGCTCAAATATTGGCATTTTAGGGCAAAATGTTGGAAAAAATGACAAAAATCACTGCTTTCTGTAATCCATTGGGGGTATTAGGTTAAAATCTAGAAACAAATTTAATACAATTGAATAAGGACACATTGTAATATTTTTGGAATAGACAAAGGTCCAATAATTAAGTAGAAAAAAGTCCCGAACCGTATGATGCTTGAAAATGCCTTAATTTTTAGGCGAAAATGTGTATTTTTGTCAAAAATCGACGAAATCTGGAATTATTTTTGAAAATAGTTTTAACATAAACTTATCAAATTGAATTAATATAATGTTGCACAGCATACATATTCAAGTGTTTCCTGGCATCATGTATAACATATCTGCTGAAATATGTTGGAAAAAAGGACTAAAATCACTTATTTCTGCAATCCATTGGGGGTATTTGGTTAAAATCTAGAAAAATATATAATACCGGTACAATAGAAAAATAGACTGTAAGCTAGTAGGAGTAACCCTCACCCCAGGGGGAATTTTGTACACCCTATTTTTCTGAAAGCCCATTATGTGTAGAGCATTCTGGAACATGTCATGTACCAACTGGCGACTTGGACTTTACCACGTTACCGGCATGTCGAACATGGTACATAGAGCTAGATACAGTATAAGTTATAAACAGAGAAATAGCGTTGAGCGACCCTCTGCATACGGCCACTGGGCCGACCCACATATTTTGCAACACAACGGGACCGGTGGCCAGCTGTCAGCAAAGGTCACCAGTACATGTGGCACTCGGTCAGTAGTCCATATTAGGGGAAAGGCTACCCGAGCTCGAGTTTCGAACATGGGACATAGAGCAGTTATATAGAAGGATATAGCGTTGAACGACCTTCGGCCGACGGCCGCTGGGCCGACTTACAGATAGGGTGACAAAACGAGACTAGTGGGCAGCCGTCGGCAAAGGTCCCGGCAACGCGTGGCATTCAATCGCTAGGCTGTATCAGGGGGGAGGCTACCCGAGTTCGGGTCTCGAACCTCGTAACTCACCTAGAGCTTTATACAGTATAGTTATATATGTATAGAGGGAAATAGCGTTGAGCGATCTTCGGTCGATTGCCGCTGGACCGATCCACATATTTTGTGACACAACGGGACCGGTGGCCAGCCGTCGGCAAAGGTCCCCGCTATGCATGGTACTCGGTCCCTAGGGCTTATCAGGGTGAGGGCTACCCGAGTTTGAGTCTCGAACAAGGCACATAGAGCTATATACAGTTATATAGAGGGAAATAGCCTTGAACGACCTTCTGCCGATAGCCGCTCAGCCGATAGCCGACCCACATATTTTGTGACATAACGGGACCGGTGGCCAGCCGTCGGCAACGGTCCTCGCTACGCATGGCACTCGGTACCTAGGTCGTATCAGGGGAAAGGCTACCTGAGTTTGCGTCTCGAACATGCCACCTAGAGCTATATAGTAAATAGCTTTGAGCGACCTGCAGCCGACGGCCGCTGGGCCAACCCACAGGTTTTGTGACATAACGGGAACGCTGGTCAGCCATCGGCAACGGTCTTCGCTACGCGTGGCACTCAGTCCCTAGGTCGTAACAGGGGGAAGACTTCCGGGTCTCGAACATGGCACCTAGAGCTATATACAGTATAGTTATATAGAGAGAAATAGCCTTGAGCGACCCACAGCCGACGGCCGCTGGGCCGACCAACAGGTTTTGTTGACTCAACGGGAACGGTGGCCAGCCTAGGCAAAGGTCCCCGCTACGCGTGGCACTCGGTCGCTAGACCGTATCAGGGGGAGGGCTACCTGAGTTCGGGCCTCGAACATGACACCTAGAGCTATATACAGTATAGTTATAGAGAAATAGCTGCTGGGCCGACCTACAGATCTTGTGACACAACGGGACCATCTTGGACGCCATTTTAAGCATCATATGGTTCAGGATTTTTTTCTACTTAATTATTGGACCTTTGTCTATCCAAAATGTTACAATATGTTTTTATTATATTGCAATAAATATTTTTTCTAAATTTTAACCCAATACCCCAATGGATTACAGAAATCAGTGATTTTTGTTATTTTTTCCAACATTTTGCCCTAAAATGCCAATATTTGAGCACATATGTTATATATGATGCCAGGAAAAACTTGAATGTGTATGCTATGCAACATTCCATTGCTTCAATTTGATAAGGTTATGTTCAAACTAATTTTAAAAAATAATTCCAGATTCCGGCGATTTTTGACAAAAATACACATTTTTCACCCCAAAATTAAGGCATTTCCAAACATCATGCGGTTTGGAACTTTTTTCTGTTTAATCACTGGAACTTACCCTGCCCAAAAAGGTTATAATATTTCTTTTTTCTATTGTATAAGATATATTTCTAATTTTAGTTAAATAGCCCCAATGTATTACAGAAATCAGCGATTTTATTCAATTTTTTTAAATTTTTACCCAAAATCTCAATATTTAAGTATCGGATCCATAAATTATATGGTGGAACACGTAGAGGTGCATTCCGAGAAAGATTCCATCAATTCAAATTGGTTCTAATATATTCCATTCTTTTTCTAAAAAATAATTCCAGATTTCGGCGATTTTCGTCTAAAAACGCAACGTTTTCCCCCAAAACTCATTAAAGCCCCAACGCTCAGATGGCACACATGTCTCATTTTGAAGCTTAATGTATGTCCTTTCAGAAAATCATAGCCTACAAAATTCCACTTGGGGGGGGAGGGGGGTCTACAGCCAGCTCAAGAACTATTATAATAAAGTAGTTGAATGGCTTACCATAGTAGAACTATTTGCCTCCACCGCATGAAAAGATTGTGTGAACTATTGCCCACGACCGAAGGTAGGGGGACTTAAAAGATCACCAAGGGATCTCTCTCTACTTTTGGCCTTGGGTAATAGTTCACATGATCTCAATATAACTCGGGCAAAAATAACCAATGTCACAAGTAGTACCTTAAATGATTTAACCCTCAGAACTTTATTTTTCAATGATGAAAAAGTGTCTGTACTTTACCATAACACCTTAAAACCGAAGAGAAATATTGTGAATATTGCCAATGATTAAACCCACCTAGTATCATGTTGTACTGGATTCCTGTAATACGTCTTGCGTAATAATCTATTCCACACTTCCCTTGACACACCACCTCTGTGATTTCAAATAAGCCTGAAACATAGATACCGTGACTTCATCTTGTAACCTCTAACCTTTATTATTTATGGTTGGGGTTTTCTAATCCAAACGATTAGTGAGGCGGGGTAGTTATTAAAGATCACCAACCTCAACAGTCTTTTACTTGATCTTTTTGTCAAATGTTCGTGCATTTAAAAGGACTTTTATTTTATTTGTATCCTGCCTTATTAAATGAGCAACACTAGTAAACTTATTTATGTACACAATATACTTCTTTCAGGTATTACACGCATAGTTTTTCATAACAATATATAGGGATCACATGTACGATCTCGGCTGTCACAAAAACATAATGGCTGTAACTTTTTCATTTCCTCATATAATTTTCTCAATCTTTCTATATTTACACTTCATGTGACCTTTGCAGTATATAAAGGTCAAAATCATAGCTCAGGTCAGTTTGTCTATAATCTGTTCATGTCTTCACCAAACTAGGCCCTGTATTTAAACGGATTAAAACAGGTTCAGCAATAAAAGTGAACTAGTAGTAAGTGACAAATGCCCCAGAAAAATGTATTTGTCCTCCAAGTGAAATCTTGAACTTTGAGGTACTGGCTCGATTATTGGACACAACAAACTTTCTCATTGTATAAAGTACATGTGTGTTAAGTTTCATGCAATTCCCTTTAGTACTTTCAAATATTAAAACTCCCTACCACGGCATAATCAAAAATTAATCAAAAATAACATTTAATGTGAATATCAAGGTCAGAAACTTTTAATCTAAACTTACCTGGTGGCACATTACTGTACTTGGTAAACAAGGTTGAATGTATCCAAACAAAGTTTTATGGGGCACCCTCATCATCCATACTGTACACATTTTCTGAAAGTAAAATTGGTGCCTATCAATACATCAGTCATGTGCAATAAATATTTAAACTATACCCTATACAGTTGTAGATAGTAACCTGTTTTTAACAGATAGATTGAGATAACATGCTAAAGCTGTTTCAGTACTTAAAGGCCAAACAAAAATACACTGTGTTTCCCTTAAGCTTTGAAAAAAGGGTAGGTAGGGATTTATTTTTAGAATCTCTACCGAGTAGCAAAAATAAATTAAGATAAACCGATAATTATTAATAATAACTTTGTTTAAAAAACAATAACCACCAAATATGTTAGTTAAATTGTGTTTTAGGTCATTTTCAGCACATTTTAGGCTATATAATAGACTGGTCGATGTTGAGTTGTGAAGACAGACCATCCACGGTGGGGGTGGGGGTGAACCAGAACTGTATACCTCCCGTATACATATTAGAATTGACACTAAATATTATGAACCAGAAAACATTAATTTAATCTAAATTTGGAAAAGATCATTATGTCCTTTCTGCCCCAACATGTAACCGGTCCAAGTCCTATACGGAATAGGCGGAACCATCTGGGTATTTAATAAGGAAACAAAATACCTGTGTTTCTGTTTGCTCGACCGACCCTGTTTTTAATGGGGCCTACCCTAAAACATTTTATGCAAAAAAAAAAAAAAAAAAAAATGTTCTGAACAATGAGGCATAAAAAAAGGGGTTGTTTCCGCTAACCCGACCGAAAATATTAAAAAAAATAAAAATAAATAAATAATACTAACAAGTTGAACCAATGTTTCTTATGGAGATAAAAAAAAAAAATCCTCCAGTGAGATTTGAACTCACGACCTCTGGGGTTTCCATTGTACATTACCAAATATTGAAAAAGGGCCATAACCATGTAATATCTAGGTATTAATACCTTCCCCAGTACTTTTTATCATATTAAAAGTTTTTTTCATTAGCAAAAATAGGGTCATTAATAATAAAAAAAAAAAAAAAATTGCCTACCTACCTACCTTATTTTTTTTTAATCCGTTAGCGGAAACAAACCATTTTTTTTTTTGGCCTGATTTGTCACATTATATCGAGGTAAACTGACATCACAGAGAAACTTAATATCATCAACTTGTATGGGGTTTATGAGCTAAATACATGTAGAATCTCACAATATCTTGTTCCAAAAAAAAACAAAGAAAAAAGAAAATGCCTACCGACCTACCCTATTTTTTTAGAGCATGCAATAGGAAACACACCTATTTTTTTTTTTTGGCCTAAGCAAAAAAACGAATGTATGTACTTACTAAACGTCAGTTTATGGTGAACCCAAAATATTGAAACTGGGTCTCCAACTCTGTATAGTGTAGTAATGCTCCAGCTGAAAGCTCCATTTTGCACGGAGTCTTTGACCAACCCACAGAACACACTTGCAATAGCAAAGGCCCAACATACTGAAAGTAGAAATGTGATGTGAGCAAGAAAGTTTTTTAAATAAAAAAAATATATAGAGAGGATCTTAGATGAGTGCTCATTCATTATTGAATTTATTAAACGAGTTGGCAAAATGATATAATGCGAGGCTCTTGAATGTTAGATTCTATTTATCACATAACTTATAACGTCCCATTACGTCAAAAAAGGTACATTAACGTGACGTCCATGACGATAATAACGTTATGTTATACCACTAGTGGATAATCGAAAATATTGAATGACTGGTGTTATTACACTCCCACACCGCATGTTATGTGATAAATATATGTACATTTCTACTTTCTAGTAATATCATATTACCACAATTAGCATTTTAAACAAGCCATTGTTATGGATATGAAAAACTAGTGTCAAGAAGAACTGACTGAACTGAATCAGGCAAACGCTTGTTTAAACCTGTCATGCATTGTTTACAGTTTGAATATGTATTAAACACGTTCTCTGAATTTGTCTTCTGTTTGATAGAGTGGTCAATCAGAGAATGTTGTACACAATTTCGCAAGACCTTGCAGAATAAAATATAAACAATGCCGCAGCCCAGATGCCGTAATCACCAATTCGGATAAATACATTTCCTAAATATGTTACTCGTGTAGCGTATGTGATGTACTAAAATTTAAAATACATGTATTGTGTTATTAATTATATATTGGAACAATTGATCGCGATGATTGGTTGTTTTGTATCCGTGACATATTTATACAATGTAAGATGACAGTAACTTACTAAGTATGACTGAGCAACAGTCTACCTAACAAACTCAGGGGCGTAGCTACATGTAAATAATAGTAAGCAGCTGCGTAGATCTACACACTGCACAAATAAAATAAAAACAAGATGGATGCTCCCTGAATAAAGGTGTATACATATGAAATACAATCGGAAGAAGCATGTAGGAGCTGACCAGTCGAAAATACATTTGAAGAAGTTTAAAGATCCATGACTGCCAAAAGATATTCTACCGTATTGTCCGATTCTGTGAGTTCCAGAACAAATTCAATTGCTTGCTAATATTCGGAAATATTTTACGGCTGCAATTGTATTGCTTGTGAGGGTCTTTTGACACAAAACATACATAAAGCTTACAGAATAATAACTACTAAGATGCACGTAAATGTATTGTTTGGTGCTCTTGTTTCAGCCAAAGGATTTTTAGTATTAACGTGATCAATATAATTAATACATACATGTACATACATTATATACAATTAGAACTGGTATTCTTATTGGTTAGGTAAATAATAAATAATAAAAATACCTTATTTTTGAAAATCGGTGGAGAAACAAATATTTTGAAGCCAAAATACTTTTTGGTGGGGCTTTTCCCATGTAAATTCACGAAATTCCTTGTTGCTGGGACAGCAGTACATGTAGTTCAATAATATTTAACGTCGGGATTATAACCATCAATTTTACATTTCTTATGCTGTTTTTTTTTTTTAAATTTATTTTCACTTTATCCCGAGTCATAATACTGAATAATAAAAAAAATAATAAAAAAATAAAAAAAATAAAAATTGATAAAAAATTAAATGTCTCCATGAAAGATTTAAATATTGTGTGACGTTTTATGTTATAGAACTTGGACGGTAGAAAATTAAGACACCTCAAATTACTTCAGTTAGCCTCAATATATTTATCCAACACAATGAACCCATTTTGAATACAAATTCTAAAAATCAACCCAAAAAAAACACGTTCGATCTAAGTTTTTCTCAATCTGTACTGCACAATAATTTGACGAATAACGCGGGTTTCGATTTCGAAAAGGTGTTTTTATTTACCACTGGAAATGTTGTTTCGCTGATATACACCTTTTTTAGGTAAACCTACTAGTTAAACTTTATCTTAAAAGTCCAAAACACATTTTGCTGAAACAAGCGCCCGGCCCCTGAACAAATGTTTGTAAATACAAAAAAAACGTTCGCGAAAACTGATAATATTTCGGCAATGCATGGTTCAAATTAGTTGCATGAATATATCTAGTTACTGTGTCAAGTGTAGAACACACAATACTTACTTCTATAAAAGTGATAAAGATGTATCCTTGTGAAAAAGCATGTGAAATAACAGTCTGACTTGTTGACGGCTGCGACTGCGTTCTATTTTATCGTGGACGTTTTTCTGCACGCGCCGTTATGATCGCGTCACAATCTGACTTGATGACGTCAAACTCGTAATTGAAGATAATAAGGAGCGTAGCAGCCATGACGGCAGGGTGGGGTGGGGGCATTAGAATACCCCCTAAATAAGTGACCGTGAATAACACAAAAAGTAATAAAGTCATTGACGTATGACTGGGAACAAAGTGAGAGTGACGGGGTGGGGTAGGGGTGGGGGCAGAAGTGGAGGGGAGGGGAGGGAAGGGGTTGCAACTGAACATTTATCTTCAATAATTCGTTCGTAGATCTAGATTCTTTTCTTCTTTTTTTTTACGCTTTATCATAAACATTTTAGGAAATAACAAGATTGTGGGTGGGTATAGGTGTTTGTGTATGGGGTTGGGTGGGGGAGGTCAACACTATAGGGGTGGCCAGTGCAAAACATACTCCAGACTCTCTCTTAGTCTATAGATTATTGGGGATCGGGGTGTTTGGGTGGTAGGAGGGCAACCGCATGGTACACACAACTTTATTAAAGCAACTTCTTATTCAATAACGGGTCAGGACATCATTGGGTATTGGGATCAGGAATGCTGACATTTGATTACAAACAAGTTTCTATTTTGGTGGGTTTGTAGTACTAGGTTGGTTTGTTGTTGTCAGGAAATTTGTAGACGTTGGCTTACTCGGTCAGGTTCACCCAAGGGGAGAGAGGGCCTCCCCACTGTTCAAAATGTACCTACGCCATGTTCATAGAATATATTGAGATTGAGGGGTGCTTATTTAAAAAAATAAAAAAGGGCTAACTGTCAACGATCATTTTGGACCAAAATGTACTCCCCCAATATGATATCCTTGATACGACCCTGGGAGACATCCCCTCTCCAAAAATGTACGCCCCAAATCTGATATCCTTGATACGACCCTGGGAGACATCCCCTCTCCCCAAAATGTACACCCCAAATCTGATATCCTTGATACGACCCTGGGAGACATCCCCTCTCCCACCCCAGTCGGATATCCTGAATACCACCCTGGGATACCTCCACTCCCCCACTCCCACACACAATTTGTTCAATCCACTCCACCCTCTCCCACCCGCCACCAATTATTTATTTCTTTGATATTCTTCCATATGTTTAAATATACAATACAATCAACAGTTGGTACTATGCAAAACAAATAGTTAAGACATAGTCTAATAATGAATAATTGTGCAACCTGTTATTAGGAGCGTAGCCTGTTTTCAACGTACTCCAAATGGGAGATTTTTTTATGATATTTTTTTTTCAAGTTACTCCCGGGAGTAAGGGAGTATGCCACGCTACGCCCCTGGAACTTATATGTAGAAAACTAATGACACATCGCGATATTTAAAGAATCAAGACTACTGTATGACACTTTACACGACCATAATAATGTCATAATTTACAAATATTATTGCTTAACATTTCATATGATTCTCATATGAGAATCATATGATTATCATATGAACTAAATTGCATATTATATTCATATGATAATTGTTCCATATGATTGTCGTATGATACCTTTCATATGATTTTCATATGAAATGTTTCATATGAGAATCATATGAAACAATTTTCATATGATTCTCATATGATTTTCATATGAATTTCATATGAATATCCTTTCATATGAGTTTCATATGTGGCAAGTTTGCCTATGTATCTGATCGATATATAGTGGTATCTGACTTGTCTTGTGGTTTGAGTTAGTTCATGGTTCGGTAATGTTGTTGCTTTTGTTTTCGCCGAGTCATACCGATTCGTTAATGACATAGTTTTACTATATCAAAGAAATACAGTCACAGTTAAATTTGTTAATTTGATGTCATTTTGATAATTTTATTTTTTCTGCTTTGATTTAGCTGAGTCACGTCGATTAGCTTCTGGAAAAAAAAGTTCAAATGAACTACAAACGAAGCATTAAATAATTAATTTCAATCAATTTTCGATGAATGGAATGAACATCTGGGCATTAAAGGTACGCGCGACAACCTTTATTCTTAAATGGACATACTCACAGAAGGCTTCATTTTTTTTTAACTCGCGGCGTCCCGTTATTTTTTCTACATATCTTGAATTTTGGGATCATTAATAGTAAGTATTTATTTATTTAGAATATATCAAATCACATAAATCGAGATGCTAATTTAATTCTTGATACATACTTCAAGATGTCCGTATAAGTCAGTGATTGCGGAATTGACCCCAACCCCCGCAACGAATTTGAATTAATTTACCACGCGAATAATACTATTCAAAATTATATCGTTTTTACCTTAGTTTTAATTATTGTTTATGAAAATATTTGGTCTGAAAAACTCGGCGAGTTTTTGTTGCTATATTATACATATCAATATAAATGTGGTTCATACTGTTATATGTTGTACATATAAATCACATACCGAATTGATAAGAGCCTTAAAGCATCAACTGCATCAATATTACTTATTTATACAACAAAAACTTCCCGAATCTTCTAGTTTTCCAATCAAAACTATTTCATTAACAGTAATTCACTCGTACGAATCACGTGGCGTACTTTAGTGTAAACTGAAACATAGTATGTCTGGATATTTGGATTGGCACTTATCATCTTTCAGATCGCCTACAGTACCTTTAAAGCACTTAAATATATCTACATGTTTGAAGCTACGTTCACGTGGTACGCTTGTTGCTATGGCAATACCTACGAGTAGCAGGTCGATCTGATTAAAGTTGAGGTGGTTGGAATTTTCATTCGAACCGGCGGAGACTTAGTTATATACATAAAAAAGCGCGCCGCAGAATATAGCTTCGTTTAAGCAACATTTGCGATATTTATTTTTCAACACTGTAGTTTACGATTTTTTGTTTCGCGAAACGATCATACGGTCGAAACCATTAAATATCCTGGAAAACGGATCCAGATATTAAGAAGCGTGGCGGGATATGTGTTTTCTGTTGGTTTCAACCTATTTAAGAACCAGAAGCTGTTATTCTCTATTCGTTATATAGTATACACGATGCTTCGCAGATGTATATTCAATGTATTCATTATTTGTGTTCTTGTCGGGTTAGTAGGTCGAGATTTAAATGTATACGCGACGACTTCCGTCCATATTCGACTGATTTAGATATAATATTATGAAAATGTGTTTTTAGGATGTTTTAAATTTGACAATTCGTAGATAGAAGATCTGCATTTGGATTTATTTTGAATAAATTATTATGTAAAAGGATGTGTATATCTTTAAAAGTAGTTCCACGATTGTTTTAATCCAATATTTGCTGCTTGCATATTCTTATATATTAAAGGGACACACGGCACTCTTGATTTGTTTAAAACTCTCGTTGCCCCGTTAGTTTTCCTACAAAACTTGCGTTTGTTCGATCATTAACAATCTCTACCCAGAGTACACTCGTTCCTCATTTGACTCTGTCAACGTCAAAGGAAGTAGGGTGAACGGTTAGGTCACGTGATTATTCAAAAAAGTTGTGACGTGATCTGCAAAGGTAAAATATAGACCTATATTAAATAATTTCAATTTTTAGCTCTACTGGCCAAGGGCCAGCAGAGCTTATGGGATGCTGTGTTGTCCGTCGTCCGTCGTCTGTCTGTCTGTCGTCTGTCGTCTGTCTGTCGTCCGTTAACTTTTCTTCAAACGACTTCTTCTCAGAAACCGCTTGGCTAATTTTGACCAAACTTCACGTGGATGATCCTTAGATGAATGCTTTTTAGATTTGTTAAAATTAGATCAACGCTACATCCAAGATGGCTGCCATTACCATATATGGTCGAAACCTTAAAAAATCTTCTTCTCCAGAACCGCTGGACAGATTTCAACAGTTTCTCTTTTAAAATGATCGCCAACGCCTAGACTATCAAGTTTGTTCAAATAAAGTCCCCGGGGTAAAAAATGGCCGTGCCCCGGGGGTCCAAAATTTGTATATTGAGGTTTTGCATGTTTTTCATATAGACATATAGGAAAAAACTTTAAAAAATCTTCTTCTCTGAAACCACAAGGCACAGAGCTCTCATGTATTACATGTAGCATCAGCTTATGGTCCTCTACTAAGTTTGTTCAAATGGTGACCCTGGATTAAAATTTGACCCCGCCCCGGGGGTCACAGTTTTACATAGACTTATATAGGATTTTTTTTTTAAAAAACTTCTTCTCGGAAACTACAAGAGCCAGAGGTTTGATATTTTGCATTTACTATAAGCTTATGGTCCTTTACCAAGTTTGTTCAAATGGTGACCCTCGGGTCACTTTTGGCCCCGCCCCAAGGGTCACATGTTTTACATAGACATGTATAGGGAAAAACTTAAAAAATCTTCTTCTCTGAAACTGCAAGAGCCAGAGGTTTAATATTTTGCATTTGCTATAAGCTTGAGGTCCTCTATCAAGTTTGTTCAAATGGTGACCCAGGGGTCACATTTGGCCCCACCCCGCGGGTCACAGTTTTACATAGGCTTGTATAGGGAAAAACTGAAAAAAATCTTCTTCTCTGGAACCACATGGCACAGAGCTCTCATGTAATACATGTAGCATCAGCTTATGGTCCTCTAATAAGTTTGTTCAAATGGTGACCCTGGGGTCAAATTTGTCCCCGCCCCGAGGGTCACAGTTTTACATAGACTTATATAGGATTTTTTTTTTAAAAATCTTCTTCTCGCCAACTACAAGAGTCAGAGGTTTGATATGTTACATTTATTATAAGCTTATGGTCCTTTACCAAGTTTGTTCAAATAGTGACCCTGGGGTCACATTTGGTCCCGCCCCAAGGGTCACATGTTTTACATAAATGCTTGTATAGGGAAAAACTGAAAAAAATCTTCTTCTCTGGAACTGCAACAGCTTAAGGTTTAATATCTTGCATTTGCTATAAGCATATGGTCCTTTACCAAGTTTGTTCAAATTGTGACCCTCGGGTCACATTTGACCCCGCCCCAAGTGTCACATGTTTTACATAGACATGTATAGGGAAAAACTTAAAAAATCTTCTTCTCTGAAACTGCAAGAGCCAGAGTTTTAATATTTTGCATTTGCTATAAGCTTATGGTCTTCTACCAAGTTTGTTCAAATGGTGACCTATTGGTCATATTTGGCCCCACCCTGGGGGTCAGTTTTACTTAGGCTTGTATAGGCAAAAGCGGTTTTTATTTTTTTTTTAGTTTTCAATTTGATTTTATTTTTTTATTTTTTTCCAATTGCAATGTGTTTTTGTTGTTTTTTTTTCAATTTTTTTTTTTGTTTTTTTTCAATTTTTTTTTTTTTTTTTTTTTATTGATTTGATTTTTTTTTTTATTCATTTTTTTCATTATCTTTTTAATTACTTGGCACTTACTTTACAATTTCTTGTCGGCGCTACTCATCCTAATGCTTTGTTGAATTTCGACGAAACTTGGCAGAAAGCATCGGTAAGATGTCTAGTTGTGCATATCACGCTTTTGTTCCAGTTCGCTGATTTTTGACGGAGTTATGGCCCTTTGACATCTTTATTTTAAATTTCTTGTCGGCGCTACTCCTTAAACGGCTTGTTGGATTTCTACGAAATTTGTCAGGAAGCTTCAGTATTATGTCTAGTTGTGCAAAGCGCGGTATATCAATGAAATCTTGGACAATTTCGAAAACTAGCTAGATCTTGTTAGTAATAACAGAGTTATGGCCCTTGATTTGTTGAAAAATGCTATATTGTATTTTCTTTGTTAAATCTATAGGAGAAGAGAGCTATATCTAGCTATATCTATCTACATCTATAAGAACTGTTTTAGCCAGTAGAGCGTCCACAGGCCCTCTTGGGTCTCTTGTTATTTTCATGAGTTAATTTTTTTTAGTAATTTTCTGCTATCGAGCTTCGGTTTGAAATGTTTACATATGCGTTTCGATTGAGGAGACCTAAGTACGTAATATTTGTGTAGTAAAATAGTCCCGATTAAAACTAAATTGTTTTCATGCAATATTTTAAATTGTGCAACATCTAATTTGAAGATATTCCGAAAATTATATTTACACAAGAAATAAATAAGTTTCAGGCAAACATATTCCAATTTAACAGGTTTGACCAAAATCTTGTAATTTAGTAGTTAGCAGAGATATATGTGAGTGCAAGGAACGATAACTCTGCGTGGAGATTGTAATATTAATTATCAGGATAATTCAAAGAAAATTGTTTTATATATTACTAACTGTCGTAAATATTGCACCAATAATATACTTAAACATTTGGTAGAATGACGAAGAAAATTGAATAATTTCAGTTTTTTTTATTTAATTATATGCCAGCAGTTTTAAGAAAATGCTGCATGATTAATAAATGGAGAAGCTTATTCTAACGGTTGATATAAAACTCTAGATTCCCTTTAAATAAAATGCTATTTGTTATTTTGTTTTTTTATTCTTCTTTCTATCGGAAAATTGTTTGCTTTAAACTATCCAAATACGTGTTAATAATAATATGCACATATGCAAAGTTATATAGAAAAACACAACCTAACGGTACGTCGCGAGTTTTAGGAAAAAAAAAAAGATTGCCATGTGCCCCTTTAATGACATGCTTTAAATGAGTTCGCGGCGAAGATAGATCGAAATTGGTGATTTATATAAGTATTTATAATGTAATGTATTTTTCTGTTCGAGTTTGTATTCACCAAGTTCAAGCATTTACAAATGTGCTGTATACAGTCGGATTATCCTATGTTTTATATATCAATATTTCAACTAAAAGTCGGGCTTTGTGTATGTCTATTGAAATAAGGCAGCTGTATAGACGCAAGTGCAGTCTTGCTCAAGTTTTATATTTTTATATCAACCTATTGATTTATTAGCTTTTGATCTAGTTGTCCGACACTATTAACACTTTGAAATACGTATACCATGTGATGAAATTGTTCGAAATAAGCTAAACTAGTTAATCGAAGCTTTAATAGTTTTCAGGATGTTCGTAATTAGCTATACTAGCTTGATTAACATAAGGGCATTATTTAAATTCAACAAGGATGCAGCATCATCGATAAAATTCATGCATTTTTAATGCCACTCATCGGCGTATGTTAGAGTAAAACGATTTTCTCTGGATCGGAATATGCGATAAAGCATGCGGACAACTAAAATATTCAACAGGAAAATAAAGACTGTTGTGAATTTCTGATATATCATCGTTCATAGAGAAACCTTATTAGAATGAGCTAGAATGTCAGTTGGTTTTGTGGAGCGTCTTGCACAATACGATCACACTAGCTGAATATGATCAGACTAGCTGAATATATACAGAGAACTGATCACGTATTCCTTGTCTATATTTCGGATATCTACATATAACAATGAAAGTTAGCTTGTGTTAGTGAAACAGTTACTTAAAAGAAAACGAAATCAATGATTAAAACACTGACAAAAAGAACAAGGACAAAAATGGAGTCCGAAAAAAAGTCGAATTCAAAGGAATTAACTCCTACGTCGGTGGATCACTCGGAAATTGTGCTTGATGAAGTCTCATCAAAATCGGCTAAAGAATCTAAGGACAAATGTAAACTATCGAGGACAGGAGTGGCTGTTAGATTATTCACATGTTTAGTGTGCGGGATTGTGTTTGGATTTTGTCTCCACAACGGAAGAGGTTAGTTCTTACAGTACGACATACCGCATTAATAGGTGTGATTCCGCTATCCTGACCTATTCTACCTGTTTTTCTACCCACTACCAAACCCCGCGCCCCCAGCCCCACCAAAAAAGGTAACAAAATAATACTAAAAAAATATCAACTTTATCCCCAACGATCTGCGACTAGAAAGAAGTAAACAAACAAACAAACAAACAAAAAATAATCCAACTACCTACCTATCGTAGTTTTTAGAGCGGCTTATGGAAAACACACATTGTCTTACAACGATACACATTCTATTATTGCTAATGAATCCTATTATACGCGTTATAAAACAAAATCATCATCATCACCCATCATAATCATCATCATCAGCAGCAGCATATAATCATCGTCAACATCATCGTCATCATCGTCGTCATCATCATCATCATCGTCATCATCATCTTCATCAGCATCATCATCATCATCAGCAGCAGCAACATATAATCATCGTCAACGTCATCATCGTCATCATCATCATCAGCAGCAGCAGCAGCAGCAGCATATAATCATCGTCAACATCATCGTCGTCATCGTCATCATCACCATCATCATCGTCATCATCATCTTCATCAGTAGCATCATCATCATTAGCAGCAGCATATAATCATCGTCAACGTCATCGTCATCATCGTCATCATCATCATCGTCATCAACAACATCATCATCAACACCAACATCATCATTCCTTTCCTTTTCTTCTTCTTTCAGAGTATCCATTTTATTTAATATTATATACAAAGGAAAATATATGCTCAGTATAATTCTTGACCGTTTTGACTTTTCTGTACTCAGTATGAAATAATTACATACTTAAAACACAATACATAACAGTGCAATAGGTTACATATTAAACACTTTCTCAATATATTTAGTTCTGGAAATACCACCTTTAAAATGCACCAAATGAGTGGTGGGGGCGTGGGGAGGGGTGGGGGAGGGGGTGGGGTGGTATAACTGACGGTATGAGTTATATGTTAAATAGAATCTTACATTCGTGCTAATAATAATCTATTACTCTCGTTGGCAAACATGATAATTGTTTGATGCTCGGTGCATCATACTCGTCTAATAAATACCACAATAAATGGACACTCATAAACGATGATCTTTATAGCCCTTTTAATATCGTATATCATTCAAAAACAATCTTAAGTTAATCATTAAATGAGAAGCAATTACTAGTATATTAATTTATTCAACTTCCGAAAGACCGGCCATATTGAAACTGCCAGGCTTTCTTACATTGAACCTAAGACATTGTAAATTCTGCCATTCAGATTACTGCATTATTGATTTAAAGGCCAGGGTAGAGTATAAAAGCAAGAGGCCCAAGAGGGCCTGTGGAGTCTCTACTTGCTAAAGATAATGTTTGTGTATAAGGGGCCATAACTCAGTCAAAAATCATTCAACCGGAACATGGCGTACGCAACAGGGCATACGCAGTATGGCTGGAACTGACCATCCCTGCCTTGTTTTGCTGAAATCTGACCAGAGGTTCATGAGAACTAGTCTGTACAAGTTAGTGTATTAAAACCTTTAAAAGGCCAGAACTCTGCCAAAATACATTTAACTGTAACACGGTGAAATTATGCACAACTAGGCTTGGTACTCATCATCCCTGCCAAGATTCGTTTAAATCTGGCCAAGGGATCAGGAGAACTAGTCGCGGCAAAGTTTGTGTATTAAAACCTTAAAAGGGCCATAACTCTCCCAAACTATCATTCAACCGGAACATGGTGATTACATGCCCAACTTGGCTTGGTACTCATCATTCCCGCCAAGATTCGTTGAAATACGGCCAGGAATTCAGACGAGACTAGTCTGGACAAAGTTTGTGTATTAAAACCTTTAAAGGGCAATAACTCCGCCAAACTAGGCTTGATACTGATCTTCCTTGCCAAGTTTCATTGAAATCCGACCAGGGGTTCAGGAGAACTAGTCCGGACAAAGTTTGTGTATTAAAACCTTAAAAGGCCATAACTCCGCCAAAATTATTTTAACCGCAACACGGTGATGATTATTATGCCCAACCAGGTTTGGTACCACTCATCTCTAAAAGGTTTCGTTGAAATCCGGCCAGGGGTTCAGGAGAACTAGTCCAGACAAACTTTGTGTATTAAAACCTGTAAAGGGCCATAACTCCGCCAAATCATTCAACCGGAACACATTGACGATATGTACAATTAGGCTTGGTACTGATCATCCCTGCAAAGTTTCACTGAAAACCGGCCAAATGAAGGTCCTATCGTCTTCACGAGGCAAAATACAGCATCTTTGAAATAAATCAAGGGCCATAACTCCGGTTTTACTTATCCGATTTGGTTGTTTTTCAAACTTATTCAAGCTTTTATTCATATCAACAATCTGGTAAAGTTTGGTAAAGATCGGATGAACAATGAAGGCCCTATCATCTTAACAAGGCAAAATACAACATTTTTAACTAAATCAATGGCCACAACTCTGGTGTTACCGGTCCGATCTGTCTAGTTTTCTATCTCGTCCAAGCTTTCATTAATATCAACAATCTGGTAAAGTCTGAAAAAGATCGGATGAAAAATGAAGGCCATATCATGTTAACAATGCCAACTTATAGCATATTTCATAAAATCAAGGGCCATAACACCGAAGTAAATGGTCCGATTTGGCTGGTTTTCGAACTCGTTAAACCTGTTAATTATATCAACAATCTGGTTGAGTTTGAAAAAGATCATATAAAAAATGAAGGCCCTATCGCGTTAACGAGGCAAAATATAGCAATTTAACTAAATCAAGGGCCATAAATCCGGTATTACTGGTCCGAACCGGCTGTTTTTCGAACACTTCCGAGTTTTCATTTGTATCAACAATCTGGTAACGGTTGAAAAAGATCGGATGAAAAATGACGGCCCTATCGTTAACGAGGCCAAATTATAGCATATTTCAGAAAATCACGCGTCATAACTCCGGTGTAAATGGTTCAATCTGGTTGGTTTTCGAACTCATCTGAGCTTTCATTGATATCACTAATCTGGTAAAGTTTGAAAAAGATCGGATTAAAAATGAAGGCCCTATCGTGTTAACGAGACAAAATATAGCCATTTTAACTAAATCAAGGGCCATAACTCCGATACTGATCCGAACTGGGTGGTTTTTGAAATCATCCGAGCCATCATTAATATCAACAATTTGGTAAAGTTTGAAAAAGATCGGATGAATTGAAGGTGCTATCTTGTTAACGAGGCAAAAGTTAACGGACGACGGACGAACGGACAACTCTCCATAAACAAAATTGGCCCCCGAGAAACTTGTTTGAACAGGTTACACATTATGCTACTCAGAGAGGTTTAACCACAAATTTCTAAATAATTTAAACCATAAAATGTGCACGTAAATACACTAAACATTACTTTATATAGAGATATCAAAACAATTGTATAATGTATTTAATTTCTATACATTTTAGAACAAAACTATTATCCCTAACTGTTAAATTTTGAATTGTGGTGCATCTAGTCAAAGCTGTATCTGTAAAAATAAGATCAGCGATTGGTCAGAATGCTGAAACCATTATTTTGAAGTAGACGAAATACTCACTGCAGTTTATACCTAATGTGTGTAGCAGCTACCGCCGCTGGGGTTTAAAGCCATGACTTGGTATCTATACTCCACGTTATTTTTCTTTCAGCACACAAAATGCCATGAAATATCTGTATACAGGAGCAATAAACCCGTCCTTCAACCAAATTGGGAAATCAAAAACAAAAATGTGTCTTCGAGTTATTTCATAAAACATCACCAAGTCTTGTCCATATATTGCCACATGTATAATAGTAACATAGTACATCCATTAACGCGTGTCTTAATTTCTCTTGGAGCTCAACTTGTAAGTGAGAAAAAAGTGGGTGGTCTGCCTACATCACGAAAAATATCGACCGTCGTATATAGCCTAAAATGTGCTGGAAATAACGTAAAACACCCTTTATTCATTCATGCATTCTTTCTTTTTTCTTTTTTTTTTCTTTCTTTCTTTCTTCCTTTCTTTCTTTCTTTCTCTTTTTTTCTTTTCTTCTTTTTTTTTTTATATTTCTTTCTTTCTTCCCACTTTAATAATTGTATCTATCCTCCCATGTTTTAACTAACGTTACCTGAGATTGTTAATAATTAAATAAAATTGTTCTGTTCCAATCTGTTCAATTCTGTAAAATAATGCGTTTTCTACGTTTTTCAATCCATGTTATCAGCTAGACGCATTGTCAAAAGAAAACTATTTCACAACAATAGATGGCACACATATCTGTCCGTGTTTGAAAGATAAAAGTAAGGTGATCCAAGATACACTAAATGGTTAATTGTGTTTACTGATAGTTTAATAGATAATTAATCATTTATCTTACTAGGGTAGCACACATTTATGTAACAATATATACTAGTACATGAGCGTAGGTATTGGGTGGGCGTTGGGGTGGGGGTGGGTTGGCGTGGCGGAGGGGGAGGTGTGGTGGATGTGGGGGGGGGGGGGGGTGCAAACGTTTTGAAAAAGTTATTTCACATAAAAAAAAGTAAGTTTCAATTATTGGTGGGGGTTGGGGTGGGGGATGTTGGGGCAAACTTTTCCACAAACATTTTTCTTCAAATTATTGTGGGGGTGCCTGGCGTGGGGGTGGGGTGGGGGGGGGCGATGGGGGTGTGCAAAGCATACTCTACCCCATCCCACTCTGAACATTGGGGGTGGGGAGTGGGGGCGGGTGCGCCTATGTATAGTATCATCTCCAAAGTAAGCTAAGATTGCAATATCACATTGTACGTGATATTTTCACTGACCGCGCATGCGCATTGTTTTGAACATGATCTTTATAATGAAATTCAATGATTTATCTAAATATAATGGGCAGTTTAAATATGAATCATAGCGTATTATCTTCAAGGTCAATGTTGTAGATACAAAGTAATTATCAAGCAGACGTCATAATTCAACCGACTTTTATTTTTTTAAATTTAAATCGTGGTAATTGTATTAGATCTACGCACTTAAATAAAAAATATAGAGATTATTTAACTGCTGGGATCGATTAAAGGAAAATCCTTCACGAGATGGTAGACATGTGGTTCTTTTCACGAACCAGCGTAAGCGAGTGAGTGAAAAAACAACACACGCCTACCATCGAGTGAAGGATTTCCAAATAATCTATCACAACAGTTAAATAATATATTTATTATATTTTTAATCTGATTATGTATGATTTTAACCAGAATAATTAGTGTTATTTAGCGTTATCGGCGGGTGACGTCGAACTCACCACACGTTATTGACGTCGTAACTCAACGTCGCAGTTAGTTGTTTTTGTGAATATTCTTTCACTGAGAAATCGCAATCTTTCACCCATAGAAATGTAATAAATTAAGATATTTAATAGTTTTTCGCTTATTCTCAGATTTTTTATTTGACCATGTTGACTGTTAGGATAATGAGCGAACCGTTTTTTGTCGAAGATTAGTTAAAACTATTCGTTTTTAAATTGATCTTCGTATTTGCCATTTGGTTTAAATAATATTTGATATTTTGTCAACGGTATGTCAAATAATACTTTGACATGATTTGGAAACAAGCTTTTGATGACAATAATTTCTTTGGGTCATATATTTGTATCCCTGTTTTATCACAATTGTATGATTATAAATACTAAATTTGCATAATATCTGAAATCTAAGATTCGAAAATATGAATAAAATTGAATTCATCACATTTTAATGTGAAGACTTTGTATTGCGTATCCCGTACTGCGTTTTTTCACTCTAGAGTGTACTCCATTTTGATAAAAGCGGCATAATTAAATTATGCCGCGCTTTCTTATGGGCATCAATTAGTCTTGTGAAAAATCAACTATATTTCCCATTGATCGAACATCATGCTTATGCTCTCACTCGTGGAAACTGTTTTTCTTACGGTTGGTGGGAGGTGTACATTGCTGGTTCCACCTTGGAAAAGTGGGTGGTCTGCCTCCACCACAAAAAAATCGACCGTCATAATTATATACCCTTACATGTGTTGAAAATGACGTAAAACACCATACAAACAAACAAACAAACAAACAAACAAACACAAATCAGCGATTGACAAATTGGTTGCAATAGTGAGTATTATTTGGTATGTTTATATTATGCCAGTGTTGTAATAAATTTTTTTTTTTTTTTATTCATAACTATTAGTTAAAAATTACCTTTCTCTATTTTCAGTGTTTGAGCCAAAATCTATACGAGACCAAATGGTGTTCAAGAGTTTTATAATGTTGAAAATGTTCCTTTCCGCCGTCTGCGTAGGTAAGCTAGCCAACCACTTTCATATTGAAAATATTGACTTCGGCAGACTTCAAAATATTTTACGTAACCTACTTGTAATGTGTAATCTTTTTGTCCGACATTGGCGTCGGTATAGGCGATCCATCTGCTTCCAAAACATGGAACATGTTTCTATCTGCCAGACTACAAGCCAAACATCTCATTACCGATACACCCGGAAATGAGATTGTCTGAACAGTGTAGCATTGACGAACAGCAACCTTTAAAGTAAATTTACTAAGAAGGCAATTATTTATTTAAACGTGAAAATCATGGATCTTATGGTAGTATGTACCTACCATATAGAGCCATGATTCCTTGTGCTTTAATTATCTGCAGGACCACCGTACCGACCCCCGTACGCACGTTTCCGGCGAGGTTTCTGAAGGCATCACGCAATGCCTGCATAAACAACCACCGTAACCCTTATATACCACAGCTGCATGCAGAAAACTCACCAAAGAAAGAAATTGTCGGTGATCAAAGGCCACTGTTAATGTTCGGCATTTCGATTGTTTACGTTCGAAATACGAGTATAAACGTTCTCGGATGACGTCTCGTTCAGTATTTGGAAATTTAACCCCGCCTTACTCACACACGTGACGCTTTCCTGTTAACGTTGTCGATTTGTGTCATATGCGGGCTGGTTTAAGTTTCTAAATACGGAATACGTGTCAGGAATACGAAATGTAAACATTCCAGAAAATGTCTGCTTAAAAAACACGGACAGTCGTACGAAAATGCCTAGATCGACGAGGTATTCTTCTCTTTGGTGAGTTTTATGCATGCACGCGTGGTATTTAAGGTTTAATCTATCGAAATACGGCGGTTGTTTATGCAGGCATTGCTTGATGTCTTCAGAAACCTCTCTTGATGGGGTCGACCCTGATACCTACTTATTCTATAAAGCGTGGCATCGTTGCTATATGGTAGGTACACGCCATAAGTCTAAGAGCTAAGATTCTCTCAGCTATCACTTATTGTGATGCATAACACTGTATTATATCATTATATAAAATAAGCTGTATTTGGCAGAGGTGAATGTTACTACAAGCAAAACCATTTAATAAAGATTTTAACATTTAATTTCAGGACAAATAATTTTCAGCGTCTTGTCTGTTATTCCTGCCACCAAACAACTGTTTAAGGATGCCGTTGATGAGTATGTTTCATGCTTTCGTGTGAAGGGTATTCTCAGCACCATCGTGGGCGCCATGATTCTAGGGTGCGGAATAACGCTATCCGGAGCTGTAAGATTTATACGTTTTTATTTGTGGGCTCCTAATATTTACGCAGACAAAGTAAACATGCAGTGTTTAAAGCGTACACTGATCACAATGTTCTAATAAATCACGTTTGTATCTTAACTAATTTTCTTAGTTTGAATATATTTTAGAATAGTTGTGTGATCAATATTTTTTTTTTTTTTAAATTATTACATCTATAGAGAGTTTCCCTCCTTTTACATAAAAACTTGAACTGTGCTGATGAATCACATAACATGGATCAAAGTCCGCTTAAAGATCTAAACTTTTTAAGATTGGTTGAAAATAATATAAAAAAAAGTAACAGTTTGACCCATAATTATATTGAAGATGTTCCGAACACAGCTATTTACCTCCATTGTAACTGAATATCGTTTGAAACTGTAATTCTGCCTTATAAACATTAAAGAGTTCCAAAAAAGTATTCTGCATCCGCATTTGTAGTTTACTGCATTTATCGCCCTTATAAAATTACCTCCCTTGAAATAAAACAGTTACTTTCCCTGAAAGAACATGAACCTCTCCTGAAAAAAACCCGAGATGTCTCCCCTGAAAAATACAAGCTACTTCCCCTAAATAAGTTACTTACCCTGAAAACAATAATTGTGTCTCCCTAAAAAAACATGAGTTGCCTCCCCTGAAATAACAAGCATTCTTTAATGCATTTGTATTCACAGTTCGTTCAACAATTCCCTTCTATGTATTGTAGTGTCCCGGAATGGTGTTGGCTCAGGTCGGATCATGGGTACCTAACTCGAGTAAGTATACTATCATTACATGTATTAACATAACGTCCGAATAATATAGGTATGGCCCTTGATTACTTACAATCCGACAGTGTGGAACAATAAACATGATACCAATGAAAGGACGAGATCGTCATTTACAAATCATACACATAGAGGATCCCGAACAACCTCATTTTGTCGGTATTTGTTCTATAGATGACGATGTACCTGATGTATGTGACAAGTTCAGTAACTTGAATAAGAACGAGCGACTAGTATAACGCTTTTAAACCAGTTCAAGTTGCATATATATTTATCTATTCAATCAAAAACATTAAAGCCACTTTTTCCATGGTAAAGTGTTTATATTAGATGCCATTACACATGTAATATTAACCCTTAACCCACTGCATATATATAATGGACTGTTTTTTCCTTGAAATAAGACCATTCCATTTATGTGACAAACTTTTTTGGGGGGAAATGACTGATCAGCAGTCGGACATTCTAAACCCAGATCAGCCTGCGAGTTACTATAAAGCAAATGCTATTATAGTCGTGCTTAGCGGGTTAAGTTAAGGGTTAAAAAAATGCCGCTGTTTCCAAAAATGTAAAGTTTGAAGATGATCTCTCTAACACACTGAATGTATGTCATGGCTTTCATCTGTTTTACACACTGTACGCCTATCAACATATCTTACAATCTTGACTATATGTACCATGGTTTTCATTTCAGTATTTACGTTACTGGGCTGTCTTGTTGGAGCATTAAGTTACGGAATGTCGGCCCCGTTTATAGAGGGTATTACAAAGCCAAAAAAATGTTTTAAAAAACTGACGTAAGTACAGTGAAGTAGAACTCCTCCTACACTAGTTAACCGCTCAGTCGTGACTAGAACCGGAGACCTTCCACATACGAAGCGAGCACGCTTCTCTATCTCCGCAAACGCTAGCTTACAAACGAAGCCAGTATTAAAAGTTCATAAGCTAATGACCAGAGACAATAATCCTTAGATGTTTACATACACAGGACCAATCATGAACGCTCGACCAATCCCGTCATTCTTCGGGATTCCGCCTCATGTGTATCACGGTGCTTCGGTATGTTCAAAATCTTGACATTTTGATCGCCGAAAGGCAACGGTACAGAAAATAGTGCATTGTTGCTATGTAAACAATACAATAAACCACACGTGTTGAAGTATAATTTGCGTTGAGCGTTTGTTTTTTACAATGCAGATGAAGGTTCTATCATTGCTTTCATGTAAATAAACTATTGATGGAGCAATCGGCTGAATAATATTGCAACATTTGGATGATTACTTTGATTTTGAATGCAAATTTGTTTTGGCGGGAATCTAAGGCGCGATGACGTAACCAATATGGAAACATGCGTATTACATTCGAGTAATGACACACGGCAATACCATATGATCTCAATAAGGTTTTCCGTTAAGATCATCGTTCCATCCCGTATCGACGCGTATCGACGTGTACAAGTCGATGCGCGATGGTACAGTGGCGATGGTACGATGGTGCGTTGTGTTATTGCCATTGTACCATCGTACCATCACCATCGAGACTATTGCAAATCTGGGTTCGTCTGGATGATAGAGACTACTGCAACTGTGTTTGCGTCTGGATGATAGAGACTTTCGCAACTGTGTGTGCGTCTGATAGAGACTGGAGACTTTAATGAGACTTCTGTTGGCGCCTTTTCCATTGAGTATTTAAGTAGACAAGGGCGTCTTTTTAATGTTACACTTATTATATACAGTGTGCGCCAATTTAATTATCCTCTAAAATAGTTGCTAAATGAAGCTTTGTTTTGTATTCTTTTCAGAGTTGACCAGACGCTCAACTGGCCCTATATTGCCGTCGCCTTGCCGATGTCGATTTTATTGGCTGTTGTAATATTTTTATTGGAATATTTCTGGCCTTATGATAAAGACATTATAAATTTAGGTGTAAGTATAAAAACATATTTACTGCAATTGTTTATTAAATAATTGTCTGTATACAACTTTAAACCATATTAAAAGCTATAAACCATTGCTTTAATATTGCGTTTACAATAAGATTAGTTTACAATAAGGTTTACAATAAGATTAGTTTACAATAAGATTAATTTACAATAAGAATGAAACATACGAGAATGGACACCAAGTGCGCATTATATTATGTATTATAGGCAAACGGTAACTTACTAAAGGTGGCTTTACATTTAGAGAATTTGTTTAAAAGCTTATTTATTTTGTCCATCACTGTGATGTCCATCTTGGATTATTTTTCATCATTGTCCGTCTGTAGAGCGCACATATGTGTTGTAGACTCATGCAATTGGTTTTGCAATCTTTTCACAATTGTCTACAAGTGACATTTACTATTTTATTAATTTTAAGTAGATTCAATTTTATTTGATATATATGTGTATATTTCTTTTTAATTTTAGAGAACACCTCCACCTTATAACAATATTGCTACATCTATCGCATGGCGGCCATCAGTCGCAGGTATGTGTTTATGTTATACAGGTATACCCCTCGCAACTCCTTTAATTAAGACTGAACTAAGACCTGAATGTGTTGCGAGTGAATACTGTTAATATGCCCCTCACAACTTCGTCATATTAAATCTTAACTATACTGAGCAAAAAAAGAGAAACGTCCCTCCATGTTTAAGTTAAATTACTAAAGATATCCGACGTTTTCAGTATAAAACCTATATAGAAAATAAAGTTAATTTATCTGTGGACGAAATTCAGTTATCAACATTATGCTGCAATCTAAAATTTGGTGAGGCACGCTAGCAAAGTCGCCAAGAGTCTAAATTGAAAATCACAAAAAAATAAAGGTCTCGGTTAATAAGGTTTAACGTGTAAGGATTTAATTAAAAATTTGCCAGCTGGATCAAATAAACTTAATAACGTGTGTGACCACCATTTGCACATAATTCTGAGGCGCATTGACGCAACGTAACGCGCAATAAGTGCGTGAGACAGATTACGCGTTTCGTGCTGAAGTAATATCGACACGCTTCAAGATTCGACAGGGGCTTAACAGCAAGAACGGTATGTGTGATAACAATTGAAAAGTGTTATATACGTCCCTCGCAATAGTAGGTCATCAAACAACGGAATGCTTACAGTTCGCAACAAATCTATATTATGCTGTTTATTTCGCTCCAAAACGCATATTTACATGATTAATGTTTTCTTTATATAATATGCATTGGGTTAAATCTTATAAAAATGACTATGCATGTTTACACAGGTTTACACGTTTATTTCAGGCGCAATAATCGGTCTGATCCAGTTGCCACTCGTTTTTGTTGTCAAGGATACGATGGGAGGGTCATCAAGTTACGTCACAGTCGTCTCACAGTGGGTGGTTACTCGGCGTCTACAAGAACTTTTTCCATATTTGGCGAAAAAAAGATGCGACATTGGGAACTGGTGGCAGGTTTGTCTTTGGCCATAATAAAATTCTAACAGAATAATAACGGAAATTGCCGAGCACTAGGCTGGATCCAATCGGAACTGCTTAGTCGATTTCCGTCACTTGGATTTCCGATTACGGAAATTTACGAAGATTTCTGATTGCTGCCTCGAGTGTTATCAGAATTGCAGTTAGCATATTTTGAAGGAAAAAAAAGACGTGCAAATTGAAACATTCTCTTAGCACCTTTTAACTGACTTGCATCCTTTTTTGCGAACTGTTTAGGGGTGTGGCGTAACGTATGTTCACCATTTTCTCCCCCTCCCGGATTCGCTCCTGGTTAGCGCACAGTTCAGTCAATGTTCAAAACATTATATACAAGAAAAACTTGATGCAAAGCATCAATTCGGCGCCAACATTTTGAAGAATTAAAACATACGTTATTAAATAACAGTACACGTGTTTATCAGTTATTTTAACTATCTTATCATCAGTACTAAACCTTGGTATATTTAGTGGTCATGGACATAATATTAACAAACGTTGCTATGTTGACTTGGTTAAATGTATTTTGAATTAACTAGGTCATTCAGACAATTTTCCAAACGGCCCGGCCAGACATCACGGCTGTCCACTATGACCTGCCCAGGCTGTGTAAGAGCAGCCCGGCCAGACATCACGGCCGTCCACTATGACCTGCCCAGGCTGTGTAAGAGCAGCCCGGCCAGACATCACGGCCGTCCACTATGACCTGCCCAGGCTGTGTAAGAGCAGTCCGGCCAGACATCACGGCCGTCCACTTTGACCTGCCCAGGCTGTGTAAGAGCAGCCCGGCCAGACATCACGGCCGTCCACTATGACCTGCCCAGGCTGTGTAAGAGCAGTCCGGCCAGACATCACGGCTGTCCACTATGACCTGCCCAGGCTGTGTAAGAGCAGCCCGGCCAGACATCATGGCTGTCCACTATGACCTGCCCAGGCTGTGTAAGAGCAGTCTGGCCAGACATCACGGCCGTCCACTATGACCTGCCCAGGCTGTGTAAGAGCAGTCCCGCCAGACATCACTGTGTGTAAGAGCAGTCCGGCCAGACATCATGGCTGTCCACTATGACCAGCCCAGGCTGTGTAAGAGCAGTCCCGCCAGACATCACTGTGTAAGAGCAGCCCGGCCAGACATCATGGCTGTCCACTATGACCTGCCCAGGCTGTGTAAGAGCAGTCCCGCCAGACATCACTGTCTAAGAGCAGCCCGGCCAGACATCATGGCTGTCCACTATGACCTGCCCAGGCTGTGTAAGAGCAGCTCGGCCAGACATCACGGCCGTCCACTATGACCTGCCCAGGCTGTGTAAGATCAGTCCCGCCAGACATCACTGTGTAAGAGCAGCCCGGCCAGACATCATGGCTGTCCACTATGACCAGCCCAGGCTATGTAAGAGCAGTCCCGCCAGACATCACTGTGTAAGAGCAGCCCGGCCAGACATCACGGCTGTCCACTATGACCTGCCCAGGCTGTGTAAGAGCAGTCCCGCCAGACATCACTGTGTAAGAGCAGCCCGGCCAGACATCATGGCTGTCCACTATGACCTGCCCAGGCTGTGTAAGAGCAGTCCCGCCAGACATCACTGTGTAAGAGCAGCCCGGCCAGACATCATGGCTGTCCACTATGACCTGCCCAGGCTGTGTAAGAGCAGCTCGGCCAGACATCACGGCCGTCCACTATGACCTGCCCAGGCTGTGTAAGATCAGTCCCGCCAGACATCACTGTGTAAGAGCAGCCCGGCCAGACATCATGGCTGTCCACTATGACCAGCCCAGGCTGTGTAAGAGCAGTCCCGCCAGACATCACTGTGTAAGAGCAGCCCGGCCAGACATCACGGCTGTCCACTATGACCTGCCCAGGCTGTGTAAGAGCAGCCCGGCCAGACATCACGGCCGTCCACTATGACCTGCCCAGGCTGTGTAAGAGCAGTCCGGCCAGACATCATGGCTGTCCACTATGATCTGCCCAGGCTGTGTAAGAGCAGCCCGGCCAGACATCATGACTGTCCAATATGACCAGCCCAGGCTTTATTTGGATGATACTCTATATAGAAAATGTTTACATTTTAATACAAGAAAAACTTGATGCAAAGAGTCTGCGCTCATAAATCTACTTTCGTTTTCAATACATTTGTCTGCATTTGACAGTCAAAATGAAGCATTACAAAATTAGCGATTTCCCGTAAACGAAATTTAAATGCCAAAACTTTCCGATATATCATCGTATTTTCTCATTTCTTAGCAACATTTAATGTAATTTGCCAATAATAATTAATCAAAACAATTTAAAAACGAGAACAATGTGAAAACATTTGAAACGCAGATATTACGATCGATAAATTTCGTTAAATTTTTCTAAAATTCGTATTACGCATTTAACCATTTGATTTTATAATCAGCCTCGTTTTCAGTCAAAATACAGGGAGACATCGTTTTAATGAAATGATTTTGTATAATTTTTGAATTATTGGTGCATCATTTCTTACAGAAATTCAAGAAATCGCTAAGCAGTTTTATCTCTTGTGTTTTATATCTTATTCTGGTGCGTTTTATAGCATGCTTTAAATGCCATTTAAACATTTTTAATTACAATCCAAACATACTCAACTATCAGTCCTTTTGATTCCCCATGCCTAAGGTCAAAGTACTACCACAGTATGTCCGGCGCCCTCAAGGGGCGCCGAACAATAACATGGTGAAATGAAATCGCACGGTTTAATTAATTAATGTGTATCTAACGGCCTTTTCATCGCTCATCATGTAAACCTTAAAAAACAAATAATACTTAATAAATATTCCTGTAGTTGACATATAACTATTTAAAATCCGTATTTTAGGTATTTTATGTGGGTGGTGCCATTCTTGGAGCGGCTTTAGCGTCCATAGCGTCTGATACTATGGCAACGTCAGTCGGTGCAAACGTACCTACAGCGTTCTTTGGTGGCATGCTCATGATATGGGGAGCCAGACTGGCATCTGGATGTACAAGGTATTATAATTTGATTTTCATCTGGATGTACAAGGTATTATAATTTGATTTTCATCTGGATGTACACGGTATTATAATTTGATTTTCATCTGGATGTACACGGTATTATAATTTGTCATGACTGTGTAAATACATGTTTACCTGTGCACATTGCAGCATCCGGGAAGGTGGAGCTTAGTTTCTCCATATATGGAAGTCTTATAGGTTGAAGCACTTAAAGAAATCACGTACTAGATATTGCAAATCTTGGTTCAGTATGAAAATAAGAGGGCAACACATTTGAAAATCTCTCGATGATCATTGGACTCAGTTTCTATGAGTATTTCGTACGCACTGTGCAATCTTAAGAGATACAATATGCATACGTCTGTTTATTTTCATTCTCGTCTGCTACACAAATTTGGACTGCTTCTTCCGTACAATGTGGACGGTTCAATGAGCCGGAGTTAATTATCCAGTCATGCCAGTCTACTCATGCCAGTCTATTCGGTAAGAAGAAGATAGTGATTCGGCTGTAAAATGATGTGGTGTCTTCATAGAGGTGGTCATCTGAGCAGATTTGAGTGTATTTAAATAAATTTATTCACCACTTTAATATCTCATTTCAGCGGTCATGGACTATCAGGAATGGGACTTCTGGCATGGCTCTCATTTATCGCCGTACCGTTCATGTTTGGGGGCGGCATTGCCACGGCTTTCGCGATGCAAGCGACAGGTGCACTCGACGATTACGTTTCAACGACGTTAGAATGATCTATCAAACATTTGATCGCGATACAGTTATACTAGATCCTTATATCGGGTCCGCAATATATACTCAGCAAAAATAAAAAGTATCCACTTTGTTTTCCTGCACAATCTGAGACTGTAAGAAAGAACTTGCAATTGAAGCATGATTTTCTTTTAATAACATCTTTGCTTGATGTTCACACAAAATTTCACCGAAATATACCCAATGCTTAAAAAGTAAATCAAACTTTAAAAACATAGGTGTGAAAACGAAATTAACAAAACTTAACAAATGTAAAGATTATCGACAATAACACAGATTTCGCAGTCTAAGCCCATTCAAATACACAGAAAAATGTTCAAAACCTCGCTAATATCTCATGTGTCCACCGTTACAACTAATACACTCAAAAATGCGACGTCGCATGCTTCTGACGTAACGACTAACGAAGCATCGACCATATTTTGGACGTCGTGTACGTCAGGATGACCCTATCCAAAGTGTTCAGGACCTTGCAGCAGCACTTGTCCGCGAATGGAACGCATTAGCTCCAGAATTCGTCAGTCGTTACGTCAGAAGCATGCGACGTCGCATTCTTGCGAGTATTCGGTGTAACGGTAGTCACATGAGACATTAGCGAGCTTTTGAATATTTTTCTGTGTATTTGAATCAACTTAGACTGCTGAATCTGTGCTATTGTCGTTACCTTTACATTTGTTAAGTTTTGTTAATTTCGTTTTCACACCTGTTTTTAAACTGTGATTTATTTTTTTATTATTCAGTATATTTCGATGCAATTTTGTGTGAACCCCAAACAAAGATGTTATTAAAAGAAAATCATGCTACAATTGTTAGTCCGTTCTTACTGTCTCAGATTTTGCAGGAAAACAAAGTGGATACTTTTTTTTTTGCTGAGTATATATAGGACAACTTCAAAACACGGTGTTTATACACTTATAACAGACTCTGATAAGTATAACATATACAGACGACTTACTGGATTGAGCCTCGTGAATAAGTTGTTGCGGCTTTGGGAAAAGGTGTCCCGGATTATGTCTATGACGACGGGTACCTTTATGGCACGTAAAACACAGTAAACAATGATCACGTGTACAGACTGGGTTTAGCATCCCGGATATAGACCCGTAGACTGGTCGCGGAAAATGGAGGATAATTCAAAAATGTCAACTTTTTGAACGAAATAAACAAAATAGTATGTACATTGGAACGAAAACGCTGAACACGTGGCGTGTGTGCAAAAAAGCAATGTACAAAACTAAAGCAATTCTACAAGGAAAAATGTAAACCTGTTGTATCTCGACTGTTTCCGGTTTACTCGCGCATGCGCTGTTTTTCAATGATTGCTGTGAATACGAGGGATAACAACAGGGGACATGTTCAGCTCGCATGGATGGAGCCTTATATAAATACAAATGAAAACAGATGATTCAGGCTAGTGTATATGTAAATAGCGTGTAATATTTTCACAGACAGAGTGATTTTTTTACAAGTTCACCTTTTTGCTCAATATATTCTTAACCAAGTGTTCATGCGAAAGAGTATTAGTAATTCCAAACAGGAATAAGGGACACATTTTTTATGTAACGTGTATAGTGTTCGTTTCGTTAATCGTTATCGACGTAGCTACGTCGACTGGCGGTGAGAGGAGTTTGTGTTTGTTTTGTTTTGATATGTATTAAAGGGACACACGGCAATCTTGATTAACTTTCACTATAATACGTAGGCGTAGGAACGTTTCAATTATTGGGCAAAAAAACAAAACAAACAACGTTATTCATTTACACTAAAACTTACACCAATAGTTTATAGTTTATTGGCATAACATATACATGTTTATTGCCTTGAACTAGGCGGGTTACAAAAACATACAGAGAAGAAACATAATACATATATACATTCACTCTTTACACTACATCAAAAAAAAGAATTTATAGTTATTAGTTATTAACATTTAATAAATGTTATTAACAATTTTCAATATTCAGTATTCAATTAAGGCAAATTAATTAAATGTAGTATTTACAGAATTAAAACTTACACCATTATATAGGGAAAAAGCACTCGTCTGAACGCAAACCATTTTGTACTCAAAAGTATACTCTGCCCACTCCCCCCTCCCCCACCTCAACTCTGAACATAGGGGCCGTCCCCCAACCCGTCCCATCCCAAGGCCCCAGGCTCCTACGCCTATGTAATAGCATGGTACGATTTGGGTTCAAGCTAATGTTGGGTGAACATTGAGCAAGACTGCCGTTCGTCCCTTTGAGCCAATTTCGTTTGAATCACAACATGAGAAACTTAACTCGCTATGCAGAACGTTGGATGTTGTTTTGATAACGACGTTTCTGTGCAGTAAAATAAATCACCGGTTGGTGGATTTGTGGTCCGTTAAAACGAGAAATAAATTATACCTTGGATATTAATGCATGACTGTGATAACGCACGAAATGTTTTGATTTCATGCCTTGCCGAATATCTGTGACCTCAAAGAGGATTTTCTTCTCTGTCACAATTGTGTGTATTATCTAAGGGACACAACCTTTGAAGTTGTGGAAATGTCTCCGTTTTATAGTCATAGTTTGTTAATGAAATCTACAATCGCGACATCTCGAGCAAGCGGGAACAGTTTTCGGAATCAAATCCCGGTAGTAGTCGGAAATGGTCAAGTTTGTACAAATAATGTCATCTGGGTTATTCAGCTGCTGTTCAGCTGCCGAAAACTGATTCTTAAATGTTTTTTATTTGTCTATGGTGAATTGACTGTGATTTATGTAGTTGACCATAAGCATAATTTACAAATTGAATTCCTAGAGAACTCGTCTAAAAAACTTGAACGGTATAAACACATATTTTGGAATGTTCAAATGTTACCGTTTCGCCTGTGGATTTGACGTTTTCGTAGATCGGTCTACTCAGTGTAGGATGCGGCAATATTATTTAAGGGATATTTATGCCCGGGATGGTTACGGAGCAGAATGAAATCGTAAGTGCAACTGAATGAAAGTATTGGATTGGAATAAGTGCAACTCTTTAAAAGTATTTTCATGGATGAAGATCCATGAATCCATGAATATATAACGAGAAAGTTTAGTGTTATATCGGTTTTTTTATGATGTTAAAAAGTAGTGAAAAAGATGCGATTTCGGGTTGTACACACTGTCACTTAAAAATGCAAAATGATTTCTGATTTGTTATCAATTTTCATTTGAAGGATTATATCAATAACACCTTGACCAAGTTTCACAATGAACACTATTGACGCATCCATTGCGTAGTAAAAAACTGTTATTGTTTTTTTTAAAAACAGCAAAACTTATTTCAGCTTGATAACTCTCAGATTTTCACTAATTATACAAACAGTTGTTTGCATTCCTATCAGTTCACATGCCCACAGTCATGTTTATCTACTTATCGGCAGCTTTTTTACGCTTGTGTTAATCCTTGCTTATTACCATGTTCTTTGATAGATTCGTCTACCTCATTATAAACCGAGTAAGATAAACTAATGTAGAGCAACTTTGCCTAAATTGGTTATTTATTAAAATGCATAACTGTAATACAATACAACAGAATAGTAGTTGATTGTGCCAAATTCCTCTTCAAATTGCATTCATGAAATGCCCTTTGAAACAGAATTTCAAAACAACAGTAATTTAAGTAAAGCGCATTCGTCGAATACTGCCGCACGACTGACCTCTGGCCTAAATTAAAATATTGTTTGCTTGCCCTTTAACTATCCAGCAAGAAATCACTTTGTAGGTAGGTGGGTAAATTATTTTATTTTATATGATAAAACTATATCGCAGTTTCCGACTCATTTTTCTGACTTTTTTTATCAGCCATTTACATGAGTCACTGTTTTAATAAAACGATCATACAGACGCTTTATCATCCTATAGACAAAGCGCACGAGTTTCTAAATGCAGCCGAATAACATAGACTGTTAGAATAACAAAAGACCGAAATTACCGAAATAGAACGCAATTGTCGTCATCTAAGAAAATAAAAAATTAACAAAAACATTTTGGAAACGCAATAACATATTTTTGGTCGGGGCGAAAAATCCGCGTCGGTAGGTCAATTGCAAACAAACAATATTTTAATTTAGGCCTAATGAAATTTGCGTACGAACGTAGCCGGTATTTACCGACTTTGTACGAATGGAAATGATGTACTATTGCTTAACCAATCAAGTATCGAGGCTCTGATGTGACGTTACCATTTTTAAAAGTCAAAGAAATTAAATATGTCGCATGTGTTGTTTTTTTCGCTGGTCCAGTTATCTACATCCATGTATCTACACCCAGTTATCTTGATCCATTTATCTATTTATGGAAATGTATTTTTTGTATGTGTGTTTATGTTAACTCCATCAAAACGCTATATACATGCTGTAACATCCTAATAGCCAATACGGTCTAATCATACTGTTTTGTATATTGTTTCACTTCTAAGAAGTAGAAAATAGGAAATGGTAGTATTATACTGTTTTGTATATTATTTCACTTCTAAGAAGTAGAAAATAGGAAATGGTAGTATCGTTATGGGGAGAAAAGGGGCACTAACGGGAGTCAGTCAGCATCTAGGACCGTTTAAAAAGTTTCAGTGGGTAAAAACGAATCATTGAAACATCTAGCCAGTCGATTGTACGACTCCTATCATTTATTATTATTATTTACGTATGAAGGCCAGTTATTCTCTTCAGCAAAAAAGAAACTTTACGTACAAACAGAGTAATGATCATATTAAAAAACTATTAACTACATGTGTTAACACATTTACCGTGTTTTCTAAAACTTGTGCTAAGATATTATTATGAGAATCGTTGCTTCATCGATTGTTTTCATTGTTATGCATTGTTTTCCCCACTTCACTTCATTGTTAATAGTATGCAAGTGTTATTTTTACGACACTTCATTGTTATTAGTATGCCAGTGTTATTATGATGCCACTTCATTGTTAATATTATGCAAGTGTTATTTTTATGCAACTTCATAGTCTCGATCATCTTCGACGCTTGATTGTAAATACAAACGTCTTGACAAGTTGCGCAGAAACAAATTTAAAACTGGAACCACGTGACCGTATCTATTATTTTTTTATTAACGCATTTCTTATCATCAGCATTTAGTTCGTCGATATAATGATGGAGTTTTCCTCTTTGTTTATATATAAATGTATTGCCTTTCTGCCTTTCTGTATATCTTGGATGGCAGGTGTTCCTGTCTTAGCCAATCAGAAAACTTATACCAGTGTATCGACAAAAATCAAAATTTGTTCAGGGGGACTTGTCTAGACGTTTGTCTTGAAAACAAGCAAGCGTCGTAGATGATCTAGACTAGCCACTTCATTGTTAATAGTATGCAAGTGTTATTTTATGCACTTCATTGTTAATGTTATGCAAGTGTTATTTTTATGCCAACTCATTGTTTATTTCAATCTCCACGCAGAGTTATCGTTCCTTGCACTCACATATATCTCTGCTAACTACTAAATTACAGGATTTTGGTAAAACCTGTTAAATTAGAATATGTTTGCCTGAAACTTATTTATTTCTTGTGTAAATATAATTTTCAGAATATCTGCAGATTAGATGTTGCAAGATTTGAAATAATGCACGAAAACAATTTAGTTTTAATCGGCACTATTTTACTACAAAACTGATACGTACTTAGTTCTTCTCAATCGATACGCATATATAAACATTTCAAACCGAAGCTCAATAGCAGAAAATTACTAAAAAAAAATAACTCATAGAAAAAAACAATTGAAATTGTTTAATATAGGTCTATAGTTTATCTTTGCATATCACGCAAAAGGATTTATTATAAACATCGTCAACTTTTTGAATAATCACGTGACCTAACCGTTCGCCCTACTTCCTTTGACGTTGACCGAGTCAACTGAGGAACGAGTGTACTCTGGGTAGAGATTGTGTTTATTAATGCACATGCCATTTCATTTCAATCATTGTTATTTTTGCAATAAATATCATTTTTAAAACGAATCACGTGTTAGACACTTTATTAAAAGCCACATATTCGCATAATAAACACAAGAAACAGCGAAATTCCCAATTTCTAACAGGGTCACTATAGGTGTAACATGCCCATTGAATTTTGCATTGAGTTGTGTATGAATTAAAATCTAAATGTCATGTTGTCATTCATATCTAGTCCCAAATTAGAAATTAATAACTTACATTCTCACCACAAATGACACATATGCTGCCAAAAAATCAACAGAAAATTGGGGGTTATGTATCTTCTAAGCAAGAACTTGTCTCATGAATGAATGCTACCTTTAATCAAAGTGCTAACAGCACAGAAAAGCTGGGGCCTTTTGTACAACCGTTTAGGAGAACAGCATGTTCACTGGTCCTTCCATTGACAAAAATATATGGTAGGTGAGAAGCTGATTTCTCCGTCAGGAATCGAACATGGGTCTCTCTTCCTGAAGGAAAAGCATGCTACCTTACACCACAGAGTTTAAATCAGCAGAACAAACCAAACCAATTTTTTTTTACATTTAGATTTATTATTTTATATAAGAAATAAATGGCAAACTACTGACTGTGATAGGGTAACCGATCCATTGGCATCTTGTTTTTCTGATTATTTTTTTTATTCTACTTACTTCTACAGTACGTTGGCTGAAAAATTATTTCAAAAATAAATAAAAGTTTATAAATATGTCCAACTCAATAAGTGTGCTGATTTCTCCATCAGGATTCGAACCTGGGTCTCTCTTCACGAAGGAAAAGGATGTTGCCTTACACCACAGAGTTTTTTCAGCAGCACAAACCAAGTGTTGAAACAAAAAACAGATCCACAAACATTTATTCAATTTATTTACAAACCACCACCCACGAAGTGGTTTTCTTCTGATTAGTGCATCAACTTATTTAATAAGTGGTGAAGAGTAGTAAAACACAATAGCATTTGCTCTATTTACAGCATAACGATCCCTAACACACGTGTAAAACATGGTAAAAGCTTGTTAGAGACAACATGAGCAAAGCTACAATAAGGTCGAATGACCTGGATACGAAAATAAGAATTTTTCAAAAGCCTTGATTTTTTTAAAATTAAAACCACTTTTTTAAGCCCGTTTTCCTGCTTAGATCCTTTATTTAAATTGTTCTGCATAACATTCCACCAATGGGATGAATTATCTGGGCACACAACATTGAACTTTTTTTTTCTAATTTTCGAAAAATGCTTGGGACGAAGTTGTTGTTTTTTTGACCGCCTACGTTTTGGTTTTAGAGTGTATTTTCCACTAGATTTCCTATTGATACACTGTGAAATAAATATTTTTTTTATTGAATTCCTGCAAGGAAATAAACAATACATGGGTAAATGCCAAACTATTTCCGTTGACCGCAAATTCTGGTTATGGTTACCAATTTCTCTTTAAAAGAAGAAAAATTATCCCCAGAAAGGGCCAAGTTGATCTGAACAAATTTGAATCGAGGAGTAATTATAAATCACTTACCTTCATTACAAAATTGTGTCCGAAATGCTCAAAGAATTGCCGATAATGAAATTCAATATGGCGGCCTTGATTTATGGACTACTTTCTACTAATGACGTCATTATGCAAATGAGCGGCGTAGTGATACAAGTTGGACGTATCTGATGCCTGTTTTCCATTTGTGGTTTTAGTACTATAGACTGAGGGCCAATGGCGCCCAGCCTAAAAACATAAACACTGAAATGCCAAAATATTGTATTCATACACTGATTTCCATATAAGCAAAACAAATAAAATCAAAACACACCATTTTAACATGACAATGCCTGAACAATGTAACAAATATATTAACAATGTGATATATACCAAAAATGGCAATTAGTGAAAATGCCTTATTTCACAAAAAAAAAGAAAGAATTATTTACAGACCGCCGTCATTAGGCTACCCCGGGCAGACATTTCCTGTGGTGCTACACTTATATTAATGACCTCTGTCAATGTCTCAGAAAGGAAGGTAGCATGCGATCTCATGATAATTTGTCACATGACCATAGTTATTAAAATATCACCATTATGACCTGACACCACTAATGATACAGGGGTGCTGCTGATTGAGTGGTAAACAATCGAACGAAACACAGCTTACTTAGGAAATTGTTGATGTATTGAGGTTAGTACTTTAATTTTAGGCTGGCTGTATACTGTTTAGAGCTGTACGTTTTTGGAAGTGCTAAGAAACACAGACGCTATATTGATACCATGTGGGGAACGTAATGGTGGTGTCTGTTTTAAGTGTTTTGACGGCGGAATGATACACCGAAATATTAACTTTATTCTACCGCGATATTATTCTGAGCATAATTAATTATTTATTCACTAAGTTATCGCATTACACAATCTCGTTTTCGTAAAGTTAAACCTTCGTATAAAGTTCGGCCAGAGCAAAATAAGTGCCACCAAGTAATCTTTCATTTGCTGAGACATTGACAGAGGTGTTCGTGGATGCAAGGAACGACAACTCTGCGTTGTGGTTGGGAAATTCCACGTAAACCAAGTTTTCCATTAGGAACTCTTTTTCAACGAAACTATGAAATTAATCATGTTTACACAGCAAAGATAACATTGATAGACATGCTATACAGAAAATGACTTATAATTCACACAACTTGATGATTACAATTAAACAGATTGCAAATGACAAACCTTAGCTCAAATTACTGATTCATTTCTAGTAACAGTGTCCCTGCCCTTGATCGACGAGACCTGCAATGAACTATCAAGCTTTCTTACAATAACTAGAACGGTGTTCCACATAACACGTGTGTCGTCTGCCATGTGCATGCTTGTTTAAAGTTATGAACCAGGTCCGGTTGCAGGTTAAAGTTTTATAGAATGGGGCATAACTCTGCAGAATGGAAGTCGAAGTTATTGAACATGTGTAACGACATTGCTTGGGGTAAGATGAAGATCCTTATGAAATTTCGTGACTACAGGTTAAATACTTTTCAAGTTATCGACAAAGTCAGGTTGCTGGTTAAAGTGTGACAGACGACGACAGACAATGGACAAAGTGATCCCTAGGTGTCTGCCATGATACGCAGGCGGCATAAAAATGCACGGCCAACACATTTTCGCGATTAATCATTGGGTGATACTTAATGGTTCTCGACCATCAATATCCAAAGCGGCTATTATCAAGTTGCCATGGCACCCGAAGATGCCGAGAAAATAGCCTTTACCTGTCCGTCGAGTTTGTTTCAATTCAGGGTTCTACCATTTGGTCTATGCAACGGTCCACCTACCTTTGAACGATTAATGGAGCATGCGCTCTCCAGACTGCAATGGACAATATGTCTGTTGTATTTATCTTCTCCAAAACCGTTGAAGAACACGTTGATAGATTGAGTGAAGTATTAACGCGTGTAGAGAAAGCTGGACTAAACGTGTCCCCAAAGAAATGTCATTTCTTTCAGTCAGAAGTCAAATTTCTCAACATATCCAGATAAAATTGAAGCAGTTAAAAACTGGCCTCAATTACATACCGTGAAACAAGTCAAAAGCTTTCTAGGATTCTGTTCGCACTACCGCCGTTACGTTAAAGATTTTGCACAAATTGCACGTCCGTTGTACAAGTTAACTGAACATGATTTAAAGAAAAATATTTCTTGGTATAGTGACTGTCAAAACGCTTTGACTCAATCGACTGTTGACCTCCGCGCCAATTCCAGCATACCCTATTGTCACAGAGCCTTATATCTTGGATACGAAAGCACTTTCGTTCGCAGTAGGCAGGGTACTCAAATTCAAGGTGAACATGGTAGAGTAATTGCTTACTACAGCAAGGCGCTATTAAAACCAGAGATCAATTATTGCATCACGTGTCGCGAACTTCTAGCCATAGTTAATAGTGTGAAACATTTTCATCACTACTTGTACGGTTGTACGAACCGATCACGGGGCCCTTTCTTGGTTGTTTCGTTTTAAAAATCCGGAAGGTCAACTAGCTCGCTGGCTAGAATTACTCTCAGGTTACAACTTCAAAATACGATTCCGGCCCAGTTGATAAAACGGCAACGCTGTCCAAAAAGGCAGTAGTTAGAGAATGAACGAACTGAGAAGAAAGATGAAACTGTCGAGATGATACGTAAAATGAAGTAATGTTCGGGCAGTGATGACGGTGACACGGGGGAGTGTCTTGACTCCCACATCTCAGCTGAGTGGATAGAGTCCAAATCCACTTCAGAAATAGGAATGGCTAAATTAAATGATTCCATCATTAAACCCATTTTTGAATGGAAAGAAACTGAGAGCACTCGCCCAGTATGGAGCACAGTGTGCCATTTAAGTGCTGACTGCAAATATTACTGGTCCCAGTGGGAAATAATAAAAGTCATATACAGAATATTGAAACGCGAGTGGCATGAAACCAATGGTTTAATTCGGATACAAATAGTCTTACCTGAAATTTTGCGACCAGATGTACTGTTCCTTCTTAACAATGACTTTATGCGCAGGTCACATGGGATAGGTAAAACAATAGCCAGAATACGAAGTAGATTTTATTGGGTTGGTTTCAAGCACTGAAATGAATGTTTTGAGTGCCACAGGCACGTAAAATACCAGCACAAGTCAACAAGGAAGCAAATGAAAACTTACAATATAGGTGTTCCAATGGAACGGGTTGCGATAAATATTCTAGGTCCCTTACCAGAACGACACAAGGTAACAAGTATACTTGTCATGAATATTCAGCAAACTGTGTTGCGACAGAAGAAGCCGTTATATTGGGTAATGGACTTACTTCTGTCCATCTTGTGAAGTAATCGGTCATGACAAGTATATACTTGTTACCTTGTGTCGTTTCTGGTAAGGGACCTAGAATATCTAAGGCAATTGAATTCAATTGCAGTTATTGATAACTTAAAAAATACAAAATAATACAGATACATGTGTTTTCCTCCTCAGGAAGGTATATTGGATAGTAAACTACTAAACCAATCCCAATCCCAAATCCTAACATCTATGTGGGGAGTCGGATGATTATTTTTTTCATTGAATTTATCACTGTAATTCCAAACGCAGACACCTTTCAATCGTTCTTTCACTCAATAAACTATGTGTACAGAAGTATGACCGTTTTATTAATATGAATTGTATAAAAGTGACACCTAGATAGAACCCGCCCAATTTCGAGATGGACAAAGAGAGAGTCTGCACGTGTGAGTCCTTGGTAATCAGAAGGCAACTTACTCCATTACTGCCCGGATATGACTGGAGAATAAATAATCCATACTGTAGAGATATAAATAGATCTATATAGAATATGTAAATTATGCGGACTTTGAATGCTCCGAAGATACTATAGGATCATCGGCATATGAAAATGCCTGGAACCAGAGTTCGTCCGACTGACAGACGAACAGAACTTTTATACCCTTATGTTTGACGAATCGCCACCATCCTTTGTTACCATTGGTTGGTATGACGCTAAGCGACATTGACCAATAAGAATCATCCGTCCAGATTTGCGCGGATTTCACCCACAACCAAAGTTTCAGTAGATCGTGAATCTGAAATGTGGGATTTCCCAATGTGCACGTACACTTATCCAGGTTTCTAACTTTATGAACCGATGACATGGATTGTTAGTATTACAACTCAGTTCTCCATGGCAAGTGTAACACAAGCATATATGATTTAGTGCTTATGCATGAAGATTCATGGAGAACATTGCGGACAAAGAGGACAGAATCTCGAGGTAAACAGTCCCCACCAACAAACGGTGCCGAAAGTTCCTGTATATTACTAAACAGTTACCCATACTCTCGTCCCAGTGTAATATTACTATTATCTAGTCATTATTTAACCAATATGGGTAACACTTCTATGAATTGAATTGAATTGGGTTTTAAGGCGCACCAACACATGAAAGGTTATATGGCGCTGATGCCAGGCTCATCCTCCATTTACATCAATAAAAAAAAGATGTAGACTGGGCCTACAACCTTCTTACCTGCAGAACTGCAGAGTTGCTGCTAATTCTATAGTACACACTCCATATTGAATGAGAATGATAACAAATGGAGAATGATAACAAATGAAAAATGAATATGAAAGGGGGGGGGGGGGGCATCATACGGGGACCCACTTCCATGAATTTATACCTTTAGAATTACACAGACAATACCATACATATTCTAACAATCATATGTACAGATATAAACAGATAAACAAACAGCAATTCTGTAAAGTGATACACATATCATTGAGAAACAGTATCAATAAAAAGACATCAACAATATTGATCCCACGGATGCCACAATACTATTACATTCATTGATCCCACGGATGCCACAATACTATTACATTCTTATTTATATAAAAGGAGCCACATACAACACCCATATGAAACTATTTGCCAACTTTTATGTTTCTCATATGATTTGATATGATTCTGATATATGCGGTTTTATATAATAATGATGTAAGTCATTATGTGGTCCCGCTTTAATTCCATTTAGCGATGGGAAAGCTTATATAAGTGTCACAGGTTTAAACAGGTTTAGTGGAATCAAGTCTAGTGTTTCTTAGGCAGTAGTTTAGATTTAGTGGTATGATACCTATGTATCTATTATATAGACTAGGTCGTTCCATCTACATACATATTCACCTTTCACACATAAACTACAAATACCTTTCTTATGCAAATTAGCTGATTGATGGAGCCAATCGATTGATCGCAAATCAGATATACAACATATACTTGATTTGCGAGTAGACGATTGTTATCCACAATCACATTTAATGTAAATGTGATTGTGGATAACAATCGTCTACTCGCAAATCAAGTATATGTTGTATATCTGATTTGCGATCAATCGATTGGCTCCATCAATCAGCTAATTTGCATAAGAAAGGTATTTGTAGTTTATGTGTGAAAGGTGAATATGTATGTAGATGGAACGACCTAGTCTATATAATAGATACATAGGTATCATACCACTAAATCTAAACTACTGCCTAAGAAACACTAGACTTGATTCCACTAAACCTGTTTAAACCTGTGACACATTTCCCCACTCCGTTAAATGTCGTCCTCGACATTTGCTGAACTTAGGTTCCACTATATTGCATAAATATGTAACGATTAAAATCTTAACAACTCAAATATGAAATCTGAATTGTGACATGAAAATCAATATATATGACAGGAATTTGAACGTGTATACCTATAATATACAAAAAACATCATTAAAGTAAACAATATGTATGTTAACTTGCGCCTGATGTGTCATCTCATTACAGCTCTAGTACCTGTAATAAATGAAAAATATTTACGATCATTTTCTCTATGTGTCGTTCAATTACTGCTCTGTAAATAATGTAAAATTTACAATGAGTTTATCTCTACTGATGTAATTACAGTCAAGTCACTGTTTGAATTGACTAGCGGTAGTTCCAACCTGTCAAACGTAATTTATATAAAAAACAATTTAGAACTTAATAGGTAAATTCATACATGTTTCCTGAAATACAAAATACACTTTGGACATTATTAAAAACCTTGATAAAACTTCCGACTGTCGAAGTTGATAACTATTTTCTTCAGGACTGTGTAACAGTATCATATCGCCTAATTTACATACCTTGATGGTTGATTTCTGTTTCTGTGTGACCTCCTCAATGGTGGAGTACGTCTCTGTGGAATGATATACTTACCTGTATGTCCTGTTTCCGATTGCGTGGAAGTTGATTCTTCTATGACGGAGGTGTTCAATTGACTGTCAGAAGAATCACTATGTATCTGGGTATGTTGCGTTGAAGATGCTCTGCGAATACTCGCAGGCATACTTACGTCAGATTCTGATTCCACAGAAGAAGGAATGGCTTCTGGAGGAGTTGGCAGGGACATAAATGCAAGTAGCTTGTTTCGATGTAATCGCCTAGTCCTACCATTTCCGTGTTCAGGTCGAACATCGAACACAGGTATACTGGGATCGGGTTGACCGGAAATTATGAATGGAACCTCCTCCCATACATCTGCGAGTTTGTGCTTCCCGCGCACACCTTCGTTTCGGACCAACACTCGATCAACAGTTTGAAGTTTTGACTCACGAACCTTCTGATCATAATACTTCTTCGCCCTGGACGCTGCTTCTTTGGCTTTTGCGTTGGCTGACTTGAAGGCATATCGCAAGTTCTCCTCAAGGTCATGAACGTATTTGGAAGGTTCTTTGGACCTTTCTGTGATGCGATCGAGACCTAGATATGCATCAATTGCCAGACGAGGGTGTCTCCCATACATGAGATAAAATGGGGAATATCCCGTACTATCGTGGCAAGTTGCATTGTATGCGTGTACAAGGGAGGGAACAAAGGATTTCCAGTCTTTCTTCTTGTCGTTCTCGAGCGTCCCAAGCATTTTCAGGAGAGTCTGGTTAAAGCGCTCGACTTGTCCATTACCTTGAGGATGGTATGATGTGGTTCTCGTCTTACGCACACCGGCGATACGACAAAGGCGTTTGATAACCTTCGACTCGAAGTTTTGTCCTTTGTCACTATGTAGTTTTGCAGGAAAACCGTAATGAACAAAGAAATTTTCGAACAAAACTCGAGCAGTGGTTCTCGCTGTCTGATTGCGCGTCGGAATTGCCTGTGCGTATCTAGAGAAATGATCCGTTATTACGAGAACATTTTCAAATCCACCTTTTGATGCCTCGAGCGAAAGGAAGTCAATACAAACCAACTCCATAGGAGAAGTTGATTCTATACTGACAAGTCCTGTGGCGAAGCGGGGTGGGATCTTCCGTCTAATGCAGCGACCACATTGACTCACCCATACCGAAACGTCAGCATTCATGCCGGGCCAATAAAACCTCTCTTTGAATAGGCTGATAGTGCGATCACGCCCCTGATGACCTAAATCATCATGAAGTGCCTTGAAGATTTCTCTACGGCCACTTGTAGGAAGAACAATCGCAAGAACTGGTTCATCTGAACATGTAGTTTGACGATATAGAACTTCATCTCGCACTGTCAATGCATCAAAGTATTGCATGTATCTTCTGACTTCCTTGGGTAGTCTCTGGTATTCTCGTTTTTCAGGTCTGATGCCACTTTTCACCAGCTGAGTTACTTGAGAGATCGTCGAATCAGCGGACTGACCTGCAACCCAGTCATGCAACCCTAATCGTTGGGCATGAAGAGGTGTGGGAGTGACATCAATCGGTTCACTTGAATCTACCACCGTAACCTGCAGACATTCAATCAATGGTTTTGGATTGAGGTGGACTTCAGTCACTGCCTTAAATGTATCCTCCTCGATCGTTTGCTGGTTGGTTTCGCGCACTCTTGATAAAGTATCCGCATCTATGTTTTTCTTTCCACTGCGGTACTTTAAAGTAAAGTTGTAGTTGTTAAGAGCTGCAACCCAACGCAGGCCCGTTGCATCTAATTTCGCAGTCGTCATCACATACGTCAACGGATTGTTATCTGTATAGACCTCAAATTTCGAACCATAAAGAAAATCATGAAATTTGTCCGTGATGGCCCATTTCAAAGCAAGAAATTCTAGCTTATGGGCAGCATAGTTTTTCTCTGACGGTTTTAAGCTGCGACTAGCGTAAGCTATCACACGATCTATGCCATTTTGCTCCTGGTAGATAACAGCTCCGAGTCCCGTATTTGAGGCATCTGTATTCACTCTAAAAGGCCTGCTGTACTCAGCATATGCCAATACAGGAGCAGTGGTTATCTTATCAATAACTTGCTCAAAGGCAGTTTGCTGTGCTTGTCCCCACACAAATGGCATCTTCTTCACCTTGGTGGTGGCTGTTTTCGTCTTAGGCGGGCTATGGCCTACCAGTAGATCATTCAGTGGACGAACGATCCTGGCAAAACCTTCCACGAACCGGCGATAGTATCCAGCGAACCCCAGGAAAGATCGCACCTCTTTTGTACTCTTGGGTACAGGAAAGTGTTTGACTACCTCAATCTTATCCGGATCTGTCCTGATTCCATCTTCAGAGACGATATGACCAAGGTACAGAACTTCTGACTTAAAAAACTCGCATTTAGAAGCTTTCAACTTCAAGTTGTGGTCTTCCAATCTCTCGAAGACTGCACCAAGACGGTCAATATGTTCTTCAAATGTTCGGGAGAATATGATGATGTCGTCTAGGTAGAGAAGACATTCCTTAAGGTTCATATGACCCATACAACGCTCCATTAACCTTTGAAAGGTAGCCGGTGCGTTGCACAGTCCAAATGGCATCCGATTGCATTCAAAGAAGCCCAAATTCCCAACCTGGAATGCTGTTTTGGCCTTGTCGCATTCTCTAAGTTCCACCTGCCAATAGCCAGCTTTCAGGTCAAGTTTTGAAAAATACCGTGACCCAGCTAAATGGTGCAAGGTATCATCAATTCTTGGAATCGCATAAGCGTCTTTGACCGTCCTATTATTTAACTTCCGGAAGTCGATGCAAAATCTTATAGATCCGTCTTTCTTCCTCACTATTACAACGTTTGAGGAGAACGGACTCTGTGAATGACGTATAGCCCCCATGTCTAGCATCTCTTGCAGGTGTTCACGCACTTCATCAATGAGACCTGGTGGAACTCTCCTATATGGTTCCTTGAATGGTATGTTATCAGTGAGGTGTATTTCATGTTTTACAATATCAGTATTCCCGAGATCTAAGGGACCTTGCGAAAATATACCTTTAAATCGGTAAAACAATTCCCTCATCTGTTGCTGTTCTTTTTCGTCTAGGTTTGTGACATCCAACTTTAAGCTGTTAAGAAATTGCATTTGGTCGTCTAACCCCTGTTCTTCTCGCTTCTTAGTTTTACTGTACTCTTTCGGTTTTCCTTCAAGTGACCAATTACGCAGAACCTTGACTTCTTGTAACTCGCAAAGAACAGATCTTGGTTGTATATTCACTATCTTAGCTGACATATTGAATATACGAACGGGAACTCTTGCAGCATTGCCAGGTTGGTCTAGCTTGACTACTCGTGGACAAACACCTATCCTACAGGAGGCGTTTTCGGATCCTTCTGTAACGGCCGATTCTACATTCGATGTTTTTCTTACAAAGCCAGTCAGAGTTTTGGTTTCAAAGGGTTGGAGCTGTATGTCCCGTGTATTGGTAGATCTTACAATACCCACTGATGTAGACATTACTGACAGTGTATTGGATTTGTTATCCATAGTGCATTGGGTTGTGTATTGGACATTTTACTTTTGTGATTTTGTTTGTGATTGTGTATTGGATTGTGCATAGAATTGTGTATTGGATTGTGTATTGGAAAGTGTATTGGATTTGTTATCCTTAGTGCATTGGGTTGTATATTGTTTCATAGAATTGGATTGCATATGGGATTGTGTTTGTGATTGTGTATTGGATTGTGCATAGGATTTTGTATTGGATTGAGTATTGGAAAGTGTATTGGATTTGTTATCCATAGTGCATTGGGTTGTATATTGTTTTAAGGAATTTAATTGCATATGGGATTGTGTTTGTGATTGTGTATTTGACTGAGTATTGGGGTGTGTATTGGATTTAGTATTGGAATTGGATATCCATAGTGGATTGAGTACTGGGTTGTGTATTCGACTGCGTATTGGATAGTATATTGGACGGAATATTGGATGTGAATATCCGTAGTGGATCGAGTATTGGAAGTGTTTCGGATTAAAATATCTATAGTATACCTATTGTGTTTATTAGATATTGTGAGTTTATAGAATGGCGGAGTATTTATCGGAACGGGAGATACGAAAGAGAAGAAGACACGCAAGACAAGAAGAGGAAGAACAACAGTTAAAAATAGAACAAGAGATACGAGCACTATCACTTCAGAGAGAGAACTTGATTCTTAGCAAGAGACGAGTAGAGAAAAACACTTTGGAAGTAGTGACTACTATGAGTAAGAGTGAAAGCGAAGGAGACAACGACGATAGCAAATCTGGTATGCTAACGTACGAGGAAGTTTTGGACTACGGTTTTGATTCGGATGTTGAATCAGATTACCAAACAATAGACAAAACAGGTGATCAACATATATCACATATGCAACAGACCCTAGAAGAAAGCCATGCGTATGCGGATAAGGAGGAAGATATGATGTTAACTGAAGAAATACTCAATAAAGAAATTAAGATACTGGAGAGGACGAATTTCAGTATGTAGGGGGAGTGTGTCACGGTTATGGATATCTAACAGGTAGATTGATGTTGCATTGTCTGGCCGGTTAGCTCAGTCGGTAGAGCATCGGAACGGTAGTCCGAAGGTCTCGGGTTAGAGCCCCGGCCTGGCTGCACATTTTTCTAACCCTGTGACATTTGGCGCCCAACGGGGGACCGTGACTGAGTAAACTCCGAGAAACATTAGAAATGATTCTCTGTACCCATGGAAATTCGAGGACGAATTTCAGTCTGTAGGGGGAGTGTGTCACGGTTATGGATATCTAACAGGTAGATTGATGTTGCATTGTCTGGCCGGTTAGCTCAGTCGGTAGAGCATCGGAACGGTAGTCCGAAGGTCCCGGGTTCGAGCCCCGGCCTGGCTGCACATTTTTCTAACCCTGTGACATAAGCAGGATTTTATAACGGATATTTCGATAATAAAAGACATTTAAAAACACTTTTTACTGACAAAATGCGTTTACATGTTTAAAATAAATTACCTATTAATTGTTTTCATTTTACAACTTTTTAAAACGAAATTAAGGTTTTATTTCATACCCCAGCCAACCCCATTTTCGCTTCTTGGAGAAGGGGTTGGATGGAGTATGAAAGTTAATACTCGGACCACGTAATGTACCGCTCTGTTTATATCAGTCACGATGGTCATAATATATATCATATGAAATCATATAATAATCATATGATGCAGTATTTTAAACTTATATGTGGCAACATAAAATATTAAAACACACTTGTTCAATTCAATTCAGTTTAATTAGTTGCAACATTAGTTACAATATAATCACGAATTTGAATTGGTTGTGTTTGTATTCAAAGACATTTCATAAAATGAACAAATATATCATGAATAATTTTTTTTATTGCAATAAACAGTTTTGGGTCGAGGAGGTGTGTGTGTGTATTTGTGGAGCTCACCATGTCAAACATTAATCTTGTACATGTTTCCAAGTTTCTCAAATTATTAATATTTTCTATTATCTTTACGAGGGCTGGCGTGGCTCAGTGAATATAGCGCATTGGACTTGCAACTTTAGTAGACATGTACGATACAATTTTAAAAGCACATTTTTTTAGTTTTTGTTAAGTGTTAAGCATAATCTCTCGTGTTTTCCCCCATTAAATTAAGGTTTATAGTCCCTTCACCAATTTACCCAAAAGGATACCCTAATGGTATAGCACAATACTGTCTGGACTTCCTATTTCAGTAATACCGAACAGGTGTATCATAATGTGCACTATATACTGCGGCGACTTGATGCTGCGCATCGATTTTTCTTGTACTGATTCAGTGTTCTTTTATCCAACAAATTCGGCGAAATTCGGCCCCATTCCCCTCTCGAAATAGTATGTTTTCCCCCTCTTTTTTCAGAAAAAAATCCCCTAAATTCTTCTTATTTTTTTTTAACTTTTAAATGTTGTTTCTTTGATCATTACCCATAACATGTCCATCAAACATGTTTTTGATGTAAATTTAGAATTAAATGAAAGACTGCTACTGAATACACTATCTTTCTTCTTTATTTCAACATTGTCGAAATTCCCCCTTTTTCCAATTTGCGTCGAATATTTCCCCCTCTAAAGGGCCCGACCCCCTTCCCCCAAAAGTAAAAAACAACAAAACAAACACTAAATACGAGTATCAAACAATAACAACATAGATTGTTAATGTATTCCCCTTTCGAAATGAGGCAGATGAACTAAAATTAACGACGATCGAGGTTGGAAAACTTGCTTCAACATTTTGACTAATATATTTTTTCTTTAAATCGAGCGATTTCGTTCAGTATTCGGTTTAATATGATTCTTTGATTTATTACCAATTGATAGATGATTCTTTTCACTTCGAAATTATGCGGAATGATAAAGAATAATTAGTATGATGATAGTCAGTGTCAAATCTAGAACGAAAATCCCGTCGTAAAACATGTATACCTCAATGCATATAGAGAATTGACTATTGGCCACCAGTTTCAATAACTCATACTAGTAGTTAATATGGGTTTTATATATATTATTTTGTAACAGTAACACACACCGATTATTTCCACAATGACGGAATTAAAACTTGTTGTACCTGGATGTTATGCTATGTTACTGGAAATTCACCGCATTTCAGATCAAATTCATTGAAGATTTTTTCTCAGTTTGTATTCTGTTTTGCATTTCATTTCTGTTTATACTTCCATGACACCCTTTAAAAAGTATATTGTGATATTTTTTTTACTTTAATCACTGACAGTTATATGAACTGAATGGTGGATTAAATAAATAATAATAATAGTTTTAAAAGAAATATTTGTAAAACAATACGAGCCGAAACACGCGAAAACGACCCTTCAGACAAAATTTTGACATTTTATGTTTTTTGATGTTTATGAAAACACGGTGATTTTCTCTTTAAAAATCTCTTTATTTTATGTTGATATCTTAATTAAAAATGATTTTATCTCAATTTGAAAATTAAAGATTGTACTCACCATTAATTTTGACGTTGACGTCGGCGTCTTGGACGACGTCATTGATTAAATAACAACCACAAATATAAACAATTACCATTTTCTATAGCATCAACTATTTATGTTAAGAGAACATATTCCCTATGACATAATAATTAGGTAAAACAAGGAAGTGGCGAGAAATTTGATTAGTAATTAATTGATTAAATTATTAAATTGTTACTTTATGACGTTGTCGTCTAAACGTTCAAAGGGACGTTTTCGTGTGTTGCGGCTCAATTATGTATATTTCGCTTCTGTATGGACACCTCGCCTTCACGAACATTTCGATCTATACTTGATTGTTGTTTAAAGCTGCAGTCTCTAGTTTAACTGGTAATAACTCATGAATATGAATGAGTCACGTGTGAAGTAGTTTCAAATCGACGAACACCCCAAAAGTCGGTATATAAGCAGAAATATCACATTTGTTTATTTAGCCTTCGTACAGGTGACAAAGATAATTAACATATATGTGATAACGAAAAGTATTTGTCTGGAATGGGATTTGAACGACAGACGTTGCGCTTATATGATGTACGTTTATACACTAGACCACGGCTATTTATTGATATCTTGTGGCATTTTTATTACTAAACAGGTATTACGTCATATCTAATGCACACACAAACTCACCAAGCGCTAATTATGGTTGTTTTGAGCACAAACATATTAATAAACAGATAGGAAACTTCCTATCTTAACCAATGGAGTAACCAAAATATCACGTGGCACCTTAACTTTTCCTTCTATTTTCTCTCTCAATTATTCACCGATTTTGATGAGAATACATCCAAAAGATTCATAGTGAATAGCATAATGGGATTATAATAATTTATGTTTATTTTCAAAATAAGAAATTGTATAAAAAAATGTTTAAAGTTTAAAATGTCATCATTTTTCGCTTTGCTCTTAAAAATCAATATTTTGACATAGTTAAAGTTTCCATTAAACTCCTTTTTTGCTCTCAATGTGAGAGAAAACAAAATACTATCATTGGAAAGACAATTAAATTTGTGATGGTATTTGGGTTGAATGAAACTTGTATCTATAAAACTCTTCATGATATATATGTTTAAAGTTGGGAAATATTTTGTGAAATTTTCGAACTGTGCCACTTGAAATTTACACAATTGTCATAGTGTCCAATCTATTTGTTATTAGGTCTGTGTTTTGAGGCGGAATATTACTTTCATATTGATAACATAATATTACACTAGGCAATGTTAATTTACACGTGCGATTAGATTGACTATATATTTATTGATTCATCTTGAGTTGCGTTCAAATAGGTTAATTTATTTTGCCTCATAATAAATGGTAGTTAGTATACCATTTTCTCAAGAAGCGTTATATCTCAGTGGATAGAGCACCTGACTTGAAATTAGCAGGTCGTGTGTTCGAGTCCCGAAAGAGGCAACTTTTTTTTTCTTTTGTGATCATAATGTTACCTGTGTACAGGTACGATGTGCATTGGTCGATGGCTATACAATAAATGATGTCCTGTGTTATATTTGCTCGCTTAAATACCCGATTTCGAGCTGGTGAACATGAAGTTACAAAAAAGGACACACCTACAAAGAATTAATCGATTGATATAGAGACTCTGTAGCTTTAACGGCTCATCAACACAGTATAGGTTATTTAGAGCCGCCCCAGATAGAGGGGAAGGATACATAGGAATTCGGGAACCGTGCCCTACTCTTATTATCGAATAGATTCCTATGGTTCTTTAACGTGCTCGGAGGATAGACCGATACACGGGACCGCCCGGTTTACGTCCCCGTCCGACGGACGAGGCTAAGGGGAAGTGTCTTGCCAAGAAGACACCTACGAAACTCAGTGGCACCACGGAGGATTGAACCCGGGGCTTCCGGTTACAAATCCGCCGCGCTACCGACTGCGCCTAGCCAGCCCTCATTAGGCGCAGGGCTTGCCTTTATAGCCGGTAGACGGGTAATGTACCCTTCTGTGGTAAGCTGATCGGCTACTTTAAGCTGCCTTTAATACAACAGCAAAAAAAACTAGATTAACATGAAGTGTAAATGATACAATTTTGGTGCGGCTCACTCGATAACATGCGGAGTTATTTTCCTCGATCTTACTAAAAAAAATTCAACAAAAAAAATCTGAATATCGAAAAACAAAATACTCGAGATTCGTTATTCAAAAAATAAGTTTTGAATGTCGAAAAACAAAAAACTCGAGAATTGTTATTCAACAAAAAAAATCTGACGAAAAACAAAAAACTCGAGATTCGTTATTCAACAAAAAAAATCAGAATATCGAAGAAAAACAAAAAACTCGAGATTCGATATTCAAATAAAAGGTTTTGAATGTCGAAATACAAAAAACTCCAGATTCGTAGATTCGTTATTCGACCAAAAAAAATTTGAATATCGAAAAACAAAAAAAAATCGAGATTCATTATTCAAATAATAAATTTTGAATGTCGAAGAACAAAAAATTCGAGATTCGTTATTCAACAAAAAAAAATCTGAATATCGAAAAACAAAAAACTCGAGATTCGTCATTCAAAAAATACGTTTCGAATGTCGAAAAACAAAAAAACTCGAGATTCGTTATTCAACAACAAAAAATTTGAATATCGAAAAACTAAAAACTCGAGATTCGTTATTCAAAAAATAGGTTTTGAATGTCGAAAAACAAAAAAACTCTAGATTCGTTATTCAACAAAAAAATAATCTGAATATCGAAAAACAAAAAACTCGAGATTCGTTATTCAACAAATAAATTTTGAATGTCGAAAAATAAAAAACTCTAGATTCGTTTTTCAACAAAAAAAAATTGAATATCGAAAAAAAAATAATTCGAAATTCGTTATTCAACAAAACAAATCTGAATATCAAAAAACAAAAAACTCGAGATTCGTTATTCAAAAAATAAGTTTTGAATGTCGAAAAACAAAAACGAAATCTGAATATAGAAAAACAAAATACTCGAGATTCGTTATTCAAAAAATAAGTTTTGAATGTCGAAAAACAAAAAAATCAAAATTTGCTATTCAGCAAAAAAAATATATGACGAAAAACAAAAAACTCGAGATTCGTTATTCAAAAAATACGTTTCGAATGTCGAGAAACAAAAAACTCGAGATTCGTTATTCAACAACAAACAATTTGAATATCGAAAAACTAAAAACTCGAGATTCGTTATTCAAAAATTAGGTTTTGAATGTCGAAAAACAAAAAAACTCGAGATTCGTTATTCAACACAAAAATAATCTGAATATCGTAAAACAAAAAACTCGAGATTCGTTATTCAACAAATAAATTTTGAATGTCGAAAAATAAAAAACTCTAGATTCGTTTTTCAACAAAAACCAAATTGAATATCGAAAAACAAAAAATTCGAAATTCGTTATTCAACAAAACAAATCTGAATATCAAAAAACAAAAAACTCGAGATTCGTTATTCAAAAAATAAGTTTTTGAATGTCGAAAAACAAAAACGAAATCTGAATATCGAAAAACAAAATACTCGAGATTCGTTATTCAAAATATACCTTTTGAATGTCGAAAAATTAAAAACTCGAGATTTGTTATTCAACAAAAAAAAATCTGAATATCGAAAAACAAATTTGTTATTCAGCAAAAAAAAAAATATGACGAAAAACAAAAAACTCAAGATTCGTTATTCAAAATATACCTTTTGAATGTCGAAAAATTAAAAACTCGAGATTTGTTATTCAACAAAAAAAAATCTGAATATCGAAAAACAAAAAACTCGAGATTCGTTATTCAACAAATAAATTTTGAATGTCGAAAAATAAAAAAACTCTAGATTCGTTTTTCAAAAAAATCTGAATATAAAAAAAACAACAACTAGAGTTTCGTTATTCAAAAAATAAGTTTTGAATGTCGAAAAACAAAAAACTCTAGATTCGTTTTTCAACAAAAAAAAAATTGAATATCGAAAAAAAAACAACTTGAGATTCGTTATTCAGCAAAAAAAAAATCTCAATATAAAAAAACAAAAAACTAGAGTTTCATTATTCAAAAAATAAGTTTTGAATGTCGAAAAACAAAAAACTCGAGATTCGTTATTCAAAAAATAAGTTTTGAATGTCGAAAAACAAAAAAACTCCAGATTCGTTATTCAACAAAAAAATCTGAATATCGAAAAACAAAAAACTCGAGATTCGTTATTCAAAAAATAAGTTTTGAATGTCGAAAAACAAAAAACTTCAGATTCGTTATTCGACAAAAAAAAATGAATATCGAAAAAAAAACACTGGAGATTCGTTATTCAAAAAATAAGTTTTGAATGTCGAAAAACAAAAAACTCGAGATTCGTTATTCAACAAAAAAAATCTGACTATCGAAAAAACAACAACTCGAGATTCGTTATTCAAAAAATACGTTTTGAATGTCGAAAAACAAAAAACTGGAGATTCGTTATTCAACAAAAAAAAAATTGAATATCGAAAAACTAAAAACTCGAGATTCGTTTTTCAAAAAATATGTTTTGAATGTCGAAAAACAAAAAAACTCGAGATTCGTTATTCAACAAAAAAAATCTGAATATCGAAAAACAAAAAACTCGAGATTCGTTATTCAACAAATAAATTTTGAATGTCGAAAAATAAAAACTCTAGATTCGTTTTTCAACAAAAAAAAATTGAATATCGAAAAACAAAAAACTGGAGATTCGTTACTCAACAAAAAAAATCTGAATATCAAAAAACAAAAAAACTCGAGATTCGTTATTCAAAAAATAAGTTTTGAATGTCGAAAAACAAAAAACTCGATATTCGTTATTCAACAAACAAAAAATCTGAATATCGAAAAACAAAATACTCGAGATTCGTTATTCAAAGAATACGTTTTGAATGTCGAAAAACAAAAACTCGAGATTCGTTATTCAACAAAAAAAAATTTGACGAAAAACAAAATACTCGAGATTCGTTATTCAAAAAATACGTTTTGAATGTCGAAAAACAAAAAACTCGAAATTCGTTATTCAACAAAAAAAAAAAATTCTGACGAAAAAAAACAACTCGTGATTCGTTATTCAAAAAATACGTTTTGAATGTCGGAAAACAAAAAACTCGAGATTCGTTATTCAACAAAAAAAAAATCTGACGAAAAACAAAATACTCGAGATTCGTTATTCAAAAAATACGTTTTGAATGTCGAAAAACAAAAAACTCGAGATTCGTTATTCAACAAAAAAAAAATCTGACGAAAAACAAAAAACTCGTGATTCGTTATTCAAAAAATACGTTTTGAATGTCGAAAAACAAAAAACTCGAGATTCGTTATTCAACAAAAAAAACTCTGAATATCGAAAATCAAAATACTCGAGATTCGTTATTCAAAAAATACGTTTTGAATGTCGGAAAACAAAAAACTCGAGATTCGTTATTCAACAAAAAGAAAAATCGGACGAAAAACAAAAAACTCGAGATTCGTTATTCAAAAAATACGTTTTGAATGTCGAAAAACAAAAAACTCGAGATTCGTTATTCAACAAAAAAAAAAAATTCTGACGAAAAAAAACAACTCGTGATTCGTTATTCAAAAAATACGTTTTGAATGTCGGAAAACAAAAAACTCGAGATTCGTTATTCAACAAAAAAAAAATCTGACGAAAAACAAAATACTCGAGATTCGTTATTCAAAAAATACGTTTTGAATGTCGAAAAACAAAAAACTCGAGATTCGTTATTCAACAAAAAAAAAATCTGACGAAAAACAAAAAACTCGTGATTCGTTATTCAAAAAATACGTTTTGAATGTCGAAAAACAAAAAACTCGAGATTCGTTATTCAACAAAAAAAACTCTGAATATCGAAAATCAAATACTCGAGATTCGTTATTCAAAAAATACGTTTTGAATGTCGGAAAACAAAAAACTCGAGATTCGTTATTCAACAAAAAGAAAAATCGGACGAAAAACAAAAAACTCGAGATTCGTTATTCAAAAAATACGTTTTGAATGTCGAAAAACAAAAAACTCGAGATTCGATATTCAACCAAAAAAATTCTGAATATCGAAAAAAAAAAAAAAAGGAGATTTATTCAAAAAATAAGTTTTAAATGTCGAAAAAAAAAACAACTCGAGATATGTTATTCAACAAAAAATATCTGAATATCGAAAAAAAAACAACTCGAGATTCGTTATTCAAAAAATACGTTTCGAATGTCGAAAAACAAAAAAATCGAGATTCGTTATTCAACAAAAAAAATCTGACTATCGAAAAATTAAAAACTCGAGATTCGTTATTCAAAAAATATGTTTTGAATGTCGAAAAACAAAAAAACTCGAGATTCGTTATTAAACAAAAAAAAATCTGAATATCGAAAAACAAAAAACTCGAGATTCTTTATTCAACAAATAAATTTTGAATGTCGAAAAACAAAAAAACTCGAGATTCGTTATTCAACAAAAAAAATCTGAATATCGAAAAATTAAAAACTCGAGATTCGTTATTCAAAAAATATGTTTTGAATGTCGAAAAACAAAAAAACTCGAGATTCGTTATTAAACAAAAAAAATCTGAATATCGAAAAACAAAAAACTCGAGATTCGTTATTCAACAAATCAATTTTGAATGTCGAAAAACAAAAAACTCGAGATTCAACCAAAAAAAATCTAAATATCGAAATACAAAATACTCGTGATCCTTTATTCAAAAAATAAGTTTTGAATGTCGAAAAACAAAAAACTCGAGATTCGTTATTCAACAAAAAAAAAACTGACGAAAAACAAAAAACTCGAGATTCGTTATTCAAAAAATACTTTTTGAATGTCGAAAAACAAAAAAACTCGAGATTCGTTATTCAACAAAAAAAAATCTGAATATCGAAAAACAAAAAACTCGAGATTCGTTATTCAACAAATAAATTTTGAATGTCGAAGAATAAAAAAACTCGAGATTCGTTATTCAACAAAAAAAACTGAATATCGAATAACAAAAAACTCGAGATTCGTTATTCAAAAAATACGTTTTGAATGTCGAAAAACAAAAAACTCGAGATTCGTTATTCAAAAAATACGTTTTGAATGTCGAAAAACAAAAAACTCGAGATTCGTTATTCTACAAAAATAAATCTGAATATCGAAAAACAAAAAACTCGAGATTGGTTATTCAACAAATAAATTTTGAATGTCGAAAAATAAAAAAACTCTAGATTCGTTTTTCAACAAAAAAAATTTCATATCGAAAAACAAAAAAACTCGAGATTCGTTATTCAAAAAAAAAAAATTTCATATCGAAAAACAAAAAACTCGAGATTCGTTATTCAACAAAGAAAAAATAAATGTTGAATTTCGAAAACAAAAGACTCGAGATTCGTTATTAACAAAAACAAAATTGATTATCGAAATACAAAAAACTCGAGATTCGTTATTCAACAAAAAAAACTGAATATCAAAAAACAATAACTCGAGATTCGTTATTCAAAAAATAAGTTTTGAATGTCGAAAAACAAAAAACTCGAGATTCGTTATTCAACAAAAAAAATCTGCCTATCGAAAAAACAACAACTCGAGATTCGTTATTCAAAAAATACGTTTTGAATGTCGTAAAACAAAAAACTGGCGATTCGTTATTCAACAAAAAAAAAAATGAATATCGAAAAACTAAAAACTCGAGATTCGTTTTTCAAAAAATATGTTTTGAATGTCGAAAAACAAAAAAACTCGAGATTCGTTATTCAACAAAAAAAATCTGAATATCGAAAAACAAAAAACTCGAGATTCGTTATTCAACAAATAAATTTTGAATGTCGAAAAATAAAAACTCTAGATTCGTTTTTCAACAAAAAAAAATTGAATATCGAAAAACAAAAAACTGGAGATTCGTTACTCAACAAAAAAAATCTGAATATCAAAAAACAAAAAAACTCGAGATTCGTTATTCAAACAATAAGTTTTGAATGTCGAAAAACAAAAAACTCGATATTCGTTATTCAACCAAAAAAAATCTGAATATCGAAAAACAAAATACTCGAGATTCGTTATTCAAAAAATACGTTTTGAATGTCGAAAAACAAAAACTCGAGATTCGTTATTTAACAAAAAAAAAAATCTGTCGAAAAACAAAAAACTCGTGATTCGTTATTCAAAAAATACGTTTTGAATGTCGAAAAACAAAAAACTCGAGATTCGTTATTCAACAAAAAAAACTCCGAATATCGAAAAACAAAATACTCGAGATTCGTTATTCAAAAAATACGTTTTGAATGTCGGAAAACAAAAAACTCGACATTCGTTATTCAACAAAAAGAAAAATCTGACGAAAAACAAAAAAATCGAGATTCGTTATTCAAAAAATACGTTTTGAATGTCGAAAAACAAAAAACTCGAGATTCGTTATTCAACCAAAAAAATTCTGAATATCGAAAAAAAAATAAAAAAATGGAGATTTATTCAAAAAATAAGTTTTAAATGTCGAAAAACAAAAAAACTCGAGATATGTTATTCAACAAAAAATATCTGAATATCGAAAAAAAACAACCTCGAGATTCGTTATTCAAAAAATGTTTCGAATGTCGAAAAAAAAAAAAAATCGAGATTCGTTATTCAAAAAAAAAAATCTGAATATCGAAAAATTAAAAACTCGAGATTCGCTATTCAAAAAATATGTTTTGAATGTCGAAAAACATTAAAACTCGAGATTCGTTATTAAACAAAAAAAAATCTGAATATCGAAAAACAAAAAACTCGAGATTCATTATTCAACAAATAAATTTTGAATGTCGAAAAACAAAAAAACTCGAGATTCGTTATTCAACAAAAAAAATCTGAATATCGAAAAATTAAAAACTCGAGATTCGTTATTCAAAAAATATGTTTTGAATGTCGAAAAACAAAAAAACTCGAGATTCGTTATTAAACAAAAAAAAATCTGAATATCGAAAAACAAAAAACTCGAGATTCGTTATTCAACAAATAAATTTTGAATGTCGAAAAACAAAAAACTCGAGATTCGTTATTCAACCAAAAAAAATCTAAATATCGAAATACAAAATACTTGTGATCCGTTATTCAAAAAATAAGTTTTGAATGTCGAAAAACAAAAAACTCGAGATTCGTTATTCAACAAAAAAAAAACTGACGCAAAAACAAAAAACTCGAGATTCGTTATTCAAAAAATACGTTTTGAATGTCGAAAAACAAAAAAACTCGAGATTCGTTATTCAACAAAAAAAAATCTGAATATCGAAAAACAAAAAATTCGAGATTCGTTATTCAACAAATTAAATTTGAATGTCGAAGAATAAAAAAACTCGAGATTCGTTATTCAACAAAAAAAATCTGAATATCGAATAACAAAAAACTCGAGATTCGTTATGCAAAAAATACGTTTTGAATGTCGAAAAACAAAAAACTCGAGATTCGTTATTCTACAAAAATAAATCTGAATATCGAAAAACAAAAAACTCGAGATTGGTTATTCAACAAATAAATTTTGAATGTCGAAAAATAAAAAAACTCTAGATTCGTTTTTCAACAAAAAAAATTGAATATCGAAAAACAAAAAAACTCGAGATTCGTTATTCAACAAAAAAAATCTGAATATCAAAAATTAAAATACTTGAGATTCGTTATTCAAAAAACAAGTTTTGAATGTCGATAAACAAAAAATTGCAGATTCGTTCTGTCCAGATTCGTTATGTCGAAAAACAAAAAAACTCGAGATTCGTTATTCAAAAAAAAAAAATTAATATCGAAAAACAAAAAAATCGAGATTCGTTATTCAACAAAGAAAAATTAAATGTTGAATTTCGAAAACAAAAGACTCGAGATTCGTTATTAACAAAAACAAAATTGAATATCGAAATACAAAAAACTCGAGACTCGTTATTCAACAAAAAAATCTGAATATCAAAAAACAATAACTCGAGATTCGTTATTCAAAAAATAAGTTTTGAATGTCGAAAAACAAAAAACTCGAGATTCGTTATTCAACCAAAAAAATCTGAATATCGAAAAACAAAATACTCGAGATTTGTTATTCAAAAAATAAGTTTTGAATGTCGAAAAACAAAATACTCCACATTCTTTATTCAACAAAAAAAAATTAATTGAATATCGAAAAACAAAAAAATCCAGATTCGTTATTCAAAAAAATAAGTTTTGAATGTCGAAAAACAAAAAACTCGAGATTCGTAATTCAACAAATAAAATTGAATATCGAAAAACAAAAAAACTCGAGATGCGTTATTCAACAAAACAAATTGAATGTCGAAAAACAAAAACTCGAGATTCGTTATTCAACAAAAAAATATGAATATCAAAAAAAAACAAAAAAAACAGCAGTAGCAGCGGTAGAATCAATAGTCATCGTAAATATGTTTTCTTTGCGCAAGTATGTTGTTTCTACTTCACACCATCATGTTTAACAAACAACCCATTTCGCAACCATCATATGTTTGCTACTGCTATAGCTACTGCTACTGCTACTGCTACTGCTAACTACTGCCAGCAGTAGCAGCAGTTGAGTCAATAGTCATGTAATTATATTTTTTCTTTGCGCAAGTATGTTGTTTCTACTTCCCACAATCATGTTTAACAGACAACCCATTTCGCTAACTACTGCCAGCAGTAGCAGCAGTAGCAGTAGCTACAGCCAGTATTAGCAGCAGTAACAGTAGCTACTGCCAGCAGTAGCAGCAGTAGAATCAATAGTCATCGTAAGTACGTTTTCTTTGCGCAAGTATGTTGTTTCTACTTCCCACCATTATGTTTAACAAACAACCCATTTCGCAACCATCGTATGTTTGCTACTGCTATTGCTATTGCTACTGCTACTGCTAACTACTGCCAGCAGTAGCAGCAGTAGCAGTAGCTACTGCCAGCAGTAGCATCAGTAGAGTTAATAGTCATCGTAATTATGTTTTCTTTGCGCAAGTATGTTGTTTCTACTTCCCACCGTCATGTTTAACAGACAAACCATTTCGCAACCATCATATGTTTGCTAATGCTATTGCTACTATCGTTAGCTACTACTACTGCTACAGCAGTAGCAGTAGGTAGTAGAGCACCATCTCAATAGATATGTTCATCGCAAGAATATTTTCTTTGCTCAAGTATGTTGTTTCTACTTTCCCACCATCATAACCCTTTCGCAACCAGCATATGTTTACACAACCGCTTCGCCCAGTAATATCATGGCTTATATGTTTTGTTCTCTATCTTTATAGCTGTAACTTTTTAGCTACTGCTAGCAGTAGGAGCAATAACATCAGTGGCAATAGCTGGTTGCGAAAGGGGTATGATGGTGGGAAAGTAGAAACAACATACTTGAGCAAAGAAAATATTCTTGCGATGAATATATCTATTGAGATGGTGCTCTACTACCTACTGCTACTGCTGGCAGTAGTTAGCAGTAGCAGTAGTAAACATATGATGGTTGCGAAAGGGGTTGTCTGTTTAACATGACTGTGGGAAAGTAGAAACAACATACTTGCGCGAAGAAAACATAATTACGATGACTATAGACTCTACTGCTGCTACTGCTGGCAGTAGTTAGCAGTAGCAGTAGCAATACCAGTAGCAAACATATGATGGTTGCGAAATGGGTTGTCTGTTAAACATGATGGTGGGATGTAGAAACAACATACTTGCGCAAAGAAAACATAATTACGATGACTATTGACTCTACTGCTGATACTGCTGGCAGTAGCTACATCTACTGTTGGTAGTAGTTAGCAGTAGCAATAGCAATAGCAGTAGCAAACATATGATGGTTACGAAATGGGTTGTCTTGCGCAAAGAAAATATACTTACGATGACTATTGATTATACTGCTGCTACTGCTGCTACTGCTGGCAGTAGTTAGCAGCAGCAGTAGCAATAACAGTAGCAAACATATGCTGGTTACGAAATGGGTTGTTTGTTAAACATGATGGTGGGAAGTAGAAACAACATACTTGCGCAAGAAAACATACGTACGATGACTATTGATTCTACTGCTACTACTGCTGGCAGTATCTACTGCTACTGATGCTGCTGCTACTGCCAACTTCACGTTCATTAATCTTAGGTATATTAACTTCAATTATTATTTTCTGAATATCTCATGTTGCTTGATAGTTGGTCATACGTATTGTTCGTATTAATGGACAGCACTTAACGCTAACTTTACCAAGGTCTAGTTTATATTCATAAAACTTAAACTCGGTTAGGTAACATAACCTTGTTTATAACTTCAATTAACTTTTCTGAGTGCCGCCTTTCTTTGTTTGTTTCTCAGAAAAACGTTTGACCAAATCTCACATACGGAATGATTCCGGATGAATAACGAATATCGAGTTTTTTGTTTTTCGATATTCAAAATGTTAATTTTGAATAATAAATCTCGAGATTTTTGTTTTTCGACATTTTCGAATCTCGAGTTTTTGTTTTTCGATATTCAAAACCTATTTTTTGAATACTTAATCTAGAGTTTTTTGTTTTTCGACATTCAAAACTTATTTGTTGAATAACGAATCTCGAGGTTTTTGTTTTTCTATATTCAGATTTTTTATGTTGAATAACGAATCTCGAGTTTTTTGTATTTCGACATTTAAAACTTATTTTTTGAATAACGAATCTCGAGTTTTTTGTTTTTCGATATTCAGATTTTTTTTGTTGAATAACGAATCTCGAGTTTTTTGTTTTTCGACATTCAGATTTGTTTTGTTAAATAACGAATCTCGAGTTTTTTTGTTTTTCGATATTCAGATTTGTTTTGTTAAATAACGAATCTCGAGTTTTTTTGTTTTTCGATATTCAGATTTTTTTGTTGAATAACGAATCTCGAGTTTTTTGTTTTTCGACATTCAGATTTGTTTTGTTAAATATCGAATCTCGAGTTTTTTTGTTTTTCGATATTCAGATTTTTTTGTTGAATAACGAATCTCGAGTTTTTTGTTTTTCGACATTCAGATTTGTTTTGTTAAATAACGAATCTCGAGTTTTTTGGTTTTTCGATATTCAGATTTTTTTGTTGAATAACGAATCTCGAGTTTTTTGTTTGTCGATATTCAACTTGAATATCGAATGTCGAATATCGAATATCATGCTAACTTCTGGCCGCTCGTTCGACCTTTCATTTTATGCAATATTCACGAGAACATCAACTAATTTCAAACAATGAAATCGCGCGTTTCATATCAATTTCAGATGACGCTTGAGTGAACTGAACAACAAAACATCCAGAAAAAACACATAGATCTATTTCCGAATAAAGATAAAGTCTGTGTGTGTTATTGCTGTGGATTGCAGTGAAGAGTATCGTAGCGTGATAAAGGGTCTGCTTTTATTGAGATTGATACAAACTAAGACTGTTTCAATAATGATTTGTAAACATATATCAGCTCTAGTGGCCGTAATTTTAGTGGTGTTCAACGGATTTTCAGGTAATTATTTATTTTCTATTTTGTCGTTTTTGGGGTGTGGGCTATTGAATAAGCTCTTATGGTTAGGTAGCTGTCATAATACTAGCTCTTATGGTTTTATATTATGTAGTTACCATTGAGCTATCAGTCACTCCCGTTATAAGGTATGTAGAGGTAAGTGCAACGACTCCGGTCACACTTGTTGGCGAGTACCCGGTGGACCTGTTAGCTCATTTGGTAGAGCACTTGCCCTGTAACCAAGGGGTCTCGGATTCGAGACCCGTACCGGCCGCACTTACCCCTGTGTTTACTTCATTGGCGATGAAGATAATTTGGTGAATGGCGAGACTGGAAGCCAAACACACTACCCCTGACCTTGTCACTTGTGCATGCCTGTTCTGCAGATGTATTCTGTAATCGTCTACCAAGACAACACGGCGGTTTTTATTGTTTTTAAATGTACAATAACATATTTTTTAACCATTTTGCTGATGTCACATGCCCGTGATGCTTCGTGCCATGTGCAGGATTAAAGTAAAAGATAAGTAGAAATGGCATAGCGCCATATAGTGGATAGCGCCACCGGGGTCTTAAAAAGTAAAAGGGGGGAGTGTGGTGATATTGGGTACCCGGTAGCCCGGTTAGCTCAGTTGGTAGAGCACTCGCCCTGTAAGCGAGGGGTCCCGAGTTCGAGTCTCGTATTGGCCTCACTTTTCACCCTTGGTTTACTTCACATCTAAATATGGCCATTGTTTCCCAGATCCCCAAAGTATTTGCCAAAGTTCCAAAAAAGTATTTTGTTCATATTTCCTGGATACCTAAAAGTATTTACACTGTTCCCTAGATCCCCAAAAGTGTAAAACATAGTTCCCTATAAGTACCAAATATTTCATTGATTTTTCCTTTAGGACACTGTTCTCTAGATCCCTAAAAGTAGGCCTTTGATCTCTGGATGCCTTAAAGTAATTGGCAATCTTCCCCAGATCCCTAAAGGTAATTGGCCTTATTGCACCTCGCACAAAATTCTAGGAATCTCATTGGTTGAGTGCGGGGTCACGTGGTAACCCCATATTTTTCTATAGTGGATTAGTAGATTTCATAGAGGTTCAAGAAAACAATATGGACTACAATTCCGATTCAAAGTTTAAATCATTTGCAAATAGTTCTTTAAAGGGGAATTGACCTATTCGAATAGTTAAGGGTACGCATATGAACTATATATATTTGTAAATTTGAAGATATTTGCGATTTGAATCTGAATTTTGTTTAGTCCTCATGTGAACAAGATTTTAATAATAACGTCTCAAATATGACTATGTTTGACGTTTTTCATAAAATTCGCGTTGCACTCAATTGGCAAGGTTTTTAGCATCACAGAGTGTTAGTTTAGTCACATACAATTATGTTTTATATCACACTGTTAGACTTGATGAGACCTTTCATCTTATATATAAATTATATCATTTAAATTAGGCTGTAAACTATTATTTATAGTATTTCCTATGTCTTTCGCTGCTTTTTTACAAAGGAATTTTAAGAAAAAACAATGTTTAAGCCATTTATCTTTTAAATGGCTCGATAAAAATCTGCACAATTTTAGTATGTTTTAGAGAATTTAATTTCCTATCGGAATTTAAAATAAAATATGCTGGTCATCAGAATATTTGTTTCAGTATACTTCTTTTATTGACCCCAAACGCCTTCGAAAAAAAGACGTCTCTGTTGACGTCGTGTCATTAACATAACGACGTCGACGGTATTTATATTAAAGGTATATTGTACATGCATGATATATCAATAATTATTTTTAAATAATCAGCTGTCCATAGTAATAGTGATAGTAACCTGCTAGACGGAATGTACATGCTATTGAACATAAATTGTTGATGGGTTGGTAGGGTGTTCCTACAGTCAGCTTCGCATGAAGTGAAGCCCTGCACACAGTGGCGTAGCTGCCTATAGGCACTGTAGGCACGTTCCTACACATTGTACCCAGAAATCAAAAAAATAAAAATGCCAAAAACGCAATAAAAACTGAGTGGGGTATGGGGTGGATGGTCAGCTCATACCAATTTTTACTAGTGGTCTTTTCAGAAAATAAAAGTCGGACTGTTTTCGCTCGCGGTCTTTCAAAACCAAACAAACCATGATTGTGCACGATTTCGAAAGATTTTCAGAAAGCAAGTATTGATATTAATATATGTTATTTTGTTCTGTTCCGATGTTTTTGTTGCGAAATCGCAGATTAGAAAAGCATGAAATCGCGGCTTAAAAAAATATTGTTTGCTGCTTAAAATACCGTCAGAATGCAGGATTTTCCTTCCTTCTAAAAAATAAATATTTCGGGGAAGCATGCCCCCGGACCCCCTAGACCTTGTGCCTACACACTGATTTAGGCACAGCTACGCCCCTGGCACATTATAGTACACAGTATCGTAATAAGCTTCTGGAAACGAAGCCCCACGTATCTTCAAACAATTTCATGTTTTACAACATTATTATAAATAGTTTGGTAACATAGCGAAATGGTGTTGCAAAACCCAAAATAATGCCGAGATCAGCGAGGTGTATACCAAGCTAAGTGTTCCTCGTGAAGACATATTTTCGATATTTATATGTTAAAGAAACTAACCGCCAAATAATGGCAAAATTACACTACAAAACCGTATATCAAAACTCTATCCAGGTATTCAGGACATATAATAATGTATATGTACCATTTAAAAGTATAGGTTTATTCACGGGTTCTTACAATAATTGTGTTATTGAATATGCGTAAATGAAGTATGACTTGGTAACTATTATTATGACTCTCCAATCTCGGGGTTTGGTATAACTGGATAACTGGTTAAAACCATTTATATTGTGTCTATAGAGCTGGGATTCAACAATATGTAAGTTGTATATATATTGTCGGTGCAGAACATGAAGAATGTCCGCAAATGAGTTTGGGTTTTATTGCTTAAAACATGTTACCAATTTATACATTATTAAACAAAGAATAAAGAGCTGAATATTTACAAAAATACTGATATTAAAATATGGACACATGCATGATAAAAACAATTTAAGAATTAAATACGTTTGATGCTGTATCCATTAACTTTCAGATATCATCTTGACGTAAGTTGTGGTGTTTTGTTTCAGTAATAAAGACATTATCGGAACAAAAATGTGCGCTTGTAAGATAGAATGATGACTGCAATAACCTTAAACATTCAGAACATATTTGGGGATAATAACTGCAAACATCGGATTGCAAGTATGATGCAATTAAATCTTAACTTAATAATATAGAGTTGCATGACAGATATCATCTGACACAATAAAATGTTAAACCATCTGAAATATTTGGGAATCTTCCCACCTGCATGTCATTGTATTACGCTATATGTTCAACAATAAACACACAACTAAGATATATAACAATGAAATATTCCCTTCAATAAATACCTCCGTCAAGAATCATCTGTCGTCTCATTTACTAACACACACACTTTTCCCAAATCCTTAAATTATTTGATATTGTATTGTGTTCTTCTATCTCATTTTGAGATTTCACAACGTGTACGTTTGGAACAACTTTGATCCCCTGTGAGCATACTGGTAATTGTTTAGCAAACGAATATGACCAATGACAGATAGACTCGATACGAAAACCATGCTCTATTACTGCGATACTACAACTTTTGGATTTGTTTCTTCAGATGGCAGGAGGTATACAGTACTGGTTCTACCTAGTAAACAATGCGGTAATCTGCCTCTACCATAAAAAATATCGACCGTCATAGATGGCCTAACATGTGCTAAAATTGACGTAAAACATTCAAACAAAACCAATTTAAAATAAGATATCCGGAGAGACGGACGGACGGACGGACGGACAGATAGATACACGGACCTCTCACTGCCCTATTTCATTGTGCGAAGTTTCATTGCAGTTCCATTAGTAGTTTTTGAGTTATTCTCCGCACAAGAATTATAACTTTACAAAGGACAATAACTATAGTGAATGATGATAGAGTTGTAGTACTTATACTCGGCACTTCCCCTTATTACCCTCTATCAGTGTATGAAGTCTAATTGCAGTCCCTTAAGTAGTTTATGAGTTATGTCCGGACAAGATCGACAAAGCGGCAACTATATGCTCTCCCTTCGGGTAGCATAAAAATGGGAAACTGAGTTGGCTCAGGTTCTTGACATGACCACGACACACTAAGGAATTATTCGTCAAATGTCATGCTTGTATCACAATTGGAAATATTTTGTCAAAATTACTTAGCTATATCCTCCGCTAATACAAACAAGCTGAAGGCGAGCGCAAGCGATTGCCTGCACTCAATGTTCATAAAAATGTTAGGCTGAAAGTATTTTAAATACTGCTATTAACTTTGCAAAGGTAGTGGATAGCACGTTGGATTCGAAAGCCTCACCGATGACACTGTGTTTTGTTGGTGTGTTCTTGGGCAAGACACTTTTCATTTGGCTCCGTCGTATGGGGACGTAAATCGGGCGGTCCTCTGAGCATGTAAGAGAACCACGGAAATCTAGTCTTTAGTAAGAATAGGGCAGGTTCCCGGATTCATGTGTATTTTAATCATTACCCTCTCTTTTGGGCAGCTCCAAAAACAACAACATTGTGTTGATGCGGCGTTAATCAACATTCATACTTTACAATATGAAATTGGTTACGCCCAGATAAGATGCCACGCCCACCCCCACCCCAAAACAAAGAAGCAGTCAAGCCAAGCATATTTAACATGTTTGTCGGACTTTAGGGAGCACGCACCGGGTCCAACTGTGTTCATCATAGGAATTTACGAATAACATAATTTTTCTGAAAATGTACCAGAAACAAAGATTTTCTAATGGGAATGCCCCATAAGTCAACCAAGATCCATATCCGAATATTGTCTTTACACCCCACCCACAACTCACCCCTTAACACGTCAAGGAACCATAAACAGCTATTCATTAATAAGTAATCAGTAAGAGTAGGGCAGGTTCCAGGATTCCTATGTATTTTTTCCCTCTATCATGGTCGGCTTTAAATTACATAGTATAATGTGTTGATCAGCCGTTAAATAAGGCCACGTTTAAAAATATATTAGTTTGCCCGACCTTAGATTTTTCAGACGGGCAGGTCGGTATGGATTTTTTTCCCTACCATGTATGTAAGATTCTTTTTGTGAATGCTGTTTAAGGTTTAACTGTTTGGACACTATTTTTTGTACTTATTAAAGATGATTTTAGTATAAAGTGTGTATTGCAAAGTTGAAAATCTTAACCGTGTAGATACAATTCCTATCTAAAACTATTGATAAACACTGTCTGCATTTTTCAAATAAAAAAACACCATTAAAATAACCATACCATTAAACAATTATACCATTAACAACCATACCATTTAACAATCAAACCATTAAACAATCAAACCATTAAACAATCATACCATTAAACAATCATACCATTAACTAACACTGTAAGCAAACATGTCATTAAACAAGCATACCATTAAACAATCATACCATTAAGCAACCATACCATTAAACAATTAAACAATCATACTATTAAACAATCATACTGTTAAACAATCATACCATTAAGCAACCATACTATTAAACAATCATACCATTAATTAACGCTGTAAACAATCATACCATTAAATAACCATACCATTAAACTATCAGACTATTAAACAATCATACTATTAAACAAGCATACATTAAGCAAACATACCATTAAACAATCATACCATTAATCATGTTAATTAACGCTGTAAACAAGCATACCATTAAACAATCATACCATTAATTAACGCTGTAAACAAGCATACCATTAAACAACCATACCATTAAACAATCATACCATTAAACAACCATACCGTTAAACAATCATACCATTAAACAATCATACCATTAAACAAATATACCATTGAACAATCATACTATTAATTAACGCTGTAAACACACATACCATTAAACAATCATACCATTAAACAATCATACTATTAAGCAATCATACCATTAAACAATCATACCATTAAACAATCATACTATTAAACAGTCATACCATTAAACAACCATAACATTAAACAATCATACCATTAAACAATCACATCAATAAAAAGTCATTCCATTAAACAGTCATATAACAATTATACCATTAAACAATCGAACAAGGGTAACACCAAATGCCCGCTCCACTTTCGTGGCTGTTTAGCAGCTGGGCTTCTATTTCTTGTTCACTGAACAAATAAAGTCCGTTCAAACAGCGTCCTAACTGCTAAAGCCGTTTTTTCTCCCTGGTGTTTCGGCGTGCGCAGTTGCGATGTACTTTTTTTTAAATATCCAAAATGAATCGACTTAACTAAGAAATAAAAAAATAACAAAGGTAATTAAATGTAAATTAAAAAGCACATAAACTTTATTTTAAATACATATTCACATTAGTTATTTTTGGAATATCGTTATGATATCGTAATTTTGTTAAAGAGGTGCAATTTGCGGTCAGATGAAGGTGTCTTCTGAAACACTTTTAGGCGAAAACGTCTTAATTAAGTCATCATAAACCATAAGGCCTATATACGTTTCCGTAGTATATCATGAGTTTAACACTACAGTTATACTTACTAGTAATTACATGTACCATAGTTAATGCGATACTATGACAGCGATTCGTGCGAATCAGACATGATGCATAAAAAACAAATACAATTTAGAGTTTTTATATTAACTCCAGAAAAGAAGAAAAAATAATACGAATAAAGAAAAAAGACGTTGAAAACAGTATTTACTACGTATTAAAATCATAAATGTATCAATGCTTGATTTCACTGTTTGCGGCATGGTTGTTATACATTATATGTACGATGCGACGTCGACAGAGACATCTTTTTCGTAAGGATGTTGTGTTTATTAAAACAAGCATACTGAAACAAATATTCCGATGACCAGCAACTTTTATTTTATATTCCGATAGGAAATTAAATTTTCGACAACATATTAAAATTGTGCAGTTCTTTATCGAGCCATTTAATAGATAAATGGCTTTAATATTGTTTTTTCTTAAAAAGTTCAAGCCAAAAAAAGGGTTAAAGAAATAGGAAATTCTAGAAATAATAGTTTACAGCTTAATTTATATTGGACCGACGCAGAACGTAAATTGCGTGAAACCAGCAATGTTCTATTATTAGTACTTGTGTTACTTCCCTTGATCAAAATATCTCCATTTATTTTATTTTATTTGTTTAGCCTTAGTCATTGTTTTTACTAGCTTTGGAGTTGCTTTATACTTTATCCTGCAGTATCGATTTTGGGATTAAGGTTTTGAGGTAGGGCTTGTGTTATCTTTTTCACATTTTTACTCTCTCTTCATAACTAAATGTCAGGGTACAGTTCTTCCCTCATCCAACCAGATATGTTCTTTTATTAGTATCACATTTGGCTCCAGAGTGTATATTCAAGGTAAACAGTTTCTGCAACACTGCCAAGCGATAAGTTGTTTTTTAAAGAGTTTTATTTAAACTGCCGTGTATTTTAGTGTTTTTTGTTTCGTATTTGTTATTTTCGTGTTTGTGTACTCCTGATGAAGGCGTTAGCCAAAAGCGCTTGAGTTTTTATAAACTGTAGCACTGTATAAATGTTTTTTTCCCCATCTATTAATTTATTCCAACATTTTCGTATCCCCTCGGGGATCCAGTGCTTTTTGAAAGGTATTTTGTAGATGTATGTATTTTCTCACCCTTATATATATATATATATATATATATATCCGTAAATAAATTTATTATGCATCTCTTAATTATCAAAAGAGATGTGAGCAGTATGTTATATTATGTCATAGCTATCAATTGTCTAAATTCTGACAACTGGTATTATAAATCTCTAAATTCCGACAACTTGTCAGAAATTTATTTAAATAATCCTACTTATTTAATATACTACAAATTTAAATAATTAAATTTGTCCGTTTCTGAATTTATGAAATAAAAATATTCATACCATCTCAGAATTTCTTCGGCAGATCTCTCTTTTGAGTATGACATTCAAAATGTTCTCTCTGATGATGATTTCTAAGGTTTAAAGTCCCTCTACCATATGAGCCCCCGGGAAGAATCCCCCGTTGGCTCGGCATTATGTCTGGACTATTGCGTGAGTGATTGTGTGTAGTGCTATGTATCTATCTACAGTCTACTTGAAGCAGATATAGTGCTGCCACACTGGAATACCACGCCGTAGTACGAGATACCCCACCCAGACACATTATTCTGACACCGGGTTGACCAGACGGTTTTTGACCAGACGTAGTACTACCCATTATTTGCTTGTCAGGCATGGGTTACAAGTAACTACTCCATTTTTAAAGTCTTTGGTATGACGCGGTCAGGGGACTCGAACCCACGACCTCCCGAATGCAAGGCAGACACTATAACCACTACACCACAATGCTTCGGTGAGCCCTGTAATAAGGCCGAAGTTATATAGTCTGTTCTATCCAATGAAATTGACGCTAACAACAATTAACCAATGAAAAGCGTCGTCTTATTCTATCGCGTGAAATAACAACTGGAGGCTGATATTTTGGCAGAAAACCTGTGTTTCCTTAAAGGACAGAAAATACTTAAATTATGTCGAACATGGATAAAGTTAAATTAAAAGAGCAATTGGCATCAATGGAACACTATAACAGGTAATGAATCGTGATATCGAATAACCGATATGTTTTACAACGGACGTAATAATAGTGATCGAGTTTGTGTGTACATGCACAGCATGTCACGTCTGCTAGTTTCGGAAACTGTCCCAAATCAATGTTTATCGTAATATATGCTATTACAACAGCAAATGCATTTAAGTTATGAGAGTAACAACCGTTCGTCAACAACTTTAAATATACATCAATATTCGGTCATTCTAAAAATAGTAACAACAACAACAACATCAACGAATAAAGCACAGGGGCTTGTGGTCACAATTATTACAATATCGAGTGGACATGCGCATATTATCATGACGTTCCCGTTTGATAATTTTCCACTGAGTTATGGCCCTTTGTATTTCTAATATATATATATACGGTAAAGAATAATATACATATATACGGTAAAGAATAATATACATCTTACAAGACCCTTTCTGGAGCACTGGATCGCGAGGATTCCGGGAAGATAGGTATTTAAAAAGATAAATGTTAGACAAATTATCAACCAAACAGTACTTAAACAAACAAATATCGAGCGCTTTCGGCTTTTATCGCCTTCTTCAGGATGAATACACAAAGTTACAAAAACAAACACATAAGTTTTAGAAAAGCAAAAATATAAACCAATTAATACTATAAGCGTGCGTGTTATGCGACCATGTCCGCATTAGTATAACACAGTTGTGAGGTGATAACAGTGTATGTGTAGAGACAGACGCTGCTATACGTTTAAATCTTGTTCATATAAAACCTTCAATTCAAAAGACGATATATATATATATATATATATATATATATTTATATATATATATATATATATATATATATATATATTATATAATAGCAAATCCTTGTCCGGGCTATTTCTCTAAAACTCTTTTTTAGAATTTAGCGAAACTTGCTAGGAAATATCAATATCAAGTGGAGATGTGCATACTGTCATGACGTTCCGGTTCAATAATTTTCCACTTAGTTATGGCCCTTTGTATAATTGTTAATGCATTTAATACTTGGTAGTGCAATAGAAAATTCTTTTCCGCGCTGTTTCTCTAAAACTCTTTCTTAGAATTTATTGAAACTTGCTAGGAAGTATCAATATCGAGTGGACATGCGCATACTATGATGACATTCCGGTTTGATAATTTTCCACTGAGTTGTGGCCCTTTGTATTTCTAATATGTATATATCCGTAGACGCAATTTTTGTTCGGACTATTTCTCAATAACTCCTCCTTAGAATTTTGCAAAACTTGCTAGGAAGTATCAGTATCGAGTGGAAATGTGCATATTATCATGACGTTCTGGTTCGATAATTTTCCACTGAGTTATGGCCCTTTGTATTTCTAATATATATATATATAATACAAAATCCTTGTCCGGGCTATTTCTCTAAAACTCCTTCTTAGAATTTAGCGAAACTTGCTAACAAGTATCAATATTGAGTGGACATGTGCATATTATCATGACTTCCGGTTTGATAATTTTTCACTGAGCTATGGCTTTTTGTATTTCTAACATATATATTTATCCGTAGACGCAATACTTGTCCGGACTATTTTTCAATAACTCCTTCTTAGAATTTATCGAAACTTGCTAGGAAGTATCAATATTGAGTGGACATGCGCATATTATCATGACTTTCTGGTTTGATAATTTTCCACTGAGTTATGGCCCTTTGTAGTTCTAATGTATGTCCGTAGACGCAGTTATTGTCCGGACTATTTCTCAATAACTCCCTCTTAGAATTTAGCGAATCTTGCTAGGAATATCAATATCGAGTGGACATGCGCATATTATCATGATGTTCTGGTTTGATAATTTTCCACTGAATTATGGCCCTTTGTATTTCTAATATATATGTATTCTAATATATATATATATATATATATATATATATATATATAATACAAAATCCTTGTCCGGGCTATTTCTCTAAAACTCCATGTTAGAATTTAGCGAAACTTGCTAGGAAGTATCAATATCAAGTAGAGATATGCATATTGTCATGACGTTCCGGTTCAATAATTGTCCACCGAGTTAAGGCCCTTTGTATTTTTAATGCATTTCATACTTGGTAGTGCAATAGAAAATTCCTGTCCACGCTGTTTCTCTACAACTCCTTGTTAGAATTTATTGAAACTAGCTAGGAAGTATCAATATCAAATGGAGATGTGCATACTATCATGACGTTCCGGTTCAATAACTTTTCACTGAGTTATGGCCCTTTGTATTTTTAATGCATTTCAAATAGAAAATTATTGTTCGGGCTATTTCTCTAAAACCCCATGTTATAATTTCGTGAAACTTGCTACAAAGCATCAATATCAAGTGGAGATGCGCATATTGTCATGACGTTCCGGTTGGATAATTTTCCACTCAGTTATGGCCCTTTGTATTTTAATGCATTTTATACTTGGCAGTCAAATAGAAAATTCTTGTCCGGGTTTTTTCTCTATAATATATGTCTATGTATCTTATAGGAACAAAGTATTGTATGTTTACCCACCCCACAACAAATTGCCAGCGGGGGTATTTGTCCGCCCCCGGCGACAGTTCTAGTTGAAATAATCTTCACCTGCTATTGGAGTTGTGTTTTCTTTACCCTTTGATGACACAGACTTTTTGGAATTCAAAACATGTTACTAAAACAAAGTTTGTAAAGGTCATATTAGTAAAATTGTGTCTTGGTCATAACTCCTAAACTACTGAAGGATTTTGATTAAAATTAAACAGAAATGTTCAGCATGATCAGAGTGTGTCACACTGAAGAATCAGGTCTGTACCTCAAATGTCAAGGTCACACTTGGGGGGGTCAAAGGTCAAAGGTGTCAAACCCTATATAGAAAGCTATGTTAGCCAGTAGAGCGTCCACAGGCCATCTTGTGCCTCCACAAGCCACAGGCCCCTTGTTTAAGAGTTCCCATTTGATATATATAAACACCATATTTCCTCTTGCACTTTCTGTAGCTGACTGCTCAGGGATGCATATTTGCGACCAAATAAATGAGTATAAAAGCCAACTGATATGATCAAAGGACAAAGAGAGTGTGATAAACAAGTATAACATTTCTATAAACCAATCAGACTAATTCTGTCATTATCTGTGCATTATAATTATTCAGCAGAGTCCCAGCAATCGGGCGGAGGTTGGGAGCAACAAGAAGACAACAGAGACCAAGGGTTCGAAAGGGGAGGTGGCAGTAGTCGTGGAGAGTTGGAAAGTAATCGAAACACTGACAGGGATGAGGACAGAGGAGGAAGAGGCTTTGGCAGATCTAAACGAGACGATTATTTTGAAACTAAAATGATTTATTTTGAAGTTCGTACGATTGCCAAAATAATAGGTTTAAACATTATATAAATGATATGTCTATCACTGTATAATTATTATAACCACAGCTGCTGTGGCAGTTATTTTCCTTCTCCACTCGGCATATCCCAGTATCAATGGCTTTTACTCCATATCACCACCAATGAATAATATGATTCGTCTGATTCTTTTAATTTGGATTTGGTTAGTAAATATTTTGTATCTTTTCTAGTAAATGCAACTTCATTCAGTGTTTTAGTATATATAAGTATGAAAGTTTAATAGTTGTATTTTCTTTTAAAAGGTCGTGGAGGATCAACGATGAGAAAACTTGAACAAGAAAGTCATGCAAGGATACAGGTACATTGTACTTCAAATATGTCCTTAACACATTCATGTTTTAGTTTTTTGCCCTGGGTCCCCGGGACAAGGCTTCAGCATGGCTTAGGCCAAGTAAATTAATGGATGTGTTTCAGGTTACATGCTTGAAATAGAGTAGATAGGCAGATTTATCTTCTTTTATCCCCGGCCCGCCCTGTGGAGGGGATATAGTAAAGAAGCTGTCCTTCTGAGCAACCATCAAAAATGTGATTTAAAGATTTGAATCTGTAGGTCAATGTCACTGTGAGATCGAGTTTTTCAAATGCCTTCTGATCACTGTGAACTTAAACGTTAGTATAGTTTAACATTAAATCAAAGGTCAAAGTCAGTAAACCTTAACCTTTCCGAAAAAACGGTTTGAGGACAATATTAGAGGTTTACCATTGCCTTTCCTTCATGACAGCAGTTGCAACATGATTGAGCATAGATCTGCCTTCCATGCAGAAGGTCGTGGATTCAATCCCCAGCCGGGCCATGTCAAAGACTTTATGAACATGTTACTAGTATCTCTCTTGCTTGGTGCTCAGCATATAAAGGGTAGTGCTAGGGCTGGTCGACCTGGTGTCAGTATAATGTGACTGGGTGGGGTATCATGTCATGTGTTTACAGCATGGAATTCTAGTGTGGCTGCACTCAAATTGAGCATAGAGCTCGGCTCACTGCTACAAATAGACACCATCTTGACAATGACAAAAGATTGTTAAAAGCAACGTTGAACGACATCCATACATACTTTCTTTGTAAGTATGATCTATTTGGATTTGACCAGAGCCATTTCTTTTTGGGTCAGTAGATAAAATTGGCCTTAACTACAGATCTACATAATACGTAGAATAACATCATTTAACCTTGTAGGTTTCTTTCCTTTGAGGTAGTTGCTAGGATGCCTACATTATGCATTTTCAAGTCAGAAAGTGAAATGTCAAGGTGAATGTGAACTTATAATGAAATCTGCTTAGTACCTAACTTTATACCGAACTAACATGTACATGTGACGTTATACACAGATACATAGATGTCTAATCCTCACCTTTTTAGCCAGATTGCATAGCAGATCCAGGCTTATAGTTAGGCGATTTCCGTCTGTCCGTCTGTCTGTCTGTCTGTCTGTCCGTCGACTCATATCTCAAAAATTAAATGTTAGAAAGCTTTGAAACTTGGCACACATGTTCATTATCATATATGATAAGAACCATAACTCTTGTCGTGTATTTTCCTGAGTTATTCCCTCTTTTTACTTAGATTTGTTTAGTTAAAATGTTGAATTTGCATTCCGGCATTCGCACCAATGTTGGTGCTTCAATTGTTCCTCAATGTTTACTGTGTCACCTCTTTCTATCTGAATCGTAAACAAATACTAGTTATTAGTTGAGGTGAGCTGGTCTCCGAAAGCTTCATATTTTTTTTGTAAAAATTCGTATATATATATATATAGTCATAATGAGTCTGACATAAATACACTCAACCATTACCAATATAAAATGTCAGTAAAATTTTAACCAAAAAATAAATCCACTGTTCTTGTAAATGTTAACAAATTGTCCTATGTAAACTAATATTGCTGTAAGCAAAGCGATTATAATGTAACAGTGATATAAATTTGAGCAGCTTTTTCATAGTTACAGGAATAATATTAGACCATTTATCGGTAATTAAATGTTGCTTTATTTTGGCTGGTGCAAGGGGATAGTAAAAGCTGTAGTAAGATAGTAAAAAGGGATAGTGATAGCATGTGATTGTAATAAAAGGAACAAAGGGATGGTGATATTCTGTGATTGTTATGACAGGTAACGAGGGATAGTGATGACATGTGCTTGTAATTACAGGTAACGAGGGATAGTGATAGCATGTAATTGTAATAAAAGAAGAATGGGATTGTGATACAGCATGTGATTGTAGATACAGGCAACAAGGGATAGTGATATAGCATGCGATTGTAGATACAGGGAACACGGCATAGTGATATAACATGTGATTGTATATACAGGGAACAAGGGATAGTGATATAGCATGTGATTGTAGATACAGGTAACAAGGGATGGTGATATTGCATGTGATTGTAGATACAGGTAACAAGAGATAGTGATATAGCATCTGATTGTAATTACATGTAACAACGAATAGTGGTAACCTGCAATTGTAATTACAGGTACAGAGAGATATTGACAGCATGTGATTTTAATTACAGATACGCAAGGATAGTGATACCGGCTATTTGAGGATTCTGGAGATATCTGGGCCTCCTGAGGCTATATCCAAAGCCGTGGAGCTCATTAACGAAATTGTTAACGACAGCGATTAGTGGACGTAAAGTGGGGAAAGTGAGTTTTTGGGCAGGGCGATTGCCTTTTGAAAATACACTTGCCCTGAGGCTGATAAAGTGAATTTTAAAAATATTTCCAAAAACCCTGTTTTGAAACAGTCTATAGCCCTGAGAGTGCTTTTTAATTTAAATACGGCATTACTTTTACAATTATAAATCATCTCAGAGCAGATGGTGTAACTTATAATTATTTAAAATAAAAAGGTGGGGGTGCGGGTGGTGGGGGTGAGACCCTCCTGACAACACCTCGAAATCCCAAACCGCGCTATCTGTGTCAGCACTTGCAAAAAATTCGGGGGAGAACCATGATCACATGGAGAAGACAATCGACTATTAGGTGATTAAATGAAACCAGTCCACAGAATACTGAATTTTAATTATTTATACAGACGTTGAAACAACAATGACATTTTAACATTAATCTTTGTTATGGGAAGCCATAACCGTCAAAATGTGGATATTTACAAATCATTCAATGACAGGCCATTTAATTCAACATGAAGTCATTTGATGACGTACATATTGATTCGATGCGACGTGTAAACTCGGTTCATTGGTTACAAAGTGAACTGATACGGTTCAAAGTGAAATGATACGGTGTACAATTTCAAACCATACGACGCAAAGGCATTTGATGACGTACATATTGATTCGATGCGACGTGTAAACTCGGTTCATTCGTAAGAAAGTGAATTGATACGGTTCGAAGTAAAATGATACGGTGTAAAATTTCATTGATATACCGCGATTTGCACAACTAGACATCATACTGAGGCTTCCTGCCAAATTTTGTAGAAAGTTTAGGAGGAGTAGCGCCGACAAGAAATTTAAATGTGAAAGTGCCATAACTCCGTCATAAATCAGCAAACTAGGAATAAGCGTGATATGCACAACTAGACATCTTACCGATGCTTCCTGCCAAGTTTCGTCGAAATTCAACAAGGCTTAAGGAGGAGTAGAGCCGACAAGAAATTTAAAAGTAAAATTGTCAAGGGGCCGTAACTCCATCAAAAATCGACGAACCGAAAAAATAATGAAATAAAAAAAAAAAAAATAAAAAAAAAAATATACAAAAAACATTTAAAATAATAAATCAATAAAAATAATCTAAAAATAAATAAAAAAAAAAAATTATATATATATATTTAAAACAAATTTAAACAAAAAAAATGTACAAATAATAAAAATATATATACTAATAATAAAAAAAAAAGGCAAAACATCTGGAAAATTTTGGTAAAGATCAGATGAAAAATGAAAGCCCTGTTGTATTAACGAGGCAAAATATAGCATTTTTTAACTAAATCAAGGGCCATAACTCCGCTGTTATAAGTCCGATCTGGCTGGTTTTCAAACTTGTGCGAGCTTTCATTGATATTAACAATATTTTAAAATTGTGTAAAGATCGGATGAAAAATGAAGGCTCTTGGCCAGTAGAGCTAAAAATCATCAGCTCCAGAAAGTAGGTCAAGGTCATAGATGAAATCCATGCATCCAAAAGGTGCACTACCCAAGACACAACTATGTCAAAATAGAATATGTTTTCTTCCAAAGATTAAGCTATAAATTAGGTTTAAAACATCTAGTGCATAATTATAGTTCATGAGAGAGTGATGTACATGTAAAAATTAAAGTTATCTGCCCTTTGCTTGGATGGTGAAGGTCACATCCACATTAGCTTTGTCACATTGCAATGTACCACTCAAGATACAACTATAAGCAAAGTTTGAAAGGTCTTAGTGCATACAGTTTATGAAAAGTGACCTAAATGCAAAAGTTGAACCTAAAAAATATTAAGTTATCTGCCCTTTGCTTGGCGGGTCAAGGTCACTTCCACATTTGCTTTGTCACGTTGCAATGTACCACCCAAGATACAACTACAAGCAAAGTTTGAAAGGTCTAGTGCATACAGTTTGTGAGAAAATGACCTTAAAGCAAAACTTGAATGTTGACGCCTCCGCCGCCGCCGGAAAAGCAACAGCTATGTCTTTCTTTTCTTCGAATAGGCGAGACAAAAACTGTTTTCCGGCCTTAGACTATTCAAGCCAGTAGAGTGATACAGGCCCTCTTGTGCATCTTGTTCCCGGAAGACTACTTAATACACGCCACTCTGTAAATGACATCATTTTAGACTTGGAGGTCATCTTGAGTGACAGTTTGGCCATGAACACAAATCACAAATCTGTCTATCCATCAGCAATTTCATAAAATACTATTCTAGTCTAGATTTGAAACAGTTTAATGACAATTTATCACAATATATTTGGAATGGATAGAACCTCTAAGATTTTGGTAGGTCGCCAAAGATCGCCAAGTTGGCTAAAACTATGTAAAATTGATGGAAATTTGATCGTGCAAATATTCATACAGTCGTTCCTATCAAATCTTGCATTCTCAGTACTTGCAGTACTTTGATTTATCATAATATATACGTTTTGTAGGGGAAATAACCCTGCAAGTGATGTGGCAAATATCACCGCCAGATGTCGCACCATTTCACTTTGCACGTAATGAAATCAGTTTCTGTCGAACGGAATGCGTTTGCATCCCACCGACTGTGTTTTCGCCCGATCATTTCACTTCGAACCGTATCAGTTCACTTTGTAACGAATGAACAGAGTTTACACGTCGCATCGAATCAATATGTACGTCATCAAATGACTTTGCGTCGTATGGTTTGAAATTGTACACCGTATTATTTCACTTTGAACCGTATCAATTCACTTTTTAACGAATGAACCGAATTTACACGTCGCAGCGAATCCATATGTATGTCATCAAATGACTTCATGTTGAATTAAATGGCCTGTCATTGAATGGTTTCTAAATTTCCACATTTTGACGGTTATGGCTTCCCATACTATGTGCCTCATTGGCTGTTTCTCACAACTTTGACGGCGATAGAAATGACAGACAATTATTAAAATAATCTCCTACTATTGGAGTGTTTTCTTTACCCTTTGATGACACAGACTTTTTGGAATTCAAAACATGTTACTAAATGGAAACAAAGTTTGTACTAGAAGGTATTTTGAGCGATTTAGGCAAAATCGCCCGGCCATAGTACATATCAGATTATTATTGCCCTTGATTTATTGAAAAACGCTATATTTTACTTTTTTTGCGCTCTAGCTTCTTTGTTTTTCATTCATTCTTGAACAATCTTTGGCAGGTTGTTATTGTCATTAAAGGCATTAAACCATAGATATATCTAGACATATCAGGAGTAGAAACAGCAGTCTTTGTCCCTGAATTATTTAACAAGAGCTGTCGGAGAACAGCGCAGCTCGATTATTCGATTTTTCTGAGAATGATAAATTTATAGCTAGTATATACCATCAGAAAACAAGGCTACAACAATGTGGGGTGGGGTTGGGAGCACATCATAACTATGTGTAAGAATTGACCAAAACTACAGAGAAATATGTAAAAAATAAATAAAAATAAAAAATCGAGTTTTGAGTGGGGAACGGGATGGGGTGGAAGAGAGGCGGGGGAGGATGTAAGAATTGACCAAAACAACACAGAAATATGGTAAAACAAAATAAAAAAATAAAAAAATTAGATTGGGGTGGGGGTGGGGGTGGGGGCAAGATAGGTATTTATAAGAATTGACAAAAACCACACTAAAAATATTTGTTTCGAGCGTGGGGTGGGAGTGGGGGGGGGGGGGGGGGGGGGGGGGGCAACACAGGTATGTGTAAGAATTGACCAAAAAACAAAGAAATATGTAAAAAAAATATATATATATATATTCTAGTTTCAAGTGTGTGGTTAGGGGGAGGAGAGGGCAACATGTTTAAGAATTGACAAAAGCAACACGGAAATATGTAAAAAAAAATAGAGTTTCAAGTGGGTGTGTGGTGTGTGGGGGAGGGGAGGGGGAGCGGGGATGAGAGGCGAGAGTGGGTGGGGGGGGGGGGGTGAGGCAACATATATGTGTAAAAATTTACTAAAACAACAAAGACATATGTAAAAATATATATATATAGATTTCAAGTGGGGTGAGGTGGGCGGGGTAGCGGGGGTGAGAGGCGGGGGCGGGGGTGGGGGCGGGGAGGGGGCTACATATATATGTAAGAATTGACTAAAACAACAAAGAAATATGTAAAAAATATATATATAGATTTTCAAGTGGGGGTGAGGTGGGCGGGGGAGCGGGGGTGAGAGGCGGGGGTGGGCGGGGGTGGGGGCGGGGAGGGGGCAACATATATGTGTAAGAATTGACTAAAACAACACAGAAATATGTAAAAAAAAAAAAAGGTGGGAGGGGAGTGGGGGTGGGTGGAGGGGTTGTGGGACGAGGGAGGCCATGCCCCAATATGGGTGAAGTAATACAATGCATAATGCTATAACAAATCCCAAACCAAAATAATAGATATATACATGCTTACATGCAAACCTAGATCTGCCTTTATTGCACATTTTATGGGCCATCACAATTTGGGTTCCATGGGAGCCCAGAATTTGCAGAAGATAAAATTACTTATCCAACCCTGTACAACATACTATAAGGAAACCAATTCCAAAATTTAGACCAGCTAGGACAAGAAATGTAAGAGATATAGACCTGTAAACACAGCTTACATGCAAAATTTGATGTGAAACAGACATATTTTAAGGGCTATCAGAATTTGGGTTCCATGGGAGCCCAGGGGTTACAGGAACCACAATTACTTAAGCAGCCCTTACGATAATGCTATAAGGAAGCTAATGGCCAAATTTGGTTGTGCTAGGGTAAGAATTGTAAGAGATATAGACTTGTAAACACAGCTTACACGCAAAATTTGATGTGAAATGCGACACATCAGAATTTGGGTTCCATGGGGTTACAGGAACCAAAATTGCTTATGCAGCCCTTAAGATAATGCTATAAGGAAGCCCATGAACAAATTTGGTTGTGCTAGGATAAGAAATGTAAGAGATATAGACTTGTAAACACAGCTTACACGCAAACCTTGACACGCCGACGCCAACACCAACGCCGACGCCGGGGTGATTACATAAGCTCTTTTATTCTTCGAATAATCGAGCTAAAAATGCTATATTTTGCTTCGTTAACACTCTAGCATTACACTTGTGTCTCTGCCATAACTCCTAATCTACTGAAGGGATTTTAATAATCTACACATGAATGTTCAGACGCGGTATTGCGCATGCACAAATCAGGTCATTACCTTAAAAATTCAAGGTCACACTTGGAGGTTTAATTTAATATGGTAATCAATATCCTAATTAAAAACTATGCATTAATTGATAACATGTTTCCTTTACAGAACCCACAAGGCCCACCTCCTCCGTATCCAGGCTCAAGTAATTCAGGACCCAGCATGGGACCCCCTCATGGTCATGGAAAGAAGGGCAAAGGGCGTAAAGGAAAGGATATGGAGCTGGGCAGAGTATGAAGACAATCTTAGGGGTTTATGTTTAGGTCCTTATTTTCTATCAATTATTTGTTTGAGTGTTCCTTTATTTGTATTTAATAACGTGATCAAGTATTTAAAAAGAAAATGTGAACTATGATTTGAAAATGACATGCTTAGAAGACCTTAAAGGTACAGTTAGAAGTGTAAGCAAATGAAGGAATTAAACTTTGAGTACGAATGAATTATACTTATATCCATTTTCTCAAATGTCACAACTTGTTTACTAAGTTGAATTGATGTTTTCTTGTATACCAATCTTTAAAGGGACACATGGCAATCTTGAAGGTTTTTATAGACATTTAAAATAGCAACTCGTTGATTAATCAAATATTAACCCTTAACCCGCTACACAGGAAAAATATCTAGGCATGAAATTCTTATGTTTTACATATGTGATACAATTAAACCTTGATATCAATATATATGTACACTGGTGGTATAACTGGACGTCAGTGATGTGTCACTTTAAGGAACGCTTTCTGACGTTATTATAGGGTTAACTGTATTGAAATGTTGAATTTTCTGACGTTATAATGGGCATTGAAATGTTGAGGAACGCTTTCTGACGTTATTATGGGGTAAATTAACTGACGTGTATCGAAATGTTAAAGAACGCTTTCTCACCAACGCTATCAAATAAAACTAAATGACGTCACGTTTGTGAAGATTTAACGTCACATAACTGAATTTTTAACGTCAACCAATCGGATTGCAGAATTATTGTCAAGTGCGTTGGAAATGATGTTATTAGCCATGTCATAAATAGAATCTCACATTCATGCTTATTTCATATTGAATTAAAACAACTTGTTTTCAAAAATTATATGATACTCATCAAGCCACATATCAAATCATATTTTCAAACTCGTTTAATAAATATTAGTTCTGTAATAAATAGGCATTCATCCTCTTTCTTACCCAAAATGTTGTTGACTCAAAATGTTGTTTCATTCCGGATCAAGGATTTGTGGGTACTTGATGTATTTGAATAAGTTATTACATACCATGATAGATCTTGTATTTTAATATGTAATCCACTTTGTAATGTGATTCAATCAAATATGTATGTTTATGATTTTGTGAATACTGTTCGCTCAAGTTTCAATATACTGTGGTTTCATTCAGTTTCGTGGAAGTTAACTTTTTCCCGGACTTCATGGTTGAGTGGTTTATAGGTACGAATGACGTAGATATTATTTTCTATATAGAAATTCACAAATCTATGTTACCCACATTATTGCATTTTATATAAAAAAAAAACATTAAATTTGAAGCCTGTGCATACATGTACATATGAAACTACAGTAGTGTTGCCTGTTTAGCTAGTCTACACAACATGCACACAACAAAAGAAAAATTCTTATGTCAAACCTTGGCCCCGTGTGGTTCCGGGGGCCCCGTTTGGTTCCGTGGCAAAGAATAGGGCCACTGTCGATCCCGTTGGAGAGGTAGGCAGAGGGGTAGATCCCCCTCAACCCCCCCCCACCCCCAAATTCATGTTCATTTTATCATTTTTTGTTCATGCTGATTAAAGGTCTTCATCATGACCCCTGCTATTGTTTCAGGTGTCATCTTGCTCACATCACTAGACGTCTCACTAGTGAATTAATCAACAGTATATAATATATGTAGACACGGTCACTTGTGGACCACTGCAAACATACTATAAAATGTCCATTGGTCGTTAAATCTCCCCTCAATCTGCAAACCTTCCTCTGAAGCTCAGAATATCCACAAAAATCAAAAGTTGACCAGATTAAAAAAAAATTAAATTCCAGTATTTTTCAGCACCCCTCAAAACTAGCTCCATTTCACTAATAATTCAATTGTATTCTTACCCATTTTCAAATTATCTTATCTTCCTCGAAAATCACCCAGTGGCATCCAAACTTGGCAGGAGTCATGAACATGTTCCAATCTTGTCACCTGAAGGCAGAAATAAGAGAATGATTGCACATTTCCAAGTTGAGAGCAAACCGATTAACACAGCCCTAGTTTTTTACGGTGTAGGAATCTTCCTACCGTCATGGCCAAGGCCTACCGTCATGGCCAAGGGAGGTAATTCTGTAGTGAGACCTTTAACTGAATTATTTTTTTGACATAAGACTGAAAACTTTATCAAACAAAGTAACAATATTGACGAACATAAAATGACTTTACTTGGTGTTATTCGCGGACTATTTTTAACAAAATGGCATAACAAATTAAGCCGGTCACATTTGCTTGAAGTCAGTTTCGGATGACTTGAAAATGCACAGAACTGCCACGACATACCAACCGCTAAACTTGAATATCTTCTATACTTGTTAAAGAAAATGTTTGAAACTTTTATGTTTTTGTATTATATGACTGTTTTATCTTATCATTGTATCAAATATACTGTTTATGTTATACTACCTAATTCAAGTGTCAAAATGCATGCCCTTATAAGGCAATTGATTGGTTTCTTGAATACATGCTTTATTATTCGGACAGTACATCATCTTTGACTTATCATTTCTGCTTCCAAAGAAACTTCATTGTTGGTAGATAAGCTTACTTGTAATTGTAGTGAATGGCTAAGCTGGATTGATGAAATCCTAAACCTTCCTAACCTAATATGGTTAGATTTTTACGCCAAAACATAACGTCATATTCATGACGACACGTCATATTCATGACGTCATCTTCATGATGTCATCACATTAATTAAACATTATTTAATATCTATTTACTTCTTACAATCACATCACATCACATCATCACACCATCACATGACATCATCACATCATCACATCACAACACAACACATCATCACATCACCACATCACATCATCACAACACAACACATCATCACATCACCACATCTCATCACAACATCACAACATATCATCTCATCTCATCATCACAGCATCACAACACAACATCACATCATCACAACACAACATCACAACACATCATCACAACACAACACATCATCACATCACAACACAACCCATCATCACATCATCACATCATCACAACACAACATCACATCATCACAACACAACATCACATCATCACAACGCAACATCACATCATCACAACACAACCTCACATCACATAATCACAACACAACATCACATCACATCATCACATCATCACAACACATCATCACATCATCACATCATCACAACACAACACATCATCACATCATCACACCATCACAACACAACATCACATTACAGCATCACAACACAACACAACACATCATCACACCATCACATGCCATCATCATCATCATCATAATCATCACATCATCACAACACAACAGAATACATATCACATCACCACACCATCACATGTCATCATCACATGTCATCATCACATCACCACACCATCACATGACATCATCACATCACACCATCACATCACATCACATCACAATAAAGATAAGATAAGAAAGATAAGATAAGATAAGATAAGGTAAGATAGATAGATAGATAGATAGATAGATAGATAGATAGATAGATAGATAGATAGATAGATAGATAGATAGATAGATAGATAGATAGATAGATGGATGGATGGATGGATGGATGGATGGATGGATGGATGGATGGATGGATGGATGGGATGGATGGGATGGATGGATGGATGGATGGATGGATGGATGGATGGATGGATGGATGGATGGATGGATGTATGGATGGATGGATGGATGGATGGATGGATGGATGGATGGATGGATGGGATGGATGGATGGATGGATGGATGGATGGATGGATAGATGGATGGGATGGATGGATGGATGGATGGATGGATGGATGGATGGATGGATGGATGGATGGATGGATGGATGGATGGATGGATGGATGGATGGATAAGTAAGTAAGTAAGTAAGTAAGAAAGTAAGTAAGTAAGTAAGTAAATAAATATATCAGTAAATAAATAAGTAATAAAAAAAAGAAATAAATAATAAAAAAGATTATTGACTAATGCAACAATAACCGTCAGGTCGATACAAATTTCATACTTCGTTTACAAGTGACGAACATAGAGAGGCCAGATTAGCGATGGAATCGATACTGAAGAGTGACACGCCGATCACTATTGACAACATGACAACAGACGGGGACAGCAAAGCATTCAAGGGCGCTCGTGCTGCTCAACTTGCTATCACGGGCAAACCCATATCAAGAATGGCGGATGTTGTACATCTTACTAAAAGAAATGAGAAATAGAATTAAGAGGACTGAGTTTTCACAAAAGATGTTTCCTGGACATACCAAACGGGACCGAGCATACATTCACAAACGCTTTGCAAAGGACGTATCTCACCGTGCACTGACTGAGTTTCAAAATGTACAGCAGACTATAGGCCACACAAATATTCCTTTTTTACAACAAAAATGTGAAAATTTGAAGATGGCTATAATAGACTGCTACCAGGATAAATGTGGGAAAACTAGTAGAAAATATTCCATGTCGTGTGGGGGTAATCCACCAATCTCAACGTGGAGAAAACATTTTATGCCAACATCATGTAAACCTCTAAAAATTCAGGGAGACGACAAAAATAAACTAATCGACTGTTTAAATGTTCGACTGGGAAAAGACGCTGCGACCAAGACATGTAAAGGTGCCGACACAAATAAGCTAGAGGCATTACACCGCGGTATATATAAATACCTCAAACCCGATAGACGTAACCTTTCGACGTAACGCTAAAGGCAGAAAATTAAGTACCGCAGCACGGTTAAATGACGAACGGGCAAACTCAGCAATAGAAAAAGTTCATGCTGTTGGAAGGTCATTTCCCCAAAACACAAAAGTGTTACGGTCACTTAAGAAAATTCAGGACAAAAAACCTACGACAAACATCGACAAATGTTACAAACTTATAAAACAGCCAGATTTATCAACGAAGTGAACAAATTTAAAGTATACGATGACCAACGACAACATAAAACATACTCAACTGACCTTCTCGACAAGTAAACACTGACCACACGTTTTGCTATATGAAAAATGGGTGGGGTAACAATTTGACATGAAACACCACAATAGGATAATACAAACAATCTACTCACATGAAGCATGAAATCAGGATACTCTTTATGTCCTAAACACAGTATTGGTATCATGTGCAGGCATCTTTGTCTTTCCATGTTGACACTAAGAGGCTCCAAGCTGAGATGGTCAAATCGCAAACATAAACTGTAGTGGCAGAGATGAGACACGTCGATACCCTTAGCAATATCAGGAACACACATCACACACATATACATCACTCTATGAGCTAACATGTTCATCTGATAATGTCTCCCAGCCAAAACAATCGACTGTCTCCCATATTCTGAAACTTTCTGACCACAGATTCGTCTATTAAGTCCCAAATGACGGTTATAAAGCATGCACGGGGTCCGACTAGAAGCAAAGTAGTCTATTTTACACTGCAAAAGCATCAAATACTTATCAAAATCCATTTTATACCTTAGAAATGCACTGTTTCACTCTAAAACCAAGATTTCACTTTAAAAAATCCACTCTAGCAACAACAAGCGCTGTCTCTCAAGCTTTTTACTGATCCAGATGAGGGTTGTTTAACGTCTCACTAGTGAATTAATCAACACTATATAATATATGTAGAAACGGTCACTTGTGGACCACTGCAAACATTTTATAAAATGTCCATTGGTCTTTGAATCTCCCCTCAATCTGCAAATCTTCCTCTGAAGTTCAGAATATCCACAAAAAATCAAAAGTTGACCAGATTAAAAAAAAAAAAAATCCAGTCTTTTTCAGCACCCCTCAAAACTAGCTCCATTTCACTAATAATTCAACTGTATTCCTACCCATTTTTCAAATTATCATATCTTCCTCGAAAATCACCCAGTGGCATCCAAACTTGGCAGAAGTCATGAACATGTTCCAATCTTGTCACCTGAAGGCAGAAATAAGAGAATGATTGCACATTTCCAAGTTGAGAGCAAACCGATTAACACAGCCCTAGTTTTTTACGGTGTAGGAATCTCCTACCGTCATGGCCAAGGGAGGTAATTCTATAGTGAGACCTAGAGCAGTGGCAGAAAAACAAGAAATGTGGCTCCAGCGTAAATGGATTGTCTACAACAGAATTTGCAGCAACTCTGCAGTTCTGCAGTTGAGAAGGTTCTAGGCCCATTCTCCATACTTTATCTCGATGTACATGGAGGATGAGCCTGGCATGGTCATTCCTGTTAGGCGCCATATAACCTTTCATGTGTTGCTCGCCCTCAAACCCCAATTCAATTCAATTATGTCAAACTTTTGTTTCCTACCAAGTATATAACATGAAGTGTTTTCATTTGTCCCTCTTACGCCTTATGTGTCGTGTAGATTAACTAATTTTATTGATATACATGTGTAACCATATTACTTATGAATAACCAATGTTAAGTTTATAAAGTAATAATAGAGCGTAACATTCCACTTCTTTAAAATCATCAGCTCATATACACATGTTCATATTTCATCTATATAATCTGCATTAACATTATAAACCTTGCATAAGTGTTTTGTATACTTGGCAAATAAATTACTTTTTTTACCTTCTTTTTCTCGCTGTAAATTAAAGTATGTGTTCATTCTGTGGCAAGTATTAAGAGACGAATAAATAATTATTAAATTTCACGAGATTGTAGACGTGTGGTTCTTCACCAACGGGCGTATGCGAGTAAGTGAAATAACAAAACACATCTACCATCGAGTGAAGGATTTCCGTATAATCGATCCAGTTACATAATCTGTTTATTACATTTTAAATCATTCTGTGCATGCTTTTAACACAAATTATTCGCTCTATTGAACGTTATCGGCGGATGATGTTGACGTCAGCACAACTTTATTGACGTCATAACTCAGCGTCACAGTTAGTTAATTTTGTGTTCGTGTTAGTTAATAATAATATTTAGCGATTATGAATATTCTTTCACTGAGAAATCCCAATCGTTCACCGATGAAAATGTAATAAAAAGTAAGAATGGCAATAGAATACCAATTTAGACTGCTGCCCAATTGTATTGTTATGTTCGCAGCATATTTAGATTGGTGCTCTGTTATTATTAGATACTCTACATTGCCAACATAGAACCAGTTCAGACTTAGTGACCTGCTGGTGTATTCTGATACTCTACATGGTCAAGAGAGAATTCGTTTTTACAAGAGAGAACCAGTTTTTAAGCTGATGCTCTGGTGTATTTTCATACTCTGTCAACATAGAACCAGTTTAGACTGTTGCCCTGATATATTCTGATACTCTTCATTGTCAACAGAGAACCAGTAAAGACTGTTTCCCTGTTATATTCTGAAATTAACCATGTTAACTGGTTCCCTCCTAAGATTCCGATACTCTATGCTTCCCTACATTACCAACACGTATGGACTATTTCAAAAGGTCAGAATCTTTATCATTTCTGTTTTGCTCACCCACGTGCAACTCTTCAAATTAAATCAACAATAGCTGCCTTCGTGAAGTTGTAGTGACGAAACAATATATTCAAGTGAATTATTCTCATAATCAGTTAAAGGTAGCGCCGTGGTGTAATGGTTAGCATTGCGGCTTAGTAACCCAGGGATCGCGCGTTCAATCCCAGCCAGGACCGAATTTGGGTTAATTACCGAAATATTTCAAAAGTATTTCCTACCTTACCAGTCCTTCGGATGAGACTTAAAACCTAGGTCTACTCGCTAAAATGCTTAGTGCAATACAGCGAGGATAAATAAACGCTTATACGCTCATAATCAGTTAGGTAAATTTGGTTTAATGTTTTTAACAGTTGAAAAGTTTAGTAACTTATAGCATTAAACTAATAAATTATTAACTTTCTTTCATATGTTATCAAACCCCTCAATTTCACTATTTTTTTATTGTTATCCACATGAGCGTATCTGATATAATGTCGGCTTATAAAGTTTACATATTGTACGATTAAAACATTTAATAGGTAATTTTAAACAGGTTATCGTATTTTTCAGGATTTTTTTTTTTTTAACATGTTTTATTGTCGAAATATCCATTATAAAATCCTGCTAATATAAGCTTTCCATCGCTTAATGGAATTAAGGCGGGACCACGTAATGCTTCTAGATGAACATGACGAACGTACAGGATATAAAAGCTGTTCGTACCAAACATGTTTGTAATGTATCGGGATCAGGTAACAGAGTATCGAATTTCCCTTGTTTTAATGCTATATAAAGTTCTTGGTTATGATTGTCTGTTTGATGAGAAAAAAAGTTTGAGCTAGAGTGAACCCTTTTCAATTGTATACAATCATGTGTATATAACTGATTTCGTATATAAATGTGTTTTATTTGTGTTAATCAACGTATATTTGCACATGCCATATTAATGTATAATTGCACATACCATATTGATGTATATTTGCACATACCATATTTATGTATATTTGCACATTCCATATTTATGTATATTTGCACATACCATATTCATGTATATTTGCACATACCATATTTATGTATATTTGCACATACCATATTCATGTATATTTGCACATACCATATTCATGTATATTTGCACATACCATATTCATGTATATTTGCACATACCATATTCATGTATATTTGCACATACCATATTCATGTATATTTGCACATACCATATTCATGTATATTTGCACATACCATATTCATGTATATTTGCTCATACCATATTCATGTATATTTGCACATACCATATTTATGTATATTTGCTCATTCCATATTCATGTATATTTGCACATACCATATTTATGTATATTTGCTCATACCATATTCATGTATATTTGCACATACCATATTTATGTATATTTGCACATACCACGTTCATCCAGAATTGGTATTTGAGCATCGAAAAACCTTTGATATGACTGTTTAAAACATAAAACATAATTCACCTTTTTTAATTGCATCATTTACGTTTTAAATTGACATGTGTTTAACAAAAATCATGGTTTGACATGTAAATATTTAAAGTTCTGCCTCCTGCAGTGCAACATAAATTGGTTGCAGTTAAATGCATTAAATTAAAACAAATTGATATCATTGATTGGCAACAAACGCCATGGTTACTTTACCAAAGATACCTTTATGGGTCCCAATTGTAATTTAAAAACTAAAGTTACGTCAAATTGTTGTAAAAATATACCTTTATGAGGCCCAATTTCAATTTAGAAACTAAAGTTACGTCGAATTGTAGTAAAAAGATACCTTTATGAGGCCCAATTGCAATTTAAAAATTAAAGTTACGTCGAATTGTAGTAAAAAAGATACATTTGCAATTTAAAAACTAAAGTTACGTCGAATTATAGTAAAACAGATACCTTTATGAGGCCCAATTGAAATTTTAAAACTAAAGTTACATCAAATTGTAGTAAACGGTTCAAACAACCATTGAATTCACTAAATTGTAACGCCACACAGAATGTAAGGCTTCAGTGAACAATGGCATAGAGCTGCAACACATCATCGGTAGCGCTGCAACTTGAAATTCGATGCAAGCAAAAGGTACTAATGGATCATAGCAACATATCAAAGAGTGTGTCACACATGTAAACATAATAAGCAACCATTATTGTAGTATTACTTATCTATACACACATATACTTGGAGTTGTTGTAAAGTTATACCATGCCTGGGATAAGAAACTAAAGAGAAATCTTCACCTTCAAGAAACCGAAAGGGAGGTAGTGTGGCAACTAACCGCGGTTTCTTCATGCGGTTTCTCCATGGTGAAGATTTCTCTTCATAACCTCTATCTGATTTAGTGTTTACCACAGGTTTATCAATAGTCTCTAACTCTCTTTAATCTATACAGGTCACAATCTTAATTATGGTGGAATGCGTGGTCCAGTGGTAGAGCGCCGAAGTCCTGATCGAGAGGTCGTGGGTTCGATCCTCGCCGCGGCCACGTTATTTATCCCTGAGCAAGATAATTAATCCACATTGCTTAGTACTGGTTCTACCCAGGAAGCCATCGAGAGTGATTAATCTAAGTTGCAAGAACTTGTTTCGCAATCGATGTAAAATAAATATGTTTAAAACAATCTTAATTATGAAGAGCGCTTGTAGTAAACTCTTCATGAATATTTTGGTGTAAGTAGTTGAAATCAGAGGTGAAACAGTTGTGTAAGCACTAAGTTGCATTATCAAGACTTGAAAACAAATAGGTTAGGAAGGCTTCTTTCTTTTATTGTGTAGTATATATTTGGTAAATTATCAAATCTAGAATTAAACCCAGGCTATATTTTGACATGGAACAAATATGCGTTCATTTGCTGGCTTTTGTACAATAAGCAATGCAATATTTATGGATGATGTCTTTGTTAAGTTTATGTATGATTAAATATTCCAGATTGCACCTGTACACCTGTACACCTATGCACTTTGTTGCACGTGTTCTTGTTTTTAGCTATTTTTGTAAATATTCTGTTTAACTGAGTCTTAGTTTTATATTTTAGAAACTTTAAGATCTACATATAGACATTTAAAAAACAATACTCTCAATGGTCAGACGACGCTTCCTATTGATTCTGAGTTCATTAGGTGAAAGGTCAAGGTTACTAAACATGTTGGAGATTTTTCAGATACTCACCTTGGTGAACTTATATAACCCCATTGATTTGGAGGTCATATGTCAAAGGTTGCTGCAACAAAATTAAATTTCAGATAAGAACTGGATTATTCCTGAGTGTTATAAAACATCACATTTTCTGTTACAGGTATCAATGATAACATTTATAAAACATCACGTTTTCCTTACAGGTATCAATGATAACATTTATAAAACATCACATTTTCTGTTACAGGTATCAATGATAACATTTATAAAACATCACATTTTCTGTTACAGGTATCAATGATAACATTTATAAAACATCACATTTTCTGTTACAGGTATCAATGATAACATTTATAAAACATCACATTTTCTGTTACAGGTATCAATGATAACATTTATAAAACATCACGTTTTCTGTTACAGGTATCAATGATAATATTTATAAAACATCACATTTTCTGTTACAGGTATCAATGATAACATTTATAAAACATCACATTTTCTGTTACAGGTATCAATGATAACATTAAAAAAATCTCTCTCCTTGTCTACTTTGTCATTGATTATATGGCTTATACCAAGGAAATAAGTGGCAGTGGATTACAGTGCAATAATTAATAACTATAAATTACAACAAGCCTCCTTATGAGGCAATAGATGAATCACCAAGTTATAAATAGCTATAACACAGACATGACGCTCTCGTTGCAATACATTGCCATTGTATTGTTATCGATACATTGCCATTGTATTGTTATCGATACATTGCCATTGTATTGTTATCGATACATTGCCATTGTATTGTTATCGATACATTGCCAACATAGAACCAGTTCAGACTTAGTGACCTGCTGGTGTATTCTGATACTCTACATGGTCAAGAGAGAATTCGTTTTTACAAGAGAGAACCAGTTTTTAAGCTGATGCTCTGGTGTATTTTCATACTCTGTCAACATAGAACCAGTTTAGACTGTTGCCCTGATATATTCTGATACTCTTCATTGTCAACAGAGAACCAGTAAAGACTGTTTCCCTGTTATATTCTGAAATTAACCATGTTAACTGGTTCCCTCCTAAGATTCCGATACTCTATGCTTCCCTACATTACCAACACGTATGGACTATTTCAAAAGGTCAGAATCTTTATCATTTCTGTTTTGCTCACCCACGTGCAACTCTTCAAATTAAATCAACAATAGCTGCCTTCGTGAAGTTGTAGTGACGAAACAATATATTCAAGTGAATTATTCTCATAATCAGTTAAAGGTAGCGCCGTGGTGTAATGGTTAGCATTGCGGCTTAGTAACCCAGGGATCGCGCGTTCAATCCCAGCCAGGACCGAATTTGGGTTAATTACCGAAATATTTCAAAAGTATTTCCTACCTTACCAGTCCTTCGGATGAGACTTAAAACCTAGGTCTACTCGCTAAAATGCTTAGTGCAATACAGCGAGGATAAATAAACGCTTATACGCTCATAATCAGTTAGGTAAATTTGGTTTAATGTTTTTAACAGTTGAAAAGTTTAGTAACTTATAGCATTAAACTAATAAATTATTAACTTTCTTTCATATGTTATCAAACCCCTCAATTTCACTATTTTTTTATTGTTATCCACATGAGCGTATCTGATATAATGTCGGCTTATAAAGTTTACATATTGTACGATTAAAACATTTAATAGGTAATTTTAAACAGGTTATCGTATTTTTCAGGATTTTTTTTTTTTTAACATGTTTTATTGTCGAAATATCCATTATAAAATCCTGCTAATATAAGCTTTCCATCGCTTAATGGAATTAAGGCGGGACCACGTAATGCTTCTAGATGAACATGACGAACGTACAGGATATAAAAGCTGTTCGTACCAAACATGTTTGTAATGTATCGGGATCAGGTAACAGAGTATCGAATTTCCCTTGTTTTAATGCTATATAAAGTTCTTGGTTATGATTGTCTGTTTGATGAGAAAAAAAGTTTGAGCTAGAGTGAACCCTTTTCAATTGTATACAATCATGTGTATATAACTGATTTCGTATATAAATGTGTTTTATTTGTGTTAATCAACGTATATTTGCACATGCCATATTAATGTATAATTGCACATACCATATTGATGTATATTTGCACATACCATATTTATGTATATTTGCACATTCCATATTTATGTATATTTGCACATACCATATTCATGTATATTTGCACATACCATATTTATGTATATTTGCACATACCATATTCATGTATATTTGCACATACCATATTCATGTATATTTGCACATACCATATTCATGTATATTTGCACATACCATATTCATGTATATTTGCACATACCATATTCATGTATATTTGCACATACCATATTCATGTATATTTGCACATACCATATTCATGTATATTTGCTCATACCATATTCATGTATATTTGCACATACCATATTTATGTATATTTGCTCATTCCATATTCATGTATATTTGCACATACCATATTTATGTATATTTGCTCATACCATATTCATGTATATTTGCACATACCATATTTATGTATATTTGCACATACCACGTTCATCCAGAATTGGTATTTGAGCATCGAAAAACCTTTGATATGACTGTTTAAAACATAAAACATAATTCACCTTTTTTAATTGCATCATTTACGTTTTAAATTGACATGTGTTTAACAAAAATCATGGTTTGACATGTAAATATTTAAAGTTCTGCCTCCTGCAGTGCAACATAAATTGGTTGCAGTTAAATGCATTAAATTAAAACAAATTGATATCATTGATTGGCAACAAACGCCATGGTTACTTTACCAAAGATACCTTTATGGGTCCCAATTGTAATTTAAAAACTAAAGTTACGTCAAATTGTTGTAAAAATATACCTTTATGAGGCCCAATTTCAATTTAGAAACTAAAGTTACGTCGAATTGTAGTAAAAAGATACCTTTATGAGGCCCAATTGCAATTTAAAAATTAAAGTTACGTCGAATTGTAGTAAAAAAGATACATTTGCAATTTAAAAACTAAAGTTACGTCGAATTATAGTAAAACAGATACCTTTATGAGGCCCAATTGAAATTTTAAAACTAAAGTTACATCAAATTGTAGTAAACGGTTCAAACAACCATTGAATTCACTAAATTGTAACGCCACACAGAATGTAAGGCTTCAGTGAACAATGGCATAGAGCTGCAACACATCATCGGTAGCGCTGCAACTTGAAATTCGATGCAAGCAAAAGGTACTAATGGATCATAGCAACATATCAAAGAGTGTGTCACACATGTAAACATAATAAGCAACCATTATTGTAGTATTACTTATCTATACACACATATACTTGGAGTTGTTGTAAAATTATACCATGCCTGGGATAAGAAACTAAAGAGAAATCTTCACCTTCAAGAAACCGAAAGGGAGGTAGTGTGGCAACTAACCGCGGTTTCTTCATGCGGTTTCTCCATGGTGAAGATTTCTCTTCATAACCTCTATCTGATTTAGTGTTTACCACAGGTTTATCAATAGTCTCTAACTCTCTTTAATCTATACAGGTCACAATCTTAATTATGGTGGAATGCGTGGTCCAGTGGTAGAGCGCCGAAGTCCTGATCGAGAGGTCGTGGGTTCGATCCTCGCCGCGGCCACGTTATTTATCCCTGAGCAAGATAATTAATCCACATTGCTTAGTACTGGTTCTACCCAGGAAGCCATCGAGAGTGATTAATCTAAGTTGCAAGAACTTGTTTCGCAATCGATGTAAAATAAATATGTTTAAAACAATCTTAATTATGAAGAGCGCTTGTAGTAAACTCTTCATGAATATTTTGGTGTAAGTAGTTGAAATCAGAGGTGAAACAGTTGTGTAAGCACTAAGTTGCATTATCAAGACTTGAAAACAAATAGGTTAGGAAGGCTTCTTTCTTTTATTGTGTAGTATATATTTGGTAAATTATCAAATCTAGAATTAAACCCAGGCTATATTTTGACATGGAACAAATATGCGTTCATTTGCTGGCTTTTGTACAATAAGCAATGCAATATTTATGGATGATGTCTTTGTTAAGTTTATGTATGATTAAATATTCCAGATTGCACCTGTACACCTGTACACCTATGCACTTTGTTGCACGTGTTCTTGTTTTTAGCTATTTTTGTAAATATTCTGTTTAACTGAGTCTTAGTTTTATATTTTAGAAACTTTAAGATCTACATATAGACATTTAAAAAACAATACTCTCAATGGTCAGACGACGCTTCCTATTGATTCTGAGTTCATTAGGTGAAAGGTCAAGGTTACTAAACATGTTGGAGATTTTTCAGATACTCACCTTGGTGAACTTATATAACCCCATTGATTTGGAGGTCATATGTCAAAGGTTGCTGCAACAAAATTAAATTTCAGATAAGAACTGGATTATTCCTGAGTGTTATAAAACATCACATTTTCTGTTACAGGTATCAATGATAACATTTATAAAACATCACGTTTTCCTTACAGGTATCAATGATAACATTTATAAAACATCACATTTTCTGTTACAGGTATCAATGATAACATTTATAAAACATCACATTTTCTGTTACAGGTATCAATGATAACATTTATAAAACATCACATTTTCTGTTACAGGTATCAATGATAACATTTATAAAACATCACATTTTCTGTTACAGGTATCAATGATAACATTTATAAAACATCACGTTTTCTGTTACAGGTATCAATGATAATATTTATAAAACATCACATTTTCTGTTACAGGTATCAATGATAACATTTATAAAACATCACATTTTCTGTTACAGGTATCAATGATAACATTAAAAAAATCTCTCTCCTTGTCTACTTTGTCATTGATTATATGGCTTATACCAAGGAAATAAGTGGCAGTGGATTACAGTGCAATAATTAATAACTATAAATTACAACAAGCCTCCTTATGAGGCAATAGATGAATCACCAAGTTATAAATAGCTATAACACAGACATGACGCTCTCGTTGCAATACATTGCCATTGTATTGTTATCGATACATTGCCATTGTATTGTTATCGATACATTGCCATTGTATTGTTATCGATACATTGCCATTGTATTGTTATCGATACATTGCCATTGTATTGTTATCGCCAAGTTTAAAATAGCAAAGCCTAACAAGTAACCTTCGTTAGAAAATACCTCATTCGGGTATGTTATGTTACTTGTTCTGTGTACAATCTTTCGGTGGTTAATGGTTAATTTCGTTTATTTCTATCAATTTTATACTTACAAAAATGTATTTCAACAATTCTAAAAAAGTACCAATCCTGATGTACTTCCTTTAGGTTACTGCCTTATTTAGAAGGGTGTCTAGTACTAGAAGGTAAATAATGTATCCAAGAACAGTACCTTTAGTTGTTCACTGACGGAGACTCGTTATTTACCACTCTTCGATATGGAACTTGCCACCATTCTCCCCCAACCTTATGTACATACATCTATTTCCATTTATATCATATATATATACTATTTGTTAGTATTGTGACAGTCCTAATTATTGATATGATCTTATATAGTTGATTAATAAACGTATACGAATTTTACACCATCTAGTGTGTTCTGTTTCTTTCTCCTGAAGAAAAGGTATGACTCAAAGATAATTGTGACAGCTTTTGGTCTGTCCATCATCGTCTGTTTACTGTTTGCGTGTTAGAGCTCTAACCTCTTTCATCTGATCTTTACCAAGCTTTGCTATATTATTGATATTATAATGTGTAACGTGTACTGTCTTCGTTTAATATTTACAATTATATATATGCCGATAAATAAATGTTTCAAACTGACTGATTATTTGAGAAAGTGTTAATTAAATGTATATATAACAATTTTCCTCAAACTTCTTGCTTCATATATTGTATATCTAATCAGATCATGTGTTATATAGAATGTCACAGTCGGCAGTATTGTAAATAATGTGTTGGCTAGTCAGATATTTTGTTATATAGAATGTCACAGTCTGCAGTAGTGTATATAATGTGTTGGCTAGACAGATATTGTGTTATATAGAATGTCACAGACTGCAGTATAGTAAATAATATGCTGGCTAGTCAGATCTTGTGTCATATAGAATGTCACTGCTTGCAGCATTGTAAATATTGTTTTGGCTAGTCAGATTGTGTGTTATATAGAATGTCATAGTCTGCAGTATTATAAATAATAGTTGGCTAGTCAGATGTTATGTTATATAGAATGTCACAGTCTGCTGTATTGTAAATAACGTGTTTGCTAGTCAGATATTGTGTTACATAGAATGTCAGTCTACAGTATTGTAAATGATGTGTTTGCTAGTCAGATATTGTGTTATATAGAATGTCAAAGTCTGCAGTATTGTAAATAATGTGTTGGATAGTCAGATCTTGTGTTATATAGAATGTCAAAGTCTGCAGTATTGTAAATAATGTGTTGGCTAGTCAGATATTGTGTTATATAGAATTACAATACTGCAGACTTTGACATTCTATATAACACACTATCTGACTAGCCAACACATTATTTACACTACTGCACATTGTGACATTCTATATAACACACAATCTGACTACCCAATACATTATTTACAATACTGCAGACTGTGACATTCTATATAACACAATATCTGACTAGCCAACACATTATTTACAATACTGCAGACTGTGACATTCTATATAACACAATATCTGACTTGCCAACACATTATTTACAATACTGCAGACTGTGACATTCTATATAACACAAGATCTGACTAGCAAACACATCATTTACAATACTGCAGACTGTGACATTCTATATAACACAAGATCTGACTAGCCAACACATTATTTACAATACTGCAGACTGTTTGACATTTTATATATTACACACGATCAGACTAGCCAACATATTATTTACACTACTGCAGATTGTGACATTCTATATAACACAATGTCTGACTAGCCAACACATTATTTAAACTACTGCAGACTGTGACATTCTATATAACACAACACTGACTAGCTAACACATTTTGTACAATACTGCAGATTGTGACATTCTATATAACATAAGATCTGACTAGCCAACACATTATTTACAATACCGCAAGCTTTGACATTCTATATAACACAAGATCTGACTAGACAACACATTTACAATACTGCAGACTGTGACATTCTCTGTAACACAATCTCTGACTACCTAACACATTATTTACAATATTGCAGACTGTGACAGTCTATATAACACAAGATCTGACTAGCCAACACATTGTTCAACATATTGCAGACTGTGAAATTCTATATAACACAATAGCTGACTAGACAAGGACATTATTTACAATACAGCAGACTGTAACAATCTATATATAGCAATATCTGACTAGCCAACACATTATTTACAATACAGGAGACTGTGACATTCTATATGACAAAATGTACAATACAGCAGACTATCGCATTCTATATAACACACAATTTGACTAGCCAACACATTATTTACAATACAGGAGACTGTGACATTCTATATGACAAAATTTACAATACTGCAGACTATCGCATTCTATATAACACACAATTTGACTAGCCCACACATTATTTACAATACTGCAGACTGTAACATTATATATAACACAACACTGACTAGCGAAAACATTATTTCAATACTGCCGACAGTGACATACTATATAACACAAGAGATGATTAACCAAAAGAATATCTACAATACTGCAGACCGTGACATTCTATATAGCACTATATCTGTCTGGCAAACACATTATTAATAATACTGCAGAAAAGGACATTCTGTATAAAACAATATTTGACTAACCATCACATTATTTACAATACAGCAGACTGTGCCATTCTATATAACAAAATATCTGACTAGCCAACACAGTGTTTACAATACCGATGCAGACTGTAACATTCAATATAACACAAAATCTAACTAGGCACATTATTTACAATACAGCAGACTGTGACATTTTATATAAAACAATATCTGACTAGCCAACACATTATTTACAATACAGGAGACTGTGACATTCTATATAACAAAATTTGCAATACACCAGACTATCGCATTCTATATAACACACAATTTGACTAGCCAACACATTATTTACAATACAGGAGACTGTGACATTCTATATGCCAAAATTTACAATACAGCAGACTATCGCATTCTATATAACAAAATATCTGACTAGCCAACACATTATTTGCAATACTGCAGACTGTGACATTCTATATAACACAATAGCTGACTAGCCAACACATTATTTACAATACTGCAGACTGTGACATTCTATATAACACACGATCTGACAAGCCAACACATTATATACAATACTGCAGACTGTGACATTCTATATAACACACGATCTGACTAGCCAACACAGTATTTACAATACTGTAGACTGTGACATTCTATATAACACACGATCTGACTAGCCAACACAGTATTTACACTACTGCAGACTGTGACATTCCATATAACACACGATCTGACTAGCCAATACATTATTAACAATACTGCCGACTGTGACATTCTATATAACACAAGATCTGACTAGCCAACACATTATTTACCATATTGCAGACTGTGACATTCCATATAACACAAGATCCGACAGATCTTAACACAAGATCCGACAGATCTTGTGTTATATATAATGACACAGTTTGGAGTATTATACATAATGTTTTGTCTAGTCAGATATTGTGTTATATAGAATGTCACAGTCTGCAGTTTTGTAAATAATGTATCGGCTAGTCAGATGTTGTGTTATATAGAATGTTTCAGTCGACAGTATTGTAACCGTTGTGTTGGTTATACATACACTCGTGTAGGATAAAGCTGCGCATTCGCAAAAAATGTACCCAACGTTCTTGTTACATATCGACCATACAAACGTTGATTTTTTTTTTCTTTTAATGGTTTTAGTTAGATATATAGTTTTGAAATTAACTAATAAAATGTAATTTTTGAATGCAAGGTTGATTTATCAACTTGCATTTATAGTCATTGCTTTTGGCGCCTCCTCATCGCCATCTGGCGGATAACATAATTTTTTTCTCTTAGATCGAAGTTTGAAGTCGTACATGCATCCTGATTGATCTATGCTCGACGAACTTATTGGAATTATTGAAAACAACTATAATGCAAGTAAACAGGTCGAGAAACTGTATGAAAATCTCACTATGTATGAGTTGTGGGCGTTGTTTTTTTCAAGCCGAGGTGTTTTCTCATCAAGGGGAAACACGATGTGACGTCACACGCACCTTCGTTTGACAGCTTTATATTCGCGCAAAGAGCCCCAATTAAAGGAGATTTCCGGGGGAAGTGTTGTTTCAATATATTTATTATGTATAATTGTATATAGCAAAAACTATAGCAAGAACTATTTTTGATTCACGATGTCAGTGAATTATTATTATTGATAAGATGAAATAAAGAAACATGTTGATACATTAGACAACAATGGATTGTTATTCTGTTGGAATATAGTATATATAGAAATCTTGTTATCGTTATATATTCTGTATTTAAGATTGGATTTGATCAAAACTTTCAAAGATTGTAGAGTTCAGGGTCTAGTTGTGTAAGAACGTAACACGTGTCTCTACGTCATGACGTCTTGACGTCATTGACATCACAATGTTATTAAAAACCGTTTTTATCACTGATCGCATTTATAAGTTGTTTTACCATAAAATCAATCAGTGTCTGTCTCAGTCAACGCTGAGTTTTAACAACATGACGTAATCCAAAATGGCCACATCACTGACCATTGTGACGTCATGACGTCATCTAATTTGGAAAGCCCGTGTTTGACCAGGTTCTGATCAAAATCTTTTCATTCATAACAAGTGTCAAACTCCAGATTACCTGAGTTTTTATTCATAACATGTGTCAAGCTCAGATTATCTGAGTTTTCATTCATAATGACAAATTGCATTTTGTTTGATGTTTAATTTTTATTTGCATTCATATTTTAAAAAAATGTTTTAATGTCCATTTTCGAAAATATATTATGGAGTCTATTCATTTTCTCAGTAATGTTTGGTAAATTCGGGCACTGTACTTACAAAAAGATTTAATGTTTTGTTTGTAAACATGTATTTCGAAATCGATTAAATCATGAAACTGCACATGGCTGTGGCATTTTAACCCACTTCGTGCAGCTAGGTTCTGTTCTGTTTCTTATTGTTGTTGTTTTTTTATCAAAATTATGTCCTTTTTTACCCTTGTATTTACTTATAGTCAATTTCACCTATAAATTTGTATTTTTATCTTTTTGTAAATACTACAGTAAAGTTTCTTATAAAGTAAACAAGCGTCAACATGAGGTTGGGAGTAAAAGCCGTACCGTACCGTACATTCCGAAATATAACGAAAACGGCAGGTGCGTAGTACGGAGAATACCGAAAGTAGCAATTAATAGTTTAGTAACGAATCTAATAGAGATTATCGGTGTATTATCAGTGTATGAGGGATGTATATAACGACAACGATAATGTTTATTAATTTATTTATATCATATTATATTAGAACAATTAGCATGCATACATGAAATAGATATATATCAGATGTTATTGGATAATAAATAGAATCCGTGCCGTACGTACATTTGAAGAGTTAAGTAATTCGACTACCATGATATTAAATTGAAACCTTTTATCACATTACATCATGGTAACTATCAAAAGCCGTTCATAAATTCGCGAGTAGAAGAGATTATATAAATATGTACCACAGACACTTCTTTATCAAACTATACAATTATTTTCATCAATTCAATTCAATTCATTTCAACATTTTATTCGGCATTACATGTTTATTGCCAATATAATACGGAATACAATACACACTATTTCAGAGAAGAGTACAAACAAACATAGTTCATTTAGAGAATGAATACATATATTACAGTGGAATAGTTATAATTATTACGTTCTATCAATGGCATTTTATCACATTTTATTACCATTATACATATTGTGTTTAAAAATTGTTTGTTTTGTATGGTGTTTTACGTCATTTTCAACACTTGTAAGGTTATATTTGACGTTCGATTTTTTTGTGGTGGAGGCAGACCAACCACATTTTTTGGGTAGAACCAGTACTGTACACCTCCCGCCATCCGTAAGAATCGACACTTCCTCACTTACAAGTCGAACTCCCAGTGGTATTCGAACCCGCAGCGATGAGAGGCGAAGGTTTACAACGCAACGTTGATAACCATTCGGTCACGGAGATGTAACATCATTTATATTTAAGGAATTAAGAACAATACATAGAAACTCTGACTACCGTTACATCAGATTACATGTATTTTTTTACATATATATATACTTATCCTAATTCAATGAAGTTTGTTTTGTTTTAACCATATCGCCACCGAAAACATCTTTGCAGAATCCTATTTTTCAGATATTCAAGGGGCGATATCTCTGTTAAGCTTGATTGAATCTGATGGGTTTTCGAAAGGAATCGAGATCTCATGTATACGTATGTTGTGACCAACTTTCTCTGAAATTTTCATTTTACAGATATTTCCCTTTGACACTTATCAAATTTAAACATTTCTACATAACTTCACTTTTTATCCCCCGCCGATTAGGTTGGGGGGGATATAGAATTGCCGCTTCCGTTCGGTCCCATAACTTTGGTAATGCCTCATCCGATTTCAATAATATTTTGCACAAGTGTTCACCACCTTAATACGCAAACCCGTTTTTTTCAGAATCAATACTTTCTGAGTGGCACCGTCCATCAGCACTTCCAGTGCTTTGGTTTATCATAAAGCCAGTACTTATGTAGGGGAAATAACCCTGCAAGTAATGTGGCAAATATCGACAGTGCTGCCGCCATCGTACCGTTTCACTTTGCACGTAATGAAATCAGTTCCTGTCGAACGGACTGTGTTTGCATTGCACAGACTTTGTTTTCGTCCGATTACCACCAGACTAAATGTGTTTGCGTTTTTTTCTTCTTTAAAATATGATTATTTATTTTTAGTCGTTTCTGCCGCATTTTATACGGTTCCTCGTGGTAGAAAATCCGCATTTTATACGTTAATAAGTACACAAAGTGGTGTTTTAAGTCCAGGCATTTAAACTTTAAAAAGCATTCACTAACTAATATTCTGACATCCACGGAAGAATAAACATTATTTTTCCTACTTACCTACCTACCCATCTGTAAAATCTAAGCTCGGGTTTGGGCAAACTCAGATATGTTTAAGTGTGGCATTAGGAGTTTTTAATATCCATGTATTTACTATTGCACCCTATTGAGCATTTTGCATTGTCTGTGTTAGCCTGCTGAAGGAGGTACTAGCTGACACCCGTAAACTAGCATCCGGCCTTTGTCCTCTGAAGAAGTACCTCCAAAACTCGTGCGACCAAGTTCACGGGATGGGAGTAAAAGGGCTGAGAAGGCATTAGGGAAAATTAAGAAAGAAACTGGAAGCCGGTTCACATCGCGGTGCGCCAAACGAAAAAAAAAGGTGCCCTGATGCAGGCCAAGACTAAGATCCGAGATAGAGAATTGCATATGTCTCAAAGTCCCAGGTCGCTTTATCTCATGTACCTGTTGCAAATAAGGCGGGAACCACTATTGTTGTTTGATACAAAGCAACCGCCACGCACCCAACAACTTCTGTGAAAATTGATGTCACCTTTGAAAATGCAGAGGACGATGGAGCGTCACCATCAGCTGTGAGAATTCATACCTCTACTAAAGTTGCTAGCAGCCGGACAACATCAGTCAAGTATGTCGAATCCATTTCGTCTGTTACTAATAATGCAGCACCTGCCATATTTGCATGAAGTAGGAAACGGTCAAATCCACTACCTCGGTAGCTAGCATTGCATATCATCCAAATCTACACGAAGCAAGTTTTCAGCTGTCAGCGAAGCAAGATAGACCATTTCCATGGGTAGAAATGAAGCCTCAAGTAATGCAAAAGTACAGCTTCCGCCGCGTATATGGCTAGCAATGCAGCCTCAATATAGTCTGGAAGAAGCAGTTCCTCTAGAATCAAGTATGCTGCATATAAAAACTTATCGCTGCAATCTTCTAGATTTAGGGCTTAACCAGTAAAGTCGACCTCTTCTGGTGATGTGGTAATGCAGCCTCGCCCGAGTCTGCAAGAAGCAGTGTCTTTGCTCAATCGATCACTATTCTGCTAGCAATGAATCATCTATTAGTAGCAGGGCGTCGTCAGTTAAGTCGGCATAATTCACCGCTTCTAAGACAAGCAATGCAGCCTCAGCTTAGTCTGCAAGAAGCGGGTCTGCTGAATATAACACCTCTGTGGCTAGCAGAGCATCCGTCTCTTCTGTGCATAGAAATGAAGTCTCATCCAAATATGCAAAAAGGAGGGCCTTTACATGCATGTCTGCTAAATCTAACACCTCTGTGACTAGCCATGCATCCTCTTCAGTGTCTGCAAGACACAGAGCTACGCCAGTCAAGGATACCGAATCCATCACTGATGTAGGTAATAATGCAACCTCATCCAAATCTACCAATCCTAACACGTCAATGGATACCAATGCAGCAACACCCAATTCTGCAAGGAACAAGGGTTCATTAGATAAGTCTGCCATCATTTTGGATAACAACGCAGTCTTTGCTAAGTCTCCTGGAAGCTGTATCTTTACAGCCATGTCTGCCAAATCCAGCACCTCGGTGACTAACAAAGCAGCCTCAATCAAGTCAGCAATAAACGAAGCTGCATCGGTCAAGTCTGTCAAATCGACCACCACTGTGGCTAGCCACGCAGACTCGGTTAAGCCTGCAAGAAGAGGGGCCTCTACAGCTAAGTCTGCAAAATCTACAATACTTGTGAGATGTAATACACAATCTGCCACGTCTGCTAGAAGCAGAGATTCTGTAACCAAGTCTGCACAATCCACACAGTATACGATAATCAATGCAGCCGCAGTCATTTCGGTAAGATGTGATTCTTCTTCAGCCGAGCAAATTAAATCAACATCTGTGAAAAGAAGACTTGAATCTGGCAGATCTATTAAGACAAACTCCAGCTCAAGCTCCAGGATTATCTATTCACTCCTATATAAGCCTAAGGATGTCTTGCCGTATGGCAAGGCAAGAGTAAATATGTATTTAGAAGTGATTCAAGTTTATACTGTTGCACACGCCACTGGATTATTTTTTTTATTTTTAGTATTTTAAGATGGAGAGCGAATTGTAATAAAAATCCAAACTTTGCTGCATTTAAAAAATGGGCAAAACTATCAGTCTTAACAATTGTCAGTATTCTTATGTGGTGGTATGGATTGGATCACTTACTACTTGATTTACTCGTGTATTGAGATGTTTTGATAACATTTTATTTTTGTTTTAACTTAATTATATCAAATGGTTTAATGTTATTTTTTGTAGTTTTCTTTAATGCCATTTTGATTTCAAGGCACCAGTTAACTCTTATTATAATTATGTTCCAACCAATAATATGTCCCGTACAGTTTAAGTGAATAAAGTTTATATACTGACACGAAAAAGAAACGCATATTGGGAATTTCCGCTACATACTGTATAATATGAACACTTGGTTAACGTTTGCATTTTTCTGTGCACGTTATTGTGTTTGGTTAGAAAAGCTCATAACTTCCTCGAATGTTTGAAAAAAACCGACATGTTTAGATAAAACAACGTTCATGCGAGTTCGAAAAGGTATGGACCACATCATGATATGTCATACTTCTGGAATATATACATAATAGCACGCAAATAATACTTTTCTTACTTTCATTCTTTCTTACTTTCATTGTAAATTTGCCCCGTGTGGTTCCGGGGCAAAGAAAAGGGCCACTGCAGATTCCGTTGAAAGGGTAGGCAGAAGGGCCAAATTCATGTTGTATCATGTTTGTTCATGTTCATTAAATGTCTTCATCATGACCCTGCATTGTTTCAGGTGCCATCTCGCTCACATCACTAGAGCAGTGGCAGAAAAGCAATAAACGTGGCTCCAGCGTAAATAGAATGTCTACAATATAATTTGCAGCAACTCTGCAGTTCTGCAGGTGAGAAGGTTCTAGGCCCATTCTCCATATTTTATCTCGATGTACATGGAGGATGAGCCTGGCATGTTCATTCCTGTTAGGCGCCATATAACCTTTCATGTGTTGGTGCGCCTTAAAACCTCAATTCAATTCAATTCATTGTAAATTTACACCCCACTGAGGAGTTATTCCAACACAGAATGGCGTTACTTCCACCACATCAACGGTTAACGTATGGACATGGTGTAGAGGAAGAAATCCAGCCGTCAATTAATATTCGACTCAGTGGCGGCAATGTAGTGTCCGCTCCGTAACATGGGTTGTTTTAATCCAATCTTGATGAAACTAGGACACAATATGTATGGCCACAATAGCTCGCTCAAGTTCGATAAACACTGCTATAGCTCAGGAAATACCGGAGTTATGACCTTTGGTCGTTGAAAATTGACAAAATTTACGGTGTCCGCTTCATAACTGGAGCAATGTTAATTCAATCTTAATGAAACTCGGACGCAATGTTACTCGGTCAAGTTCGATAACCAGACTGAGAACTATTGCTCAACAAAACACTGTAGTTATGGCCCTTAGACCCTTGGCTTGTTGGAAATTGACAAACGTTATGCTGTCTGCAGCTTGATAACTGTAGTATTAATAATGAAATCGCACTTATGCACTTTGATTTTCGGGAAATGTGTATTTGTAACGTTGATTTATTTCATCAATCATCAATCTACAATGATTAGATATTTTCGAATTTTACTGACAATACAGTGAAAACTGAAGCCCCGGAGGTGTTCAACTCAGATCACAAAATAGTCTAGATAGCTGTGTAAAATATGGTAGGAATTTCTTACATAACTGCAATTTCATTTTCATTGTAGGCATCAAACTTCGTGGAATTCATCTAAAGTCAATTTTGTTGGTATTTAAACTCGTGGATTTCAGTTCCTTGTATATAAATTACTTACAATTTTGTATTTCATAGGACACTTGAATTCGTGGATTTCTCTACCCACAAAATCCGCGAAAAAGTATTCCCCAAGAATTTCCATAAACCGTTTTTTTTTATCATCAACATGAAATTACTTTTAGCTTACAGTACATGTTTGTGTTTTAAAGCTTTAGGAAAATAAAGAGTTTTTTACTGAAAATATTCTGTTTCTAAATATATTTTTTTGTAAGAAGTAGTAGGTATGTCCCACTAGAACTATGACTAAATGTTCCCAATAAAAGTGTTACCATTTGCCTTCATTCTGGTCCACATTTATGATGCGGATATTGTGTCAATTTGGCACTTGTTTTCTATGCGATTGGGAGCAGTCCATTTTTTTTTTCAGATTTATGTGGCATGACACTGTGTGAGCGCTTCACACACATTTAAAGACAATGGGTATTACATTCAATTCAGAGTTTTGTTTCGAATTTGACCGAACATTGTTTTGGTCAAATTTGGCAACAGTCGATTGTTGTTTTTTTCGATTATCAATAGCGCCAAAAAGGATTCTTTAGAGGAATAGGTTGGAAATTGAAACTGGTTGCACACAGAAAGCTGGTAAGATCAGTTTCTGTAGAGCAGAGTTTTCAAAACTGTCTTCTAAACGACAGGAACCTTTTTCATGCATAACTTTGTTGAAAAATATACGAAAACACATTTTGCATACTTAGATAAACTGCTAAATAAGTATGTCAATATCTTCCCAATCTCACAGTAAATTGAAAATGTTAGGGCAACGACTCTAGAAAGATGCTCTAACGCTTTAACGTTGTACCTTATATATTAGTTGTGTGCTGTGTTACGTGCATTGTGTCGCTTCTCCTTATATATTAGTTGTGTGCTGTGCTACGTGCACCGTGTCGCTATTCTCCTTATATATTAGTTGTGTGCTGTGTTACGTGCACCGTGTCGCTATTCTCCTTATATATTAGTTGTGTGCTATGCTACGTGCACCGTGTCGCTATTCTCCTTATATATTAGTTGTGTGCTGTGTTACGTGCCACGTGTCGCTATTCTCCTTATATATTAGTTGTGTGCTGTGTTACGTGCCACGTGTCGCTATTCTCCTTATATATTAGTTGTGTGCTGTGTTACGTGCACCGTGTCGCTATTCACCTTATATATTAGTTGTGTGCTGTGCTACGTGCACCGTGTCTCTATTCTCCTTATATATTAGTTGTGTGCTGTGTTACGTGCCCCGTGTCGTTATTCTCCTTATATATTAGTTATGTGCTGTGTTACGTGCCCCGTGTCGTTATTCTCCTTATATATTAGTTGTGTGCTGTGTTACGTGCCCCGTGTCGTTATTCTCCTTATATATTAGTTGTGTGCTGTGTTACGTGCCCCGTGTCGTTATTCTCCTTATATATTAGTTATGTGCTGTGTTACGTGCATTGTGTCGCTATTCTCCTTTAGTTGCGTACTGTGTTACGTGCATTGTGTCGCTTCTCCTTTAGTTGCGCATGTGTTACGTGCATTGTGTCGCTTCTCCTTATATATTAGTTGCGTACTGTGTAACGTGCATTGTGTCGCTTCTCCTAATATATTAGTTGTGTGCTGTGCTACGTGCACCGTGTCGCTATTCTCCTTATATATTAGTTGTGTGCTGTGCTACGTGCCCCGTGTCGCTATTATCCTTATATATTAGTTGTGTGCTGTGCTACGTGCCCCGTGTCGCTATTCTCCTTATATATTAGTTGCGTACTGTGTTAAGTGCCCCGTGTCGCTATTCTCCTTATATATTAGTTGCGTACTGTGTTAAGTGCACCGTGTCGCTATTCTACTTATATATTAGTTGTGTGCTGTGTTACGTGCACCGTGTCGTTATTCTCCTTATATATTAGTTGCGTACTGTGTTACGTGCCCCGTGTCGCTATTCTCCTTATATATTAGTTGCGTACTGTGTTACGTGCCCCGTGTCGTTATTCTCCTTATATATTAGTTGCGTACTGTGCTACGTGCCCCGTGTCGCTATTCTCCTTATATATTAGTTGCGTATTGCGTTACGTGCCCCATTGTCGTTATTCTCCTTATATATTAGTTGCGTACTGTGTTACGTGCACCGTGTCGCTATTCTCCTTATATATTAATATATAAGATGCGTACTGTGTTAAGTGCACCGTGTCCCTATTCTCCTTATATATTAGTTGTATGCTGTGTTACGTGCCCCGTGTCGCTATTCTCCTTATATATTAGTTGCGTACTGTGTTACGTGCACCGTGTCGCTATTCTCCTTATATATTAATATATAAGTTGCGTACTGTGTTAAGTGCACCGTGTCGCTATTCTCCTTATATATTAGTTGTGTGCTGTGTTACGTGCCCCGTGTCGCTATTCTCCTTATATATTAGTTGCGTACTGTGTTAAGTGCACCGTGTTGCTATTCTACTTATATATTAGTTGTGTGCTGTGTAACGTGCCCCGTGTCGTTATTATCCTTATATATTAGTTGCGTACTGTGTTACGTGCATCGTGTCGCTATTCTCCTTATATATTAGTTGTGTGCTGTGCTACGTGCCCCGTGTCGTTATTCTCCTTATATATTAGTTGCGTACTGTGTTAAGTGCACCGTGTCGTTATTCTCCTTATATATTAGTTGTGTACTGTGTTAAGTGCACCGTGTCGCTATTCTCCTTATATATTAGTTGTGTGCTGTGCTACGTGCCCCGTGACGTTATTCTCCTTATATAGTAGTTGTGTGCTCTGCTACGTGCACCGTGTCGTTATTCTCCTTATATATTAGTTGCGTACTGTGTTACGTGCCCCGTGTCGCTATTCTCCTTATATATCAGTTGCGTACTGTGTTAAGTGCACCGTGTCGCTATTCTACTTATATATTAGTTGTGTGCTGTGTTACGTGCCCCGTGTCATTATTCTCCTTATATATTAGTTGCGTACTGTGCTACGTGCCCCGTGTCGCTATTCTCCTTATATATTAGTTGTGTGCTGTGTTACGTGCCCCGTGTCGTTATTCTCCTTATATATTAGTTGCGTACTATGCTACGTGCCCCGTGTCGCTATTCTCCTTATATATTAGTTGTGTGCTGTGCTACGTGCCCCGTGTCGTTATTCTCCTTATATATTAGTTGCGTACTGTGTTAAGTGCCCCGTGTCGCTATTCTCCTTATATATTAGTTGTGTACTGTGCTACGTGCCCCGTGTCGTTATTCTCCTTATATATTAGTTGCCTACTGTGTTAAGTGCACCGTGTCGCTATTCTACTTATATATTAGTTGTGTGCTGTGTTACGTGCCCCTTGTCGTTATTCTCCTTATATATTAGTTGCGTACTGTGTTACGTGCCCCGTGTCGCTATTCTCCTTATATATTAGTTGCGTACTATGTTCAGTGCACCGTGTCGCTATTCTCCTTATATATTAGTTGCGTACTGTGTTAAGTGCACCGTGTCGCTATTCTCCTTATATATCAGTTGCGTACTGTGTTAAGTGCACCGTGTCGCTATTCTCCTTATATATTAATATATTAGTTGCGTACTGTGTTACGTGCACCGTGTCGCTATTCTCCTTATATATTAGTTGTGTACTGTGCTACGTGCCCCGTGTCGTTATTCTCCTTATATATAAGTTGCGTACTGTGTTAAGTGCACCGTGTCGCTATTCTACTTATATATTAGTTGTGTGCTGTGCTACGTGCACCGTGTCGCTATTCTCCTTATATATTAGTTGTGTGATGTGTTACGTGCACCGTGTCGCTATTCTCCTTATATATTAGTTGTGTGTTGTGCTACGTGCCCCGTGTCGTTATTCTCCTTATATATTAGTTGTGTGCTGTGTTACGTGCATTGTGTCGCTATTCTCCTTATATATTAGTTGCGTACTGTGTTAAGTGCACCGTGTCGCTATTCTCCTTATATATTAGTTGTGTACTGTGCTACGTGCCCCGTGTCGTTATTCTCCTTATATATTAGTTGCGTACTGTGTTAAGTGCACCGTGTCGCTATTCTACTTATATATTAGTTGTGTGCTGTGCTACGTGCACCGTGTCGCTATTCTCCTTATATATTAGTTGTGTGCTGTGTTACGTGCCCCGTGTCGTTATTCTCCTTATATATTAGTTGTGTGCTGTGCTACGTGCACCGTGTCGCTATTCTCCTTATATATTAGTTGTGTGCTGTGTTACGTACACCGTGTCGCTATTCTCCTTATATATTAGTTGTGTGCTGTGCTACGTGCCCCGTGTCGTTATTCTCCTTATATATTAGTTGTGTGCTGTGTTACGTGCGTTGTGTCGCTATTCTCCTTATATATTAGCTGCATACTGTGTTAAGTGCACCGTGTCGCTATTCTCCTTATATATTAGTTGCGTACTGTGTTAAGTGCACCGTGTCGCTATTCTCCTTTTATATTAATATATTAGTTGCGTACTGTGTTACGTGCACCGTGTCGCTATTCTCCTTATATATTAGTTGCGTACTGTGTTACGTGCACCGTGTCGCTATTCTCCTTTAGTTGCGTACTGTGTTAAGTGCACCGTGTCGCTATTCTACTTCTATATTAGTTGCGTACTGTGTTACGTGCACCGTGTCGTTATTCTCCTTATATATTAGTTGCGTACTGTGTTACGTGCACCGTGTCGTTATTCTCCTTATATATTAGTTGTGTGCTGTGTTACGTGCACCGTGTCGTTATTCTCCTTATATATTAGTTGTGTGCTGTGTTACGTGCACCGTGTCGTTATTCTCCTTATATATTAGTTGTGTACTGTGCTACGTGCCCCGTGTCGTTATTCTCCTTATATATTAGTTGCGTACTGTGTTAAGTGCACCGTGTCGCTATTCTACTTATATATTAGTTGTGTGCTGTGTTACGTGCCCCGTGTCGTTATTCTCCTTATATATTAGTTGTGTGGTGTGCTACGTGCACCGTGTCGCTATTCTCCTTATATATTAGTTGTGTGCTGTGCTACGTGCACCGTGTCGATATTCTCCTTATATATTAGTTGTGTGCTGTGCTACGTGCACCGTGTCGCTATTCTCCTTATATATTAGTTGTGTGCTGTATTACGTGCACCGTGTCGCTATTCTCCTTATATATTAGTTGCGTACTGTGTTACGTGCACCGTGTCGTTATTCTCCTTATATATTAGTTGCGTGCTGTGTTACGTGCACCGTGTCGTTATTCTCCTTATATATTAGTTGTGTACTGTGTTACGTGCCCCGTGTCGTTATTCTCCTTATATATTAGTTGTGTGCTGTGCTACGTGCACCATGTCGCTATTCTCCTTATATATTGGTTGTGTGCTGTGTTACGTGCACCGTGTCGATATTCTCCTTATATATTAGTTGTGTGCTGTGCTACGTGCACCGTGTCGCTATTCTCCTTATATATTAGTTGTGTGCTGTATTACGTGCACCGTGTCGCTATTCTCCTTATATATTAGTTGCGTACTGTGTTACGTGCACCGTGTCGTTATTCTCCTTATATATTAGTTGTGTGCTGTGTTACGTGCAACGTGTCGTTATTCTCCTTATATATTAGTTGTGTACTGTGTTACGTGCCCCGTGTCGTTATTCTCCTTATATATTAGTTGTGTGCTGTGCTACGTGCACCATGTCGCTATTCTCCTTATATATTAGTTGTGTGCTGTGTTACCTGCATAGTGTCGCTATTCTCCTTATATATTAGTTGTGTGCTATGCTACGTGCCCCGTGTCGTTATTCTGCTTATATATTAGTTGTGTGCTGTGCTACGTGCCCCGTGTCGTTATTCTCCTTATATATTAGTTGTGTGCTGTGCTACGTGCACCATGTCGCTATTCTCCTTATATATTAGTTGTGTACTGTGTTACGTGCCCCGTGTCGTTATTCTCCTTATATATTAGTTGCGTACTGTGTTAAGTGCACCGTGTCGCTATTCTCCTTATATATTAGTTGTGTGCTGTGTTAAGTGCACCGTGTCGCTATTCTCCTTATATATTAGTTGCGTACTGTGTTAAGTGCACCGTGTCGCTATTCTCCTTATATATTAGTTGCGTACTGTGTTACGTGCCCCGTGTCGCTATTCTCCCTATATATTAGTTGTGTGCTGTGCTACGTGCACCATGTCGCTATTCTCCTTATATATTAGTTGTGTGCTGTGTTACGTGCACCGTGTCGCTATTCTCCTTATATATTAGTTGTGTGCTGTGCTACCTGCACCGTGTCGCTATTCTCCTTATATATTAGTTGTGTGCTGTGTTACGTGCCACGTGTCTCTATTCTCCTTATATATTAGTTGTGTGCTGTGTTACGTGCCACGTGTCGCTATTCTCCTTATATATTAGTTGTGTGCTGTGTTACGTGCACCGTGTCGCTATTCTCCTTATATATTAGTTGTGTGCTGTGCTACGTGCACCGTGTCGCTATTCTCCTTATATATTAGTTGTGTGCTGTGTTACGTGCCCCGTGTCGTTATTCTCCTTATATATTAGTTTTGTGCTGTGTTACGTGCATTGTGTCGCTATTCTCCTTTAGTTGCGTACTGTGTTACGTGCATTGTGTCGTTTCTCCTTATATATTAGTTGCGTACTGTGTTACGTGCATTGTGTCGCTTCTCCTTATATATTAGTTGTGTGCTGTGCTACGTGCACCGTGTCGCTATTCTCCTTATATATTAGTTGTGTGCTGTGTTACGTGCCCCGTGTCGTTATTCTCCTTATATATTAGTTTTGTGCTGTGTTACGTGCATTGTGTCGCTATTCTCCTTTAGTTGCGTACTGTGTTACGTGCATTGTGTCGCTTCTCCTTATATATTATTTGCGTACTGTGTTACGTGCATTGTGTCGCTTCTCCTTATATATTAGTTGTGTGCTGTGCTACGTGCACCGTGTCGCTATTCTCCTTATATATTAGTTGTGTGCTGTGCTACGTGCCCCGTGTCGCTATTCTCCTTATATATTAGTTGTGTACTGTGCTATGTGCCCCGTGTCGTTATTCTCCTTATATATTAGTTGCGTACTGTGTTAAGTGCCCCGTGTCGCTATTCTCCTTATTTATTAGTTGCGTACTGTGTTAAGTGCACCGTGTCGCTATTCTACTTATATATTAGTTGTGTGCTGTGTTACGTGCCCCGTGTCGCTATTCTCCTTATAAATTAGTTGCGTACTGTGTTAAGTGCACCGTGTCGCTATTCTCCTTATATATTAGTTGCGTACTGTGTTAAGTGCACCGTGTCGCTATTCTCCTTATATATTAGTTGCGTACTGTGTTAAGTGCCCCGTGTCGTTATTCTCCTTATATATTAGTTGCGTACTGTGTTAAGTGCACCGTGTCGCTATTCTACTTATATATTAGTTGTGTGCTGTGCTACGTGCCCCGTGTCGTTATTCTCCTTATATATTATTTGCGTACTGTGTTAAGTGCACCGTGTCGCTATTCTACTTATATATTAGTTGTGTGCTGTGTTACGTGCCCCGTGTCATTATTCTCCTTATATATTAGTTGTGTGCTTTTCTACGTGCACCGTGTCGCTATTCTCCTTATATATTAGTTGTGTGCTGTGTTACGTGCACCGTGTCGCTATTCTCCTTATATATTAGTTGTGTGCTGTGCTACGTGCCCCGTGTCGTTATTCTCCTTATATATTAGTTGTGTGCTGTGTTACGTGCATTGTGTCGCTATTCTCCTTATATATTAGTTGCGTACTGTGTTAAGTGCACCGTGTCGCTATTCTCCTTATATATTAGTTGCGTACTGTGTTAAGTGCACCGTGTCGCTATTCTCCTTATATATTAATATATTAGTTGCGTACTGTGTTACGTGCACCGTGTCGCTATTCTCCTTATATATTAGTTGCGTACTGTGTTACGTGCACCGTGTCGTTATTCTCCTTTAGTTGCGTACTGTGTTAAGTGCACCGTGTCGCTATTCTACTTCTATATTAGTTGCGTACTGTGTTAAGTGCACCGTGTCGTTATTCTCCTTATATATTAGTTGCGTACTGTGTTACGTGCACCGTGTCGCTATTCTCCTTATATATTAGTTGCATACTGTGTTACGTGCACCGTGTCGCTATTCTCCTTATATATTAGTTGTGTGCTGTGCTACGTGCCCCGTGTCGATATTCTCCTTATATATTAGTTGCGTACTGTGTTACGTGCACCGTGTCGCTATTCTCCTTATATATTAATATATAAGTTGCGTACTGTGTTACGTGCACCGTGTCGCTATTCTCCTTATATATTAGTTGCGTACTGTGTTACGTGCACCGTGTCGCTATTCTCCTTATATATTAATATATAAGTTGCGTACTGTGTTACGTGCACCGTGTCGCTATTCTCCTTATATATTAATATATAAGTTGCGTACTGTGTTACGTGCACCGTGTACTATTCTCCTTATATATTAGTTGTGTGCTGTGCTACGTGCCCCGTGTCGTTTTTCTCCTTATATATTAGTTGCGTACTGTGTTAAGTGCACCGTGTCGCTATTCTCCTTATATATTAGTTGCGTACTGTGTTACGTGCACCGTGTCGCTATTCTCCTTATATATTAGTTGCTTACTGTGTTACGTGCACCGTGTCGCTATTCTCCTTATATATTAGTTGTGTTCTGTGCTACGTGCCCCGTGTCGTTATTCTCCTTATATATTAGTTGCGTACTGTGTTAAGTGCACCGTGTCGCTATTCTCCTTATATATTAGTTGTGTGCTGTGCTACGTGCCCCGTGTCGTTATTCTCCTTATATATTAGTTGCGTACTGTGTTACGTGCACCGTGTCGCTATTCTCCTTATATATTAATATATAAGTTGCGTACTGTGTTACGTGCACCGTGTCGCTATTCTCCTTATATATTAGTTGCGTACTGTGTTACGTGCACCGTGTCGCTATTCTCCTTATATATTAATATATAAGTTGCGTACTGTGTTACGTGCACCGTGTCGTTATTCTCCTTATATATTAGTTGCGTACTGTGTTACGTGCACCGTGTCTCTATTCTCCTTTAGTTGCGTACTGTGTTAAGTGCACCGTGTCGCTATTCTACTTATATATTAGTTGCGTACTGTGTTACGTGCACCGTGTCGATATTCTCCTTATATATTAGTTGCGTACTGTGTTACGTGCACCGTATCGCTATTCTCCTTTAGTTGCGTACTGTGTTACGTGCACCGTATCGCTATTCTCCTTTAGTTGCGTACTGTGTTAAGTGCACCGTGTCGCTATTCTCCTTATATATTAGTTGCGTACTGTGTTACGTGCACCGTGTCGATATTCTCCTTATATATTAGTTGCGTACTGTGTTACGTGCACCGTGTCGCTATTCTCCTTTAGTTGCGTACTGTGTTAAGTGCACCGTGTCGCTATTCTACTTATATATTTGTTGCGTACTGTGTTACGTGCACCGTGTCGATATTCTCCTTATATATTAGTTGCGTACTGTGTTACGTGCACCGTATCGCTATTCTCCTTTAGTTGCGTACTGTGTTACGTGCACCGTATCGCTATTCTCCTTTAGTTGCGTACTGTGTTAAGTGCACCGTGTCGCTATTCTCCTTATATATTAGTTGCGTACTGTGTTACGTGCACCGTGTCGATATTCTCCTTATATATTAGTTGCGTACTGTGTTACGTGCACCGTATCGCTATTCTCCTTTAGTTGCGTACTGTGTTAAGTGCACCGTGTCGCTATTCTACTTATATATTAGTTGCGTACTGTGTTACGTGCACCGTGTCGATATTCTCCTTATATATTAGTTGCGTACTGTGTTACGTGCACCGTATCGCTATTCTCCTTTAGTTGCGTACTGTGTTACGTGCACCGTATCGCTATTCTCCTTTAGTTGCGTACTGTGTTAAGTGCACCGTGTCGCTATTCTCCTTATATATTAGTTGCGTACTGTGTTACGTGCACCGTGTCGCTATTCTCCTTATATATTAGTTGCGTACTGTGTTAAGTGCACCGTGTCGTTATTCTCCTTATATATTAGTTGTGTGCTGTGTTACGTGCACCGTGTCGCTATTCTCCTTATATAATAGTTGCGTACTGTGTTACGTGCACCGTGTCGCTATTCTCCTTATATATTAGTTGCGTACTGTGTTAAGTGCATCGTGTCGCTATTATACTTATATATTAGTTGCGTACTGTGTTACGTGCACCGTGTCGCTATTCTCCTTATATATTAGTTGCGTACTGTGTTACGTGCACCGTGTCGCTATTCTCCTTTAGTTGCGTACTGTGTTAAGTGCACCATGTCGCTATTCTCCTTATATATTAGTTGCTTACTGTGTTACGTGCACCGTGTCGCTATTCTCCTTATATATTAGTTGCGTACTGTGTTAAGTGCACCGTGTCGCTATTTTCCTTATATATTAGTTGTGTACTGTGTTATGTGCACCGTGACGCTATTCTCTTCTCTCTGATGCAGCATTTCAGCTGGCTATTAACAAGGGATACACAAAATGTCTTAGACACGTAAGTGTCGTATTCCCGAGGGACAAAATCCCCAATTCGCTTGAAACTGAAGCGAAAGAACAGAAATTTGCATTTTGAGAATATGAGCAAGAACGATGCCGCAAAAAAACACAAATAAACTTATTAGTGCGTGACACTGACCATGTGACCAGGTGACGGAATGTTTTTGCACGACCTTAGTAATCAACAAATAAAATATGAAAGTAAGTCTTGAGAATATGAGCAAAAATATTACTTTACCATTTTACTGAAAGCAGACCTAAACGCAAAACTTCCAAGAGTGTATTAATGAGGTCTCCGAATTGGGCGAATCCTTTTCGATTTGAAAACATATCGTTTCCAGCGAGCTTGGCGCATTGCCTCAATGTCTTCTGATGTTTGATGGGAACAAGTGTCTGCAAGTTTATGAGCATCCAAAGCGCACGCCTAAAATCGAAAACTTTATAAAAACATATGGGTGTATAGCTGCATTTAAACTTGGGCCTGCTGTGTTCACATGAAGAATATAAAAAGGAAGTATGGGAAGTCAAGAAAAACTACAAATATATGTTTTTAATACTTTACCACAGAAATAAACAAAATAAGTAAAATATTCACATAATTTAAAATATATTTAAAATAGTAAGGTTTAAATGCATGTATGCTTACTTGCTTACGTGCTTACTTCGAATAATAAATAAAACAAAACAGCCCAAATTTCAAAGCAGGGCATTTCCTTACAAAACGTCCGAGATATTGAGTACTCAGTAGGTGAACACAATGGCTGTTACTCGGACTTTATCCTCAGTCTCTATATAAACAATATAAATATTTAAACATAATTTAAATTAAATGTATCCACATAGATGTTTTATAATAAGACAATACCAAAGGCAGATACATAGATGTACATAAAATGTGTTTTTTAAATATAATTGTCACTACAAATTATCTTTACACAGGTTTACCATAACTACTTACATGTAAACGTCCGAGGTGTAGAGGTTTACCCTAACTAATCCGAGGTGTAGTCGAATGTAGTTCCTATAATACAAAGTAATCCCTAATTTTTTGATCGAAATAGGCATTATAAGTAGGGGAAAACTGACCATTTCTGTTCGATTGTGTGGTTGTATGTATAAGAAGCGTATTATTAGGTTTTACTGGATCACTGATGAACATTTTCGAAATTTCGACTCTATGCTTACACTTTGTGAGCAACCATCACTGAAAACAGCTGTACCCTTGACCTGTTTAGTAAACAAACAATAACTTTCTTACATGTCTTTTCTGGTGATTTTTCAAGTGGAAAATTAGTTTTCTCTATGAAAATTACACTGGTGCATTATCCATATTTTAGTTGATGTTGCTGCAAATCATTAATATGTGGCACTTTAACATTGGTGTCTATGTGGGAAAGTAATTAGTGGTTTCATACTTACAAGAGATACGTGCAGTAATTAGGACTCGCTCAGATTCGTACCTAGGGACACTTTTCCGATAATATTTGTAACATAAGCTCAGAAATAGGTTTTCCTAGTGTTTTATAAAGGTTTTGAGAGTTTTCAGTCCAATTTCGTCTATAAAAGCCATACTTTTGAGTTTCAATTCTTTTCGTGTTTAAAATGATGTGTTTGTAAAGTGTTTACTATTGAACTATGTTTGTATGGTATGACTATGTAGGTTTGCATGTTTGCAACATGTTTTCATGAATTAATTATGCACGAAACAGGATTGGTAGGCATGAAACCCCTAAATCTTTACCCTATCCCCTAAAATAGGATACTATGAAAAAATGAAGATTTGTGTAAAAGGTAAAATATTATTTCTTATCTTTCAAATTCGACTTGGTAGCTTTCAGCTAGTATCAATTTTAATTTTAGCGGTTTCGTATTCGCTTCTTTAGTCAGGTATGGTACCACCAATTTTGAAGAATTTGCTTAAAAAATCAATTTTGGCATGAAAATCGACATAAATGACAAAACAAAATCCTCATGAACATGTTTTCTTCTCTTATAGGTTTACCACCACTAATTACATATAAACCTCCGAGGTGTAGTCGAATATATTTCCAATTATAAAAAGTAATCCCTTCATTTTGATGGAAACGGGCATTATAAGTAGGGGAAACAGCCCATTTCTGTTCGATTTTGTGGTTGTATGTATAAGAAGCGTATTAATAGGTTTTACTGGATCACTAATGAACATTTTCGAAATTTCGACTCTATGCTTACACTTTGTGAGCAACCATCACTGAAAACAGCTGTACACTTGACCTGTTTAGTAAACAAACTAGAACTTTCTTACATGTCTTGTGACCCCGCCTTTTCTTGTGATTTTTCAAGTGGAAAATTAGATTTCTCTATGAAAATTACACTGCTGCATTATCCATATTTTAGTTGAAGTTGCAGCAAATCATTAATACGTGGCACTTTAACATTGGTGTCTATGGGGAAAGTAATTAGTGGTTTCATACCTACAGGGATAAAGTCGGTTGAGCAACGATAAACGCCGAGTGGATAACCTACCCAAATGTGGAGATGTGTCATTTTATGGTCCAATTATTTTGATGAAGTCCAACAAAAGTTAAGAATTATCTTCATATTACATCTCGCAGACTTGATATGCTAATACACAACAATGCATAACAGGAATAATAACGGCTGTTATTTGATTGGTCGTTACTTCTTGGCGATTAAAAACGAGAAATTCCGAAACAATAAGCATATCGATTAGTAATACAGCTAAACATTCTTTATTATTGCGAGTTATGAAAAACTTGGAAAAGGAATTATCGAAATTGGCTGATAAACACGAAGATATGTTCATTTAATTAAAGGTTCTTTTAAAAAGGATACGGAAGCCTCCATTTTGAGAACTATGACATCATAGTTCTAAATTAAAATATATGAAATATTATTTATATTATAAATATGCTAATTTACTGATTTATAGGAAAGCAATAACAGCACCTGTATTAAACAGGGATATTTTTGGCCTAAAATGATAATGGGTCAGCAAAAAGGGTCAGTGGCCCCTGTTATATAGGAGTGTATAGCCGAATTATAGATTTTCATGGGCCCTTGACCAATTTTAGTGTCCATTTGACAAGATCAATGAGCCACAAAAGCTTAAAGCTACAGACGCCCTATATCAATCGATTTCTTCTTTGTAGGCGTGTCTTTATTTGTAACTTCATGTTCACCAGCTCATTTCGTAATCGGGTATATAAGCGAGCAAATATAGCGCATGAAGTCATTTACTGTATATACATCGACCAGTGCACATCGTACCTATACACAGGTAACAGTAATTTTTACAGAAAAAAAAGTTAGCTTCTTTCGGGGCTCGAACACACGACCTTATGATTTCAAGTCCTGTGCTCTATCCACTGAACTACAACGCTACTTGAGAAAATAGTATACTAACTACCATATATTATGAGGCAAAATAACTTAACATATTTGAACGCAACTAAAGATGGATCAATATATATGCAGTCCATATTGTCGCACGTGTAAATTACCATTGCCTGGTGTAATATTGTATCTTATCAATATGAAACTAATACTTCGTCTCAAATCAACCATATATCGACTTGTTATTTAGCGCTTGATGAGTTTGTGTGAGCGCTCTTGTTATTACGTAATGCCTATTTAGTGTTAAAAATGCTACAAAATTCCAATAAATAGCAGTGGTCTAGAGGTTCGGCGTACATCTTTCAAATCTTACAAGTGCAAGACTGTGGTTCAAATCCCGTTCCGAGCAACTATTTTTTTATCACATATATTCTGGAGCCGTATATTTATCGATGTTACCTGTACGGAGGCTAAATAAAAATGTGAAATTTTACGTATCGATTTCTCCTTATATACCGACTTTTGGGGTGTTCGTCGATTTGAAAGTACTTCACACGTGACTCATTCATATTCATGAGTTATTACCAGTTAAAATAGGGACTGTACAGCTTTAAGGACATATTTCCTAGTATTTCCCATCGCTACTTGCTCATTAAAAAAGCATGGGAATCTTGTTTATATACCGACTGCATGCTCTATGACCGATCAACTCAGGTATATAAATTGAGGCCCGCTTGTAGTTTTTTTCTTTGTGTTACGTTGCTACATTAGATATTGTCTTGGGTAAGAAAAGCTAAACACAGCTTTGTAATTTAGAAAAGGATATTCATAATTCAGCTAGTTTGAATACAAAACTTCTCTGTTATTTCTTTATTGTTTCTAGAACAAGAATGATAGCAATGCATTAAATGAACAACTTTCTGTTGTGTGTTTATATTTTACTGCACACAAAAAGGCTTTATTGGGTGGGCCTCATAATATGAATCAAAATTGAATATCACAATGTTCTCATGAAAGTGCATGGCTAACAGTGATTTACAGTTAGCTATAGAAATTCTCTGCCCCCCCCCCCCCCACCCACACCCCACCCCCCACCCCGCCCCAAATACAATAGGCTCGACATTTGTCCTTAACTAGAGCCTTAAGAGGAAGATTAACATCATATTTGAATAGATTATACAGGGCCCCATGTCAAAAATGAAGTCTGATTTGGGCTATCACTTGTAGTTTTTTTCACAAAATTAGTACGACTCATGCCAGCAATATCCCTGATTAAACATAAGTATACTCAAGTGTAATAATGCATAATATGACCATATGGGAATGTTCAACCATCGTTACGTCATAGATCTCAAAATGGCGACTCCCTTATCAGTATTTGAACAACCTTCAAATGCTCATATCTTCCTTGTTGGTGATCCCATTTTGATAATTATTTAACCCTTTTCCAAGTTTTACTGCACCCTAGAATATAGTTAAACCCCCATTACGTGGTCCGAGCATTAACTTTCATACCCCACCCTAATCCGAGCCTTCTCTTACCTTACCAGCCCTTTTTACGATTTTTGATATTTCATCTGGCTGTGTACGGTCAGAGGAACTCCTATAGTAAAAACACGGGGATCTCCTCTCCCTCGCGGGAGAGGAAATACCCTCTTGGTTTTAAATCAATATATCTATGTAAGTATTCATTGTATTAACATTTCAAGCATATACACCGATTATCAATATATTTATTTACCTATCTGAATCGAAATATTTGTTTTATTAACCTTAATAAAGTTGTAACGGTCAACCGTTTCAGACGAAGTGAAAAAATATTACATTTCCAACATTTGTTATTATTCAGGTCAAATGTCACGTGATCGTGACCGGTGCGCCGATAAATATTTCCCGCAAAATTAAAAAAAAATCAAAATTGGGACCAACTTTTCCTTTTGGCACTAGCAATACTCTGAACAACATTCAATTGTTTATCTTTAAAGTTTAGACCCTAATTATGCCCCGAGAAGAGTTCGTTCCACTCCAAAAATCCCTCGATGCTGTCAGTTGATAGTGGACTTATTTGATGAGGGGAATATGAATGCCTTTACCTCTCGCGAGAATATCACGGGAATTTAATTAATATGCAAAATGACAATATGGCGGATATAGTAAATAAAAGTGTACTTCAAAACATAAATGTTTTATTGTGTCACTACCATCGATAAAGGTGCAGTTTTATCATTGCAACTTGGTATAATAAACATTAATTGATCGATCTGTTGAGCTAAATTATCGTAAAAAATCGACCCGACACCGCAAACATCGTTGAAAGTGCATGACTGTGCGTTTTTAGTAATCCCCCGGTTTTCACTGTAGGAGTTCCTATGACCCTATAAAGCCGCAAAACAAAAAGATTATAAAAAAAAAGGCTTTTAGGGTCAGAGAAGACTCGGATTAACCCTACCCAACCCCTTCATAAAGTAGCGAAAACGGAGTTGGCAGGGGTACGAAATAAAACCTTAATTTCTGCTTAAACAATTGTAAAATTAATACATTTAACGTTAAACAGGCTATGGCATTTTTTTCAGTAAAAAATGTATTTAAACGTGTTTTATTGTCGAAATATCCGTTATAAAATCCTGTTAATTTAAACTCTCCCATTGATTAATGGAATTAAGGTGGCACCACGTAATGCCAGTGGCTTTTTTTGCCACTAACTGTTCCAATGCGGTAGGCCTATAAATAACGATTTTATGTTTGTGATGTCATATACCGTGACTTTTATTCATCTTTATAGTTGTTGTTTGCTTCTATTGGTTGACTGTGGTCCTTTCTATGCTACATTTCCTGTTCGACTTTACAGAACTCTCAAAAATAAAGATTGTTTGGCTGTATGCCTACATTCCCTGGCGAAACACGTTTATAATGTCCATCTCCATCAGCTTTCAATTATTTTCGTAATTGTGAACTGATCATATACTGAAAGAATAAAGAAACGCATAATGGGTATTTCCGCTATATATTGTATGTTTAATATGCTACTGACAATCGAATGGTACAGGGCGACATTAGGCCAGTCCTTTCGGAAAGAAGGTTTAAACAGCACCGGACCCACCATTTTAAAGTTTCATTATCGACAGAAAGCGCATTTGGCTCAAGCAGGTGGGCAAACTTGGGCTTTAAACGTTGCAGTCTCTTAACATTAAACACATTACTGAAATGGCTTAACTTTTTCAAGAGAAGCTTCAACATTTATGAATTTCGTGTAAAAAAGTATACTTTGATTAAAACATCTACTACATGACAGAGTTGTCATTTCTGTAATTAGCTGTAGCCCCTTTTGTACAAAACAGGTTGAGATATATCTAGAATATTACGTGGAATTAGGTATGTATAATAGTGTAGTATAGGCAATTTGTTGATTATGCGTTTCTTTTTCCTTTCAGTACATCAAAGGCAACTTTACTACATAAAAAAAATGATCATATCAAAGGCAACTTTACTAAATAAGAAAATAATATGAAAGGATATGCATATATATGAAATTCATATGCAGATAATATGAGAATCACATGAACAGCATATGAAAAATATATGTTGCACCAATTGTATGATTTTTTCATATGCAGTCTGTTGCACCGCAGTTAGTCAATTTTCCTCCATGGATATCCGAAGGCTGGGTGTTAGCTTTTCTGAAGGGTTATGGTTTTGCGTAACACAACGCAACTAACACATTATATGAAGTAATAACTTTAGGATTGGAGTTTGAATCAGTCTTTGAACTCTTTGCACCTGTTGATGAAATACACTTTGAATCCCTCGAATGCAAATCTATGATTATCTTTAAAAATGTGTCAGACCAATTCATACATGCAAAATAACATACAGGTAATCCCAAATGATTTTGATATTGCCATTTACCCGTCTAGGGTTTGTCAATGTGAACGTTTGATATGGCGCAGTCCATTTACTTATTGCAAAGGCTTTCAGTAAGAGACGTCCCAGGTCAGTCATTAAAATCCAGCACACCATTTATAAAATTCCCCAAGGCACTGGGGTCATCAGAGCGATAATACTCCGTGCACAGTTCTTTGAAATATTCCAAATCGACTCTTTTCTCGTTATTCTGGAAAAGAAAAAGAAGTAGCGTTTGTTATGTTTAGATATTTGAAAATCATTATGCTCGCGCATAGCATATATTACCTAAATCAGGGGCATAGCGTGGCCTGTTTACAGCATACTCCGACGACGAGGTGCGACGCGCCGAGTGGGGAGGGACTGGGAGGTGGTGTCCCCCTCTCAGAAGGGTGGTTCTTGTGGGTGGCGGGCTCCTCCGATTTTTTTTTGTTCAAGGGTTGTTCTTGGGGGTGGGGGGGGGGGGCTCCTCCGATTTTATTTTGTTCATCTTTGGACAAAAATGGTGCTCGTACAAGCGATATGTGTCAGGAATGGAGCCAATTCATGCTCACAAAAGATGGTAATTATTCTACCTGTACCACCCTACTCTGTCCCGCCTCCTACCCACTCGGATTTTTATGCATTTATCTTCTTCTTTATTTCGTATTTTTATGTTTTATTTTTCCAAGTTACTCCCGGGAGTAAAGGAGTATGCCATACTAAGCCCCAATACAGTAGTTCGGATTGTCAATCAAGTACAGTTTACACATGAACCTTTCTACTCCACCCCTTTAGTGATTTAGAGCTCGACTTATGAGGAAGTTTTTACAGATGCGGAAATTGTACATCACTGGATCTACCCAGGAAAAATTGGGTGGTATGCCTCCACCACTGTGTGTGCGTGCATGCGTGCGTGCGTGCGTGTGTGTGTGTGTGTGTGTGGTTCTAAGGTTTATAGTCCCTCTGCCATAAAACCAATAGGTAGTCCTAAAGTTATAGGTACAATAGTCTACTTATGTGTTGAAAATGACGTAAAACACCAACCAACTTTTCGATAAAGGGAGTCTCACCGCTGCGGGTTCGAATCCCACTGGGAGCTCGACTTGTAAGTGAGGAAGTGTCGATTCTTACGGATGGCTGGAGGTGTACAGTACTGGTTCTACCCAGAAAAAATGGGAGGTCTGCCTCCACCACAAAAAAATCGACCGTCATATATAACCTTACATGTGTTGAAAATGACGTTAACACCATACAAACAAACAAACAAACGATAAAGGGAGGGAGTCAAGAATGATAATAATTAAATATACGTGTCTATGCATGCTCAGTTGTCTCCCCTCTGACACCAGTGAGCAATAGCTATCCTATCTCTCTTAACTTACATCATAATTTCTTATTTGTTATGAAAACTATCAGTTCTGCTCTGCACCATCATCATTTTCTCTCGCTGTACTACCACCTTTATTTGTCATAACGATTACCATATACAGCTGAACTTGCATTATATATTATATTCATTGCTGATTTACACATGTAAAATCTTGGAATGAAAGAATGTGAATTGATAAGATAACACAGTGATGTATTTGGGAAGTTAGCCGCGAACATATCTAGAAGTTGAAGCAGTTTTCTGGCATAGCTGTTATTCCTAAAAACTACAAATCCAATTTATTCAAATGTATTACTCTTTTTCGTGGTACAACTACGTGTTTATAATTATCATTACGTGTTCCGGGTATCAATTTTCATACCCCATCAAACCCATTCTCCAAGAAGCGAAAACGGGGTTGGCTGGGGTATAAAATAAAACCTTAATTTCGGCTTAAAAAGTTTGTATATTGTGAAATTAAAACATTTAATAGGTAATTGTAAACAGGTTATCGCATTTCTTCAGTAAAACATTTTTTTAATTGTGTTTTTTTTCGAAATATCTGTTATAAAATCCTGCTAATATAAGCTTTCCCATCGCTTAATGAAATTAAGGCGGAACCACGTAATATTATGTATTTTTTAACAAAGTGTTGTTTTTGTTTTTTTCATAAATTTATTTCCTAACTTTTGTCTGAATATCTTTATTTACACATTTTTAAATATGTTTAATTATGTTTATGTTCAAACAAATTAAGTAGGCGGTTATATATACGAGCACTTACTATATCATGTACATACCATTCTGTTCCGTTAAACTATTCAGCTAAATATGTTAGCTTTAAAAACGATTTGGACTTATTTTAAATAAACATCAGGAATAACAAACTCATACTAGCAGTGCCTGTTAACGAGGAACATTAGTTAATTAGTTCCATTGTGAAAATTACTCCCGTTTGCATTGGTCCATTAAATCGGAGAACTCTGAAGTTATTGTAGAATCATAATAACGTTGACCCAATTTCTAACTACACCAAGCAATTTATTCTTTTATTTTCAAATAAAAAACACATCCATTAAACCACACGATAAATACAAAATTTAAAGATTTCGCATTAAATATCGTGTAAGAGGAGAGAAAAAATCACGTAAAATTCAATATCCCTATTGGCATCAAGTATTAAAGGGACACATGGCAATCTTGAAGTATTTGAAATAGGTGTCTCGATTTATATATCCAGTATCATTTTTGCTTTTACCCTTGTTACATTTAAATAAATCAAATTTTAAGTATTCGCTAGTTCGTCTTATTATACTATAAGTTTTAATATATTACTGGTGCAATAATATAAAAAAAATAATATGCAAACATAAATGTCTTATTACAGTTCTTATAATTAACATTAATGATTGAACAAATGCAATTTATGTAGAAAAACTAACGAGACGCCGCTAGTTTCTATAAAATCGAGATTGCCATGTGTCCATAGCAAAGGCTTTCAAATCAATAGACTGCTTCACTGCGCATGCCCCGTTTCACTCGAGCGACAGTCAAGCCACATATCAAGTTCTGTACCCGGAGTCCTCCTAAGGAAAGTTGGAGCTGGTGGTGGGTGGGGAGCTTTCGGGATGGGGGTTGTGAACAGAATGCTTTTTTTTTTCAAAGGGGTGGTATGTTCATGGATATGTGACGAAAAAAAACAGAAATATTTTTCCAATTTATGTTTTCCTATATTTTTTATTAGGAGGTGGTTAGCCACGTATTTCCAGGGGATGTATTTTTTTTAATCTTGGAGGAATTCTGTAAATTTCCTTGAGGTTGACGCTTTTTTGTTTGTTGGTTTGGCCAAAACGGTATTACCATTAAACCACTCAGCTATCGCTCATGGACCGGATACATCGTTTTAGCGCGCCACGCGAATGTTACCATATTTTTCAAGACCAGACATATTGTACTGAATGCAATTTGTCTAGATTTTTGCGACGCTTTGGAATGTTTGTATTTGAAATCAAGCGTGGCTTCAACGATTGATTATAAATAGACAAACCCTGAACTAAATAATAATAAAACAAACTTTTTTAATTTCACGACAGTTTATTGACCTTCATTTCCACTGCGAAAACAAGAAGATATTCTAGATGCTGCGATGAAGGTTTCCCACTAAACTGCGTGTTACGTCAATTGCGCTTCAATAACAGGCCTGCCAAATCTCCCGATAAAATCCGAATTTTTCAGTCGCTCTCCGGATCTCCGGATTTAAATGTAAAATCTCCGGATTTTTCATCGAAACAAAATGTTCATGATTTAACAGCTATAATTTCACAGTTTATCAGCTATTTCCCGAATTGTTATGAAGAATTTGTATTTGCAATAAGAAAGCATCTGTTTAGAAAAGTAAGTGCACTTTCATAAAAAAAACACTAAAAAACTTGTGGTAGAAATTAAAATTACTATGCTAATTTAATATTTTCTATAACTATCAAACAATGCATACTAATTTAAATTTGCGCTTTAAAAAAGTAGCAAAAATCAAGTCGCGCGCTCCAAATTTTCATTTAAAAATGTTCTTCACGTGCTTTAAATCTTAAATTTTAAAAATCTCAGGATTTTATGTTAAAACGTTTTGGCAGGCCTGGAATAATAATGTAAAATCAGATATCCATGAGGACAAGTAACATTTGCTGGTATAAAATCTACATTAAGACAGACATGGTATTTTTATTTTACAGATCATCATAAACTTTACACCATTATTCGCGTTATAATTTGAAGCGTCAATCATTAGGTTGCACTTCCGGTTTTTGGATATTCTATAATGCGGCGCTGTTGATTAGTAAAATGTATTTTAGAAATCGTCACTAATATCAGCGAATTAAGAGACGTTATAAGTTCACTGGTACGCTCCCTAGTCAGCGGATGTATTTACCACTTCGTTCCATATATTACATATAATATTACATAGCATTTATAACCGATGCAAAGGAGAGTAGTTCACTGCTAATATGGAAGAGAATCATGTTGACAGAACGGTATCCTATATGGATTTTAAAACTATGTTGATATAATTTATTTATAAGAAAATAAAACATTAGTTTTATAATATCTTTTTTTTTAAATTTATTGCAATAATTTACATATTCTAGTTCTGTTTGTTTATAACAAAACTCATTAAAAATACAATTTATAAAATTAATAGATAACTTCGACTATCCTTATTTTTCTTATTTTTTTGTCTGGCGTTCGTGTTTTTCTTAAGGAAAGAAGGAACATGGAATATAGTTTTGCTCAATTTACAAAATCAGCGAATACTGAGTTCGAATCTTACGAGTAGACACTAACTTGTGTTGGGGAATGAAAGATTTGTTTGTCTGATTTTTTGTTTGTTTTATATTCAAAATTTATATTGATTAAAAGGATCTTTATCAGTCTTAAGTTTTTACAAAGTTTCCTTCCGAAAATTGTTATAATAAAGCAGGGAGTAAGTATACGTATTAGTTAGTGAGAATATATAATATTTTGCAGATGCTGTGAACATCTGAAATTGAGAATAACAATTGGCAAGGGGCGAATTTTCGGCAGAGGTAGTTTGGGTCGTATACTTCAATTTAAGAAAGACGGCCATCTCTAGAAATCGCCATGTTACTATTTATTGGAATCCAAAATGGCTCCACTTCATTTTCAAGGATTGGAGATCTTCCGAGTATCATTGAAGATATTATAAAGAATTTTGATGAGCACAATCTCTACATCATGTCTAATAAGACAACTATTTAAAGAAAATTTGTTTTTTTTAAATTGGGGATGTTATTAATTATATTTACGTGAAATTAAATTAGAAAAACATTCTTAGATTAATAAAATATATGCAATATTTCTTTCATGAGAGACCGCTTATATTAACATAATTATTGCTAGTATATTTTATTTATATGCATATTTATGTTAACAATAAAATACTAAACATGCTTGAAATATAATTCAAAAGTTGTTACCCCTTGTTTAAACGATTCCGATAGTAACAGATAAGTAGAAGCTATTGACTTTATCTGTTAACAAAGTTATGTCAAAAACTTCGGGTTTGAATCTCACTGGGAGCTCGACTTGTAAGTGAGGAAGTGTCGATTCTTACGGATGGCGAGAGGTGTACAGTACTGGTTCTACCCAGGAAAAGTAGGTGGTCTGCCTCCACCACAAATGAGTTATGAATGAGAAAACAAAACACAGCTCATTCAGATGGAAAGGAGAAAGGAAGGAAATGCATTAGAAACAGATATACACGATGCCAGAGGACATAAATGGGTTTTTGATAGTTGTATCTTTTTTAACGCACTATATGACTTAAAGGACAAACAAATCAGGACATATTTGAATAATAAATAAACTGAGCAAAAACAGAAACGTCCCAACTTTACCCATATATTTAGACACAGTGAAATAATATTTTATTTCATCTTATATGCCAATACCTTTGTTAAAGGCCAGCACTGTCATGAAAACAATTTTCTTTGAATCAACTTGTGGGCACACTTATTCCCCTTGATTTGGTTTAAACAGCATTTCCAGGTCTTGTGGTTAAAACTTTGAGTTAACACAGTTTTGTTATATTGAAAAAAAAACAGAAAATGACCGCATAACCACAAAAACAGAGAAAAGACGCTGATCTTTTCACTCATTTTTGCGCCATGCAGCTTTCAAGAACGAATATTTTCAGATTACCTCCCTTTATAATAACAATATAGTGATTTTGCAATTTGAATAAAACATGTTTTAGCAGCAACAGACATCTTTGGTTTTTGATGATTATTAATATTGATCAGAATGATTGAAAGAAAAGTATAGTATACAATGATGAAATTGTATCTAGATTGGTGTACAAAGTGTAACAAAGTCAACCCTATGCAAATCACAGCTTAAAAGAGGGACGTTTCTATTTGTGCTGAGTATAGATCAATAGGTTATGCTTTACACTTAATTAAGTATGGGAAAAGGGTCAATTCTTCTCTCTGAAGGGTACACAAAAGAACAATACTACATGTATGTATAAGAACAAATGGAAAGGTACGGTGACAAATATATTTTACAAGTGACATCAATTCAACTGGATCTCGTTACAGGAAAATAAATACTATGATACGGAAGCAATGCTAATCCTAACAATTTTAAATATGAACAGGTAATTTCAATACAGATTGAAATCAGAATTGTATGGTTTGTTTAAAACGTTCCACTCGTGAAAATATATCCTTAAACTTGAAAAAAAACAAAGCTCTGTTATCACTTCAAAATGCGGAAATTTTTAATTTAATATTCGAGCAAGGATGTTGACATTGTTTGTTAAAAAAAAAAATAATTTTACCTCAGATGGTTCGCAATCTTACCCAGAGTGTATTGCATTTGCTATCTACTGTTAAACAAGAGGAGTGTAAACATATTGTGGAAATGCTGATACAGACTTCTTAATTCAATTCAAACAGCTATGTCCATGTCTGCCTCTAATGTGGCAGAGTAAGGGAAGACAGGGGCGTAGCTAGGCATACTACTATACGCCCGTGCGTATAATTCAGAGTTGGGTGTCGGAAAACTGAAAAAGCGAAAAATGCGAAAAATGCAATAAAAAGTGAAGCCGAAGTGGGGTTAGGGTGAGGGGTGTATAATTTACTCTGGAGACGTGGGGTAATACCCCCCGTCCACTTGTATCCCGAAGGGTTCCCGAATGTGGAATTCGGAAAATCGGGATGTTTCGGCAAGTCTTTGCGATGTTCTGTAACCGTTCTGTAACCGTTCTGTGTCATTCCTCAACACTTCTGGAAACATTCTTCATGATTCTTGGCACTTCGGGATCGAAAAACATTCGGCATCCAAATTTTAAAAGTTTTAAAATTTGGACGCCGAATGTTTTATTCGGGACGGCTTCGGGATCATCGGCAAACCATCCGCAACCCTTCTGGACGTTCGGGAACCCGTCGTCATTAACTCGGCATCTTCGGAAAGCCTTCTGCGAGGCTTCGTAATCGTTTAACCACCCCGAGTAGCCCTGCAGAAGCAGTTTGTCGTCAGTTTCCTGATAGTTTTCGAAGTGACAACATCGACTTTTTTTTGTTGTAAATTTAACACGCACATATATAGTCATGGTGCGAGGTAAGAGCAAGCTACCCAAGAAGAGATTAGGCATGAAATACACCAGTCCGCCAGCCCCTGATCGCTCAAGTTCGGATGAAGGGGTAAACCCCTATCTGCCAACACCAGCTGAGAAGAAAACTACTAAGAAAAAGACTCGGCGGGATGCACCCAGCACATCCAAATCTTCTTCTTTTCTGTCTTAAGTACAATGCCAAGGCCAGCATGGCATCCGTTTCAGCTTGTATTTGATACTGAAGAGCAAGGTGAAGGCCTCTAGCATCCATGGTGTCCAACTAGCAACTGATAACAAAATAGTAGTTCGGCATCGTTTATATACCTTGACTTCCAATCGGCAACATTTCAGCATTCTATCGGCAGTAGTTCGGCAACTATTCAGCATGTTCTGCAATGTTACCGCAACCTTTCCGCACGATCGGGAAACAATCGGGAGTCAATTCCGGAACATTCGGCATTCTTCGGGGCTGCGTTCGGCTACTTCGGATAGGTTTCGGCGTTTGTACGGCAATCTTTCGTATGCCACTCCACGAATACATGCCGAACATGCCGAACGAGCCTGACGGCAAAGCTCCGCCCATAATTTTGATAAATGATCCCGAAAGGTTCCCGAAACAAGTAAAATTTTATCGGCAACCCTTCCGCAAAGCATCGGGGCTGTAGTGGACGGAGGACATTATAGGGTGAGGGGTGTATAATTTACTCTGGAGAAGTGGGGTTAGGGTGAGAGGTGTATAATTTACTCTGGAGAAGTGGGGTTAGGGTGAGGGGTGTATAATTTACTCTGGAGAATTAGAAAAGCTTCAAAATACGTTTCTAGTAAGTCGCTCAAAACTACTTATTTAGGGTTCAATTTTTCAGAAATTTTTCAGAAATATTCCAGTGGGAGGCTTCGCGGAGCGGGAGGGGGACATGGAGGGGGACATCCCCTCCCACATCACCCCTCTCACATCCTCCCCGTGCGGATATATGTATCTCTTGTTGGTGCTGTCTGATTTTAAAATAAGCAACACTTCTTCAATCATTAAACAGGGTTGATGGAACTTTAACTAAAGCATTTTATAAGCTGTTTGAATAGGTCTGCTCCACTGCTACTTATTCCCGCGAACGTTTGATCAGATTTCAAAAATAAAAATAAAAAGACATCTAACATTAATCCATTTCTTCCAATGTAAATTTACATTGCTAAAAACTGAAATTACCTTCACAGACGCTAACCTTTCAATCCAATTGCTATTGTATTATCATTAAGTTGTCTTTTTGTTTATAACTATGATGATCATTTACCAATTCTTCATATTCTAACCATGATGAAATTGTCCCAATTCCTCACAGTCTAATCATGATACAGCATTGTATTTAGTGATCTATTACATATACTATTTCAGATGTCTATGATACACAGATGCCAAAATTAAAAAAATGTTCATTTTGTCTTATGAAGACTAGTTTATCTAGTTCTCAAATATTTTATGATAAATATGTTTTGATTGTTGACAATTACAAAAAAAAATCTAACATCTACACACCGTTTTTTTTTTTCCATATTCATTCCCCTTATGTTTTCTTATGTAACTGTTCTGACCGGACTGTGATACTATGTGTCACTGTTTTCTTGTTATAACTTACACGTACACACGCATACACCATTACGTGGTCCGAGTATTAACTTTCATACCCCATCCAACCTCTTCTCCAAACAGCAAAAACGGGGTTGGTTGGGGTATGAAATAAAACCTTAATTTCGGCTTTAAAAGTTTGCATATTGTAAATTAAAATATTTAATAGGTAATTTTAAACAGGTTATTGCGTTGTTTCAGTAAAAATGTTTTTATATGTGTTTTATTGTTAAAATATCCGTTATAAAATCCTGCTATAAGCTTTCCCATCGCTTAATGGAATTAAGGCGAGACCACGTAATGCGTTACTATGACGTTGCTTTAGAACTACTTACAGACATATAAGTACCTTAGCTAAAGAAACGTAGTGTAATATTTTTCACCCATCAGGATTAGTGTTTTACCTGAACCGTGTGAAATTCGTCACGATATAAACATATTAATACGCCGCCAATGTTTAATGACTCCGCCAAGAAGAATGCAGGACCTTCCTAAAGTGCGTTAGAATATGGAATAATTCCTCAGGGAGATAATAAATATCAGAATAAGAAATAACGTCACATTAACAGTTATTACATTTTCTTTGTAACAATCTAAAAGTTTTCAATATCAAGACGTTATGCCTCAACGATGCATGACATGAATACATATATAATTTATAGAAAACATCAGTCGCGGTTTGTAAAATTGTTACACATGCATCCGAATGTGTTTATTATTCGTCTATCTGAGTGCATTGCTACTCGAAAGCTTGCCGAGTTTTCGCTTTATTGTTTTCCAATATGTTCTGCTTATAGAAGGTGCGAATAAGCTATGATTCATTGTCTGAGCCTCAAAAGCTGCTATGGGTGTTGGACTGTGTATCAACGTCATTTTACTGTTCATAAAACAACTGTATTTTAGTAAGAATATCGGGACGCAGTCAGTGTGGTATTCAGGCATTTTGTGGTGGTTCTACTACTTGAATTACGTCATTCGCAACATCTCGTACACTGCTTCGCAGCATGGCTCGAATGTATTACGCAAGTTTCCATATTGGTTACGTCATACTAGCGTGACGCGCGTCAGATTACCGCCAAAACGAATTTGCATTCAAAATCAAAGTTATCTTCAATATTTTGCAATATCATTTAGCCGATTGCTCCATCTATAGTTTATTTACATGAAAGTAGTGATAAATAACAAACATGCAACGCAAATCAAGCGGTCATAATGTTTATGTAGCAACAGCTTAGCAACAGTGCACTATTTTCTGTGCCGTTGCCTTCCGGCTAACAGAATGTTAAGATTTTGAACATACCGAAGCGCCGTGATACACACGAGGAGAGATCCCGAAGAATGACGGAATTGGCCGAGCGTTCACGATTGGAATTACGTATCAATTTCAGGGATACAGTCTATAAATCTGTTCTCAGCACACGAATGCAGCTTGATCCAAATCGGTGTCGTCACTGATTATTGATTGATGATAAACTTTATTAAAGGGACAAACGGCAGTCGTGATTTTTTAAAAGCTCGCGGCGCCCCGTTAGTTTTTCGTCATTATTTGCATTTGTTCAGTAATTAATATTAATTATAAGAATAAATATAAAGAAATTGTGTTTGAATATTACTAACTGTTTGTGTGTACAGCTATATATGTATCTCTTTTTGGTGCTGTCTGATTTTAAAATAAGTAAAACCTCTTCAATCATTAAACAGAGTTGATGAAACTTTTACATTCCTCTTACTGTTTTCTTATGTAACTGTTCTGACCGGCTTGTGATACTTTGTATCACGGTTTTCTTGTTTTGTTTGCTACGGAGAGATGCTCCGAACAATACAATGCAATATCAGGACAATAAACGAAGACGCTAGTGGAATGTTACTAACAGGAACAAAGACCCGGCGTCAACTTTAAGCTACGACAAAGTTGTATTATCTATTATAGCGGAATAGAAAAGTTAGGTTTGGTGAGACATATTTAAAAGGTGAACAACCTATTTTAGTAGACGGTTTTAAATGAGTTGGCCAGAATAGGCAAGATCTGCATCGAAGAGCTAAATGTGGCTGTTGTGATATTGTTTTTTGATTAGTGAAATGCATTAAACAGAGTTAGTTCACTGCTCTGGATGATGAATTTGCATACTCTAATTGAAATTTATTATTAGAATTGATGACAAATCATTCTACTCATGTGTCTGTTACATTCTGCCACAGAACTCGTCAAATTGATGTGAACGACTTTTTCGATACACTTACGTGCCAACACATACATATAAAAATGATTCACTTGTATGCCTGTGTGGTGATTTTAATAGTTGTGTTTCTGATAATCTAGATTACTTGCCTGAAACAGGGGTCAGGGGAGGATTTCTCTGTCAATCCTTATGGTAATTCTGTCATTGATTTTCTTATAGATACACATTTTGTATACTAAAGGTCAGAAACACTTTTGAAAATAGTTTTACCTTTATAGGTCCGCAATGGCTTCGGCAGTTGATTTCAGTCTTGTTCCTTATGACAGTTTAGATGTTTTTCGGGATATTGAAGTTATACGAAGCTTAGATCTAATCTAACACACAGACATATTAATAAATATTGTTATTAGGTCTGTGATCTAATTGAGGAATCATTATGTTCCTCAAATTTAGGTCTTAACTCAGTTAGACCTTATCACTGGACTATCAACATTGATCTAATAAATACTTTAAGATCGAGTGCTTGCACTGTTGAGAAAACCGTATAAATGTAATAAAACTAGGTGGGAAAAGGGTATAAAGGGAACTTCATTTCTTATTTAGTTTTCCATTAACAAATATTCAGACTATAGCGTCAAAATAGGTATTTAATTTTTTGGGGAAATCTCCCAGAATGCACCACTGAGCAAGGGCATAACTGGTCGGTTTGAAGTTGTAGGCCCAATCAGTTGAGGTCCGCAGATGCGATAATCGCTCCCAGATTTAAATCTGTATTTGTATGTGTATATATTTGTATATATATATACTTTGTTGCAAAAGAAAGTGGACACTGAGTTTAGTTTAGATTTATTTGTATAAAGGTTTTATGCCCCCGACAATTTTTCGGGGGCATATAGTAATCGCACCGTCCGTCTGTCTGTCTGTCCGGATTCTGTCAGTCTGTCCGGATTCCGTTATTCCGCAGTTCGTGTCCGGACTGTACCTTCAAAACCCCGGCATGGATTTTTGATTAACTTGGCACGAGTGATCACCATAACAAGACGATGTGTCGCGCGCAAAACCAAGGTCCGTACCTCAAAGGTCGAGGTCACAATTGAAGTTCATAGGTCAAAAACAGGTACGCAATTTCGTGTCCGGACCGTAACGTCACAAACCCTGCAGGGATTTTTAAATAACTTTGCACAAGTGATCACCATAACAAGACGATGTGTCGCGCGCAAACCCAGGTCCGTACCTCAAAGGTCAAGGTCACACTTGAATTCATAGGTCAAAAACAGGTACGCAATTTCGTGTCCGGACCGTAACGTCACAACCCCTGCAGAGATTTTTAAATACTTGGCACAAGTGATCACCATAACAAGATGATGTGTCGCGCGCAAAACCCAGATCCGTACCTCAAAGGTCAAGGTCACACTTGAAGTTTATAGGTCAAAAACAGGTACGTAATTTCGTGTCTGGATCGTAACGTCACAACCCCTGCAGGGATTTTTAAATTGCTTGGCACAAGTGATCACCATAACAAGACAATGTGTCGCGGGCAAAAGCCAGGTCCGTTCCTCAAATGTCAAGGTCACACTTTCAGTTCATAGGACAAAAACAGGTACGCAATTCCGTGTCCGGACCGTAACGTCACAACCCCTGCAGGGATTTTTTAATAACTTGGCACAAGTGATCACCATAACAAGACGATGTGTCGCGCGCGAAACCCAGGTCTTCAAGGTCAAGGTCACACATGGAGGTCAAAAGTCAAATTGTGTCCGGTCAATAACTCTGGCATTCATGGACGGATTTTCAAATAACTTGGCACAAGTGCTCACCACAACAAGATGATGTGTCGCGCACAAAATCCAGGTCTGTGGCCCCAAAGTCAAGGTTACATTTAGAGGTCAAAGGTCAAATCGTGTCCGGTCAATAACTTTTGCATGACTGGACGGATTTTCAAATAACTTGGCACAAGTGCTCACCACAACCAAACGACGTGTCGTGCACAAAATCCAGGTCCATGGCTCCAAAATCAAGGTTATACTTAGAGGTCAAAGGACATCTCAGGGGCATTTATCACTTACAGTGATATTTCTTGTTTTAGAATTAAATTGACACACACAAATTCCAAAATGAATATGCCATGTTTGGTACCACGGTTTTTATCATTCCATTGCCAATATCATGTTGTCATTTTTTTTAATAGGTCGAATCATTAAAATAAAGAGGATAGGGTGTAAAGTACAATTTTCAAAGTGTCCAGTATCTTTTGCAACTGAGTAAAAACCATGATAAAATGGTGCATTCTAACGAGTTTGGGATGACATTTTGGGGGAATAAACGGAACTCCAAATCGCTCTTTGGACGTGTTTCAAGATTTAGTTTGCGAAACATTATTCTGAACGTTATTACAAACAGCCTACTTTCGGAATATTGTACAACAAACCCGTCTATCCCCACATAAACCACCTTACGTCCTCTCCCCACTTCCATTTTAATGCATTTTTACAAATTTCCTATCATGGAAAACGTAGTAGGATATTACATAGACTTTTCCTTCTAACTCCTCTCTCAAAAAGTCATTAATTTTGATGATTGGTTTGTTTGTTTGTATGGTGTTTTACGTCATTTTCACCACATGTAAGGTTATATATGAAGTTCGATTTTTTGTGGTGGAGGCAGACCATCCACTTTTCCTGGGTAGAAACTACTGTACACCTCCCGCCATCCGTAAGAGTCGACACTTCCCCACTTACAAGTCGAGCTCCCAGTGGGATTCGAACCCGCAGCGGTGAGAGGCGAAGATTTACAAAGCAACGTCGTTAACTATTCGGCCACGGAGACGCTAAATGTTGATTAGGATACATTCAAAAGATTCATAATCAACAGTAAAATGGGATTATAATAATGTATACATATTTTAAAAATAAGAAATTGTAAAAAAAACGGTTTAAAGTTAAAAAGATTATCACATTTGTTTTTTCCCTTAAAGCAAATGACGCGGTGAAACTTTTGTTCAAACTCTATCCAAACCTATTTATTATTAGGTCTGTGGATATTAATAATTACTGAACGTTTACACACAAAACAATAATGCACCTATCAATTATTTCCCCCACCGGGGTGGGGGTAGAGCCCCGGTGGGGGTAGAGCAGCAACAGGCTCACCCATGGAAAGTCGACTTATTGTTCTATTCCCACACTAGAAGCAACATTATCAGGGTAATCGCCAATGTTGGTATTATACCAGTTCTGAAATCCCCACCGCGTTGTCAACATTGGTCTGATTTTGCTTCTCCAAACAATATCCGTACCCAACTAAGGAAGGAAAATATGTTGAAGGGGATGGTGGGAGAGGGGGCTCCAGGGGGGTGTTTTCGAGATTTGTTTCCAGCAGTGGTGGGGTAGTTTCGAGATTTACCAGGGGACTAGGGTGTTATCAAAACATACTGTCATTTCCTAACGCCGATTTAGAGTCTGTCTAGGTTGACCTAGATGCATTCAACAGTTCTATTCGTGTTTGTATATTATTAAAATAAATCCCATCTTGATTTGGACTGAACTTATAAGACAATGTTCGTTCTGTATATAAATCTGGAAATCCCCTAGTGCAAAGATTTGACGTAAAGCGTGTGACGTACACTGGCCAGTCGCTGTCGATCTAATGGTGACGTTCTACATTGACACCAGAGTCATCTACACATATATATCCCATTCATACAGTTCAGAGACTACCTTGTCAACACAAAAGTCGTGATTTTTTCCTTTTTTCCTGTAACAAGAAAATCTGCCTCACTCAAAACATCCGGCTGTTGTTGTAACTGTTACACATAGCGATCTGATTAGATGATTTTTATTCTATTCTATTCAATGTGATATTTCAATTCAAATCATCCAATCAGATCGTTGCGTGTAACAGTAACAACAACAATCGGATGTTTTGAGTGAGGCAGATTTTCTTGTTACAGCGAAAAAGCGAAAAATCACGAATTATTTGCTCACAAGGTAGTCTCTTAACTTTATGAAGCGGTAAGCTTGAATACCCTTTGTAGCACTACTGAACGCCGCCAGTGTTTGCCCAAAGATTTGTCCGTGGTAAATATTACGAACGTTGAAAGTCGGACACCCTCCTTCAGGATCCCCACCATGTGAGATATAGAATAGTGAGTTGGGGGACAATTTCAGAAATCGTAAGATTTTGTTGATTTTCGTAAATATATCCATAAAATGGAGAGTAATAGTGGGTTATAACAGATATATATGTGTTTATGACTCTAGCGCCAGTGGTTTATATTTAAACGCCGTGGAGCAGTCTAAAGAGTATTTTTTAAAGAGTATTATAAAGGAGGTAACAAATAACACACTAATGTACCACATCCATGCCATATTGTTGCTTATACACTTAACAAATAGTCAAATGGATGTTAATAAATGACATAATCTTACCTGCGAAAACATAAGGAATGCGTTTTTGGCGTCTTTTGGAGGTACTCCGAATTCGGACATAACGTACTCATATTCTTCCACGTCAATAAATCCGTTACCTAGGTAACAAAATATAAATAACAATTGTTTTAAACATATTTTACAACATGCATACAAATAATCAATTAAAAAGCCACTCTCAGTTAAACAAAGATTGATAACAATAACTGCACAGCAATACACAGTTGAGTATGCGTGAATATTCCTAGAATACAAAGACCGCGCATCAATGAGTACACATTATCTAACAGTTCTAATGAATGAGTAGTACATCTGTTCCGAAACTACATAATATTTTAAATAAGTGTAATCGAGTATGAGTAAAGAGTTAATATTGTAAATACATGTATTTTATTCCAACTATTTGCAGTTTTGGGAATTTACAGAGACACTAGGCAGTCTTGATTTTATTAAAAAATATATGCACCCCGTTAGCTTTTGTACAATACTTGTTTATTTGCAAATCGTTATTGACTACATAATATTTCAAAGCAAATTAGTTTTGCATATAGTTAGTATTTTTCATTATATTGCACCATTAATATATAACACATATACCAAAATAACAAGAAACATCGAAATCTCCGAAGTGTTTTAGCTTTATTTATTAATACGCAAGCCGTTTTTTAAGTCAAAATAATACATAAATCGAGGAGTTCATTTTAATTCTTGATAAATACTTCAAGATTGTCGTATCCTTATATAAGGACCCTACCCTTTATCATTGTGTAAAGTTTCATTGCAGTTCCATTAGTAGTTTTTGAGTTATGCTCCGGACAAGAATTATAAATATGACATTCTAAAGGGCAAAAACTCTTATTTTGAATTAAGACAAAGTTATGGTTTTGTGCTCTACACTTCCTCTTAATCCACTTTATCATTGTGTGAAGTTTACATAAGTAGTTTTGAATTTATGCCCCGGACAGGAATATTACAAAGGGCAATAACTCTAATTTGAATACAGAAAGAATTATGGTTCTTGTGCACTGCACTTTCTCGTTTTGCTTTTTATTGTCTGCACTTTTTCGTATTGCTTTTTATTGTGTGAAGTTTCATTTCAGTTTATTAGTAGTTTTTAAGTTATACTCCGGACAAGAACTTTAAGTATAAAATTACAAAGGGCAATAACTCTAACTTGAATGCAGATAGAGTTACAATTCTTACACCATGTACTTCCTCTCATTCCCCTCTATCATTGTTTGGAGTTCCATTACAGTCCCGCAAGTACTGTTGAAGTTATGCTCCAGACAAGAATTATAAGTATAAACTCTAATTAGAATTAAGACAAAGTTACGGTTCTTAGTATTCTCTCATTGCCCTATATCAGTATGTGAAATTTCATTGCAATCCCATAAGTACTTTTGAAGTTAAGCCTAGGACAAAAATTCTAAGTATAACATTACAAAAGGAATTAACTCTAATTTGAATGAGACGGTTACGGTTCTTACAATTCTGCCTCTCACTGCCCTCTATCATTGTGCGAAGTTTCATTGTAGTCCCTCAGTAGTTTCTGAGTTATACTCCGGATGGGCAGACGGACAAACAAAGCGGCGACTATATGCCCTCCCAAACATTTTTTGGGGAGCATAAAAATGACGTAAAAAACATTATAACAAACAAAACAAATCAATGGGATTACATATAAGGGGTCATAATTCTTAATAAGAGTATGTGAAGTTTAGTACCTGTACGATCCAGAAGGTTGAATTTATATTCTATGTACTTATTCAACCATTCTGGTAAATTACTCTCGCCCGGCGGCTTGTCTTTTGATTTATTCTGATCTTGGAGATACTGCTTGTTGAACGTCTCCCACATCTTTAACTGTAATTGTACAAAGTAAAACAAATCAAATTGGAGAGCTTATTAAGGAGGTGGTCTACTTAGTAAAACTTATTTTGCATGAAGCTCTCAGAGAAACCAGCATTAGACGAAAAGACACACCAACAACGATGCCGACGTGTGAGTATACATTGAACACAGTCAAGTATTAATACCGTACTAGGTATCAGTAAATTCCAACAAATGGAATTGAATAATAAGTATTGTTATAAAATAAAAATATAACTTTAAAAACATTTTGCTGAAAGAAGGCTTAATCACAAAACTTCATATGGAAGAAACTTCCTCAAATCGAAATCGACTGTAAAAACCAATAATTTCACGAAATGTAACTCTTGGTGATAGATTAGTACAGATTTACCTCCCGCAGATATCGATAAAGCCGCCTCGGGCGTTATGTAATTTAGCGTGTCGGCAGTCACACTTGCACGCTTTATGGGGGCCATAAAACATTGAGAATCATTATGTTTCTACAGTGACTATATGGAGTGAAACTATAAATGCGCTTTTAAATTTAAGCAAAAACCATTTTTAAAAAATCAGTTTAATATTTACATGAAATACTTTATTATAAACAAGCTTTTAATAAGCTATAACTGAGAATAGTTTTTTTTAAGTGTATTTTTATGGAAATGGCATTATAATAGTGAGAACTTCTATTAAAAGCTGTTTAAAAGTTAAAAACACCATCATTTTTGATATAGCAAAAGTTTCGTTCTGACTCCTGTTTTGCCTAAAATGGAAATACCATCATTGGACAGAGAAATACATGTGTAATGGGTTTTTGCATGAATTAAACATTTATGCTTACAACTCTTCATGTTATATATTTCTCCGCGTCGTCTGCTTAATGTGATTATCGCAAACAACAACAACAACAACAACAACAACAACAATCAATAATTTAAAAAAAATTGCTATCTTTGCTTGTAAAACAGACCATCTATAACTAGTGTCATTAACAAAAAAAACTATATCAAAATAAAGATTAGTGTTTCACCTATTTAGAACCGTTTGCACCTAAGGCTTCAGTTTCGTCATTATGCGATATATTTACAATTAAAAAACACATGCTCGACATATTTTAAGAATTTTATATAGAACATATAAGGACACTAGATGGTGTATTTAAACCCGAAAACAGACCAAGATCCTTTTAACATAGAAATATGAAACTTATATCAAAATAAAGATAATAAATTGTATTTTAGGAAACCGTTTGCACCTAAGCGATCATATTTATAGAATTTCTAATATTAAACAATAATGAAATTTCCCCCTATACGCTCCATGTAAAAATCTGGCGACTCATCGATAACCCGTTTGAGGAAGATTCTTCCATATGCCAAGCTAGTGTGTGACATTGACCTTGTGACCACAGGTTACGACCTTGACCTTGTGATTGCAGGTGATCGGAAATTATATGACGGAATGTTTGTGTTTGACCTAAGTACTCAAGAAACACAATATGAAATTAATTCGTGAAACCATTTTGAGAATATAAACAAAAACGACGGACGGACGGACGGACGAATAGACAATGCCACAACGGTATAATTTTGGCGTGGCATGGTAAATTGCGGCGAAGTCGGGATTGCTGATGAACCAGATTCGATCTAGTAAACTATACTTTACATTATCTTACTGTAAAGTGTTTTATGGCACCACCATAGTTAACTCTGCATTTAACGTGTTTGCATAATAAGTGTGGTAATACTTACCCCGGCTTGATAATGCAGAATGCGGTTAGCTAAACTTCAGATAATGAAATTAAGTTGCAAATCGAGTAAACTTGATATTTGCACCTACTTGGACCTTAGATGTGTTAAGCTTTTAAGAGACACCATAAAATACTTCTGATTTTATCTCCGCCTTTGCTGAGGGATTGCTTTACTACTATAAAATATTCGGAATATTCACCCATTCATCCTCAGATATCTTCCCGTCAAAGTTTTCATCTCCATCGTCCTGCAGCTTGCGCCAGATTTCTTTGAACAATTCACTCACTTGTATAAAGCGTTTACTACCGGGCTTCCATCCGCTCATATCACAGATTTTCTGTAAACAAAGTGATATTAGCTAATAATTACGGAACGACGGGGATATCTCATTACATGCCGACTGAATTTGTTATATACCGAGTGTCATTTCTTCCTAAGATGGTGTACAGATGTCGTCATTTGTTTTTTTTAGAAACGTCTTAACGATGCTGATTTCCACGAATGCGATCGTGTCGGGACCCACACACTAACTGCCAGGAAATGTTGCTGCTTCTCGCCCCAGTATTTTGGTTTATTTTGTTTTTTTGGAACAGAACCACACATTATTCCACTCCAACCCAAAGCAGAAAATGCTACGATTCCTTCTGATTGCTTTTAGAGACCACCGGTTCAATTTCCATGTAAACTGTTTCAAATTAAAAGCAGAGAGTAAATCTGCTCTTCCCCTTAAATGGCCCCTAAATACAGGTTGACAGTACTCACACCGGCCACAGAAAGCATGTCTTACCAGACGCGCGCATATAAGGTTGTCAGCGCATAATATAAAGAGGAATGGACAGTTTATAAAGACACGCTGACCACATATATTTTGATTTCCGATGTATTTAAAATATCCACAACCATAAATATATTGACATACAAAGCGCGAGACAATGACGTCGTTTAACAGACAGAATGAATCAAAAGCAGCAGTTTATAAGTTGTCTGGACAGCATAGAAGTAGTTTCCACTTTATATAAAGTAGTATTCGCAGCACATAATAGCATATGCACATCACATATCTAGTGCCGAGTAGTTGAGACAGCCCGCCTTAGTGGGATGACTAATAAACATTATTGGTAACGGTATAAAACGGTGGATTTTGTCTGCACGACGCCTTTTGTCTGCGTCTTTTTTTCGTTCTTTTTTTTTATAGATTGCCTCTTCTTTGTTGCACGGCGTTTTTTGGCTGCACAAATTTGCTCCTTTTGTTCATCATGTTCATACGGCATCCTTTTCGTCACAATTTGACGTATTTTTACCGCACGCCGGAAAAATGTGTCGATTTTGCAGATAAAAAGCGACATGCAGATAGAAGCACTGTCACAAAGGTACATATATACTCAATGACAATAAGATGTGTAGAGAGATCGAGGAAATCATTGTGGGACTTTGTATTATCAAGCGTATACTTGCATCCTTTGACTTTTTATTTTTATTTTTCTCAATAATAATCCAGTAAACACTTATCGCAGTAACTGTCAACCTATTGACCCCAAAATCAATTGGGGTTGTCTTGTCAAGCAGAATCTTTGTGTCAACACATTTTAGAGTTATCTCGCGGAAATATATATATTTTATTTAATAGCTGTCATGATATATAATAAACGTTATCCCACTCTGAATCAGAAAGCCTCTATTGCCGGCGTTATTACGCCAGATGTTGCTACTTGACTGCGGGTCTCATATAAATCTATGTCAAACTCCGTTACAACGATGACTAAGATTTTTGTTAAGGCCAAATAAAATAATAGGTGTGGTTCCGGTTTCCCGATCGACGCTGTTTTTAGGTGCCGACCCTAAACATTGTATGACCCCTAGATGATATCAACAAATATATACACTACTCGACTTTTATAATCGGTCACCCAGGTTTTTTGAAAATAACACGAATACTAAAAACTGGAAATCACCGAAACACATACCAATATTTTATTTATCAACAAGGTTTTAGTCCAATCAAGGCAGAATAAGTTTTATAAATCGCTAGTGATATTTGTTAAACGATTCAAATGAAAATATGAATTATTAAAAAATATATAATTCTTTGAAAAGTGATCGATTATAAAAGTTGAGTAGTGTAGTTAAGTTTATTTATTTGTTGGATATAAATGTATATATAGTGTAAAATATATATATATATATATATATATAAAATAAAATATTTTTAGAAAAAAGAAATATTTTCCCTACCTACCTACCCTATTTTTTTGTAATAGGAACCACACATATACTTTTATTTGGCCTAATGCCTTTGGTAGAGTGCTGTTACAGGGTATTCTGAAACAAACTGTTACATTTAATTGTCAGAAAGTGTTAAAAGTCATTATAGACTGCATCCCTTTTTAATATATGGTCCCATATCATCGCAGACACATGCGTCTATAGACCTAACCTCCCCGTGAATGTCGTTATATGCGAAATTACCGTCACCTGTATTAAGGCGAGTGTAAGAAAATATATTATGCGAGCATCTTGCGAGTAATTATCACTTTTCGCCACTAGCCAAAATAAAGCTAAAATCTAAATTACACGAACCGATATGATACCGAAACACTTCGTTTGTATGGTGTTTTACATAATTTTCAACACATACAAGGTTATATATGACGGTCGAATTTTTTTGTGGTAGAGGCAGACCACCCGCTTTTCCTGGGTAGAACCAGTACTGTACACCTCCCGCCATCCGTAAGAATCGACACTCCTCACTTACAAGTCGAGCTCCCAGTGGGATTCGAACCCACAGCGGTGAGAGGCGAAGGTTTACAACGCAACGTCTTAACCATTCGGCCACGGAGACGCTACGATACCAAAATACAGGTCTCAGACTATTCCACAAGTAGTCATATCCGATATATTGTCTTTTAAAGTGTGATACAAATATCGATTTTCGGGACTGTTCAGTCAATACGAACAATAAAATCCATTTTCGGTGTGCATTCCGGCTTGATGCTCTTTGCAGCGTCCAATACCAATATTTAATATACCTTCACGTGGCACACATGCTCGTTTTAGTAATATTACCTAAACTATTTATTTCATACCACTATCATTCTAACCAAAACAAATGTCTTTTTACAATGTGACGATCCCTTAGCTACAAGAGTAGTCAAAACAGATGATGCAATGCAAAAAAATCCGTTCCCGTTCCAAAGTATCGTAAACCATACCCACAAGCATTTTAGAGGCATAATTTAAAAAATAAAATGATCTCACATAAACGCGTCCACACCTTTGGTAAAATACAACGCCCCGGGGCGTTTATACTGGGGTATACGGTATATAGGTCCGAAAATGCATATTCAATAACTGTAGTCCAAAGAATAAATATTGATTCCATGTGCAGGTATCTCTACATGTTCAATGCCAGCAGTATGCATATAAATTAAACAGTCTTGTTTATTTTGTTTATGTTTATGCGTTTTTTTCAAACACAGTTAAAACATATTGGGTAAAACCACATTTTTCATATTTTAATTCGCCAGGGGCGTTGCATTTTACCACAGGAAGGCGTTTATTTGAGATCATTTTATTTTTTAAATTTTGCCTCTAAAATGCTTGTGGGTATGGTATACAGTACTTTGGAACGTGAATGGCAAATATCAAGCTCAATCAAAAGTAAAACTGGCGACGATTACAGTTTGGTTAGAATTATTTAGGTGTGAAATAAAGAGTTCATTATACAATGTTGAGTACACTACTGATTTCAGTTGGACTTCATATGGATTCTGCATGCGAGGTATTCCCACAAATTGAATGTAATTCAGTTTTGTTTCTGTAAAATAAGGTTATTTTTTATATTACCTCTATTTCTGTGAATTACTTCATATATGTTACCTGTTGTGCTAGTTCGAAGTCCTTCCATTCCAACGAGCCATCCATATTAAAATCTAAAAAATTAAAATATAAAATATAATATATTTATGTTCTGCATACCATTACAACAGGGAGTGTATTGAAGGACAATGTCAATATCAAAACGCGTTTTCAAGATACTTCAAATTTCGTGAAGTCCCATGATCCAGGTCATGTCTAAAATGCCGTATCTTATATTACAGTAGCGTTCGTAGGCTTGTCTCCAAACATAATTGTCAAATAGTTTGCCAGGACGAACTGATAATTAAATTCTGTACAAAATATTAAGCGCAGTTTCGGCAATGGCGAGAATATGGAAAGGATTTATTACATGCAGATTGACAAACTTTTGGACTGAAACTATGTAAATGTAAGTTAACGTGGGGAAAAAATGCCCATAAATGCACCCCACGCAAAACAAAAAAAAATGTTACCCTGTACTTAAAAAAAGCATCGTCATATGTTACCTTAAGTGTATGTACAGACAATGAAATGATTTACGCAAATTACCAACGAATTTACGGAACTTACCAAAGAATTTACGGAACTTACTGAAGAATTTACGGAACTTATCAAAGAATTAATACACTTGTTAAGGAATTGACACAACTTACCGAAGAATTTTCGGAACAATCAAAGAATTTGCGAAACTTATCAAATAATTTACGGAACATAAAGAATTTACGGAACTAATCAAATAATTGACAAAATTTACAAAAGAATCTACGGAACTTACCGAAAAATTTACGGAACTTATTAAAGAATTTGCGGAACTTATCAAAGAATTTACGGAACATAACAAAGAATTTAGGGAACTTATCAAATAATTTACGGATCATAACCAAGAATTTGCGGAACTTATCAAAGAATTTACGGAACTTATCAAAAAATTGACACAATTTGTCCAAAGAATTTACGGAACTTACCGAAAATGTACGCAACATACCGAAGAATGAACTTTTCAAAGAATTGACACAATTTACCAAATAATTTACGAAACTTACCGAAGAATTTACGGAACTCGTGTATGAGTTTCTTCTTTTGGAATGGCGACAATTCAGGGTTAAATAGCCCCAGTACAATACCCATAGTTCTTCCTCGCTGCCTAAAACCGTCTGAAACTACAACAGAAAAAGAAATGCATGTCACAGAATAATACTGATATTTCACCCGGTCAGTTATTCATTCATCTTTACCTTAGATACATGATCACTCGCCTCACTAACATAGAGACTATAGTGTTCATTTAGAAATATCAATAGAGATTTTTAATCTAAAATAGACTATAGCAGTTATTCAGTTATCTTTACCTTACATAAATGATCAATCGCCTCACTAACATAGAGACTATAGTGTTCATTTAGAAATATCAATAGAGATTTTTAATCTAAAATAGACTATAGCAGTTATTCAGTTATCTTTCTTTACCTTACATAAATGATCAATCGCCTCACTAACATAGAGACTATAATGTTCATTCAGAAATATCAATAGAGATTTTTAATCTAAATTAAACTATAGCAGTTATTCATTTATCTTTACCTTACATAAATGGTCACTCGCCTCACTAACATAGATACTATAGTGTTCATTCAGAAATATCAATAATTAGAGATTTTTAATCTAAAAATAAACTATAGCAGTCTCAACATATTCGATATATATATAACTATACTTATACCATTACCAGGCTTACTTAAAGGGAATGTAGCGACATGGACAAACCATATTTATTATTGAGAGGTCTGAACAATTTGAATAAGAGTGAAAGAATTATCAAAATCGGATGATAAACAAAAAAGATATGATCATTAGAAGTTTCTGTTGAAACGGATATGGAAGCGGCCATTTTGAGAGCTATGACATCACGGTTCTAAATGACCATATATGGAATATTTATAAATATGAAAATTTACTGATTTATATGGAAAAAAATGACACAACTATGAAAAATATGTAATACCTAATGGCAATAATGCTTTATATGACCAGTACATTTTTTTGCATTCATTCGCAATGTTTTTCTCCGTTTTAAATGATATTTATCAATATTCCATATATGGTCATTTAGAACCTAATCCAAAACAAATGACCAACTGACATTTTTCACTGTAAATGACAACAATTCGGAAATTAGTTAGACCATTTACAGTCGAATGATATATATTAAACAGTTATTTTCTAAACAAATAAAAATAAATGTTTTTGATATTGAAAACAAAATGTAGTTCCGGCAGTGAAAAAATATAACTATATTTCACACGTATGAAATACCACTTTTATTTCATTGCTAAAATCCACTATTTCACTGCTAAGCATAAAATAAACACTAATATCCGATAACTATATTTCCTGCCTTGTATGTAACACAACTTTAATGAAAATATACAATACTATTCGAGAACACGTATTCCTTCCTCGTAACGCAACTTGATTGGAATTACTGTAAGAAGCAGCGATTTCTCCAGTGAACGCATGCACAGCTTGAATGGATTTATTTAAAACAATGAACAGAACTATGTTTCTGTTCCTATGTTTCTGTTCGTACTGAACAGTTATTCTCGCGCACACGTATGCAGTTATGCAACATGAACTCATTGTGACAAGTATGTTTCCACATAGATGTTATCATTTTCCGTTATCTATATCAATACAAGTATACTATTATGTCATTTCGTGGAGAAGGTGGTGTACAGTCTTATAAAACGGAATTACATCAGATGCGGATCCAATGTTTTCTGTTGGCATGTTCGCGCTTGGGCTTTGCAATATCATTTGCGTATAGAAGGGGACATGGAAATTGCCAAAAGTTGAATTGAATTGAGTTGGGGTTTTACGGCGCACCAACACACGAAAGTTTATATGGCGCCAAACAGGGATGAACATGCCAGGCTCATCCTCCATTTACATCTAGATAAAATATGGAGAATGGGCCTAGAACCTTTTAACTTGCAGAACTGCAGAGTTGCTGCAAGTTCTATTGTAGACAGACACTCCATGTACGATGGAGCCACGTTTCCACATTAGCATATGCGGTGTCACGAAGAAGACCTTGAATGAATGACAAAATGAACATGAAGCTGGGGCCTATCCCTCTGCCTCTAGCGGGATTTGCAGTGGTTGTATTCTACCCCGGCAACCACACGGTGAGCCAACAGTTGAAGGTCGTCGATTGTTGGATGGTATGATTGGTATTACTCCTTAAAACACAAATGACTACAAAGTAAACATATACTATGGCAGTCAAACGGTTGTACCTTTATCACCCCAAAAAACAAGGCTAGCCATGTGGCATTGCTTACAAACAGATACGTTGATAAAACCAAAGACATGTCAGTGTTTTTTTTATGCCTAATGTGGGGCCGTTATTCGGCCCCATTCACAATGCCAAAAAGTATACTTTTTTCACAATTATATCCAAAAAATTCACAATCTGAAAAAAAAAAGAAAAAAAAAATAATAATATTTTTTTAGGGTAAATACAGACCAGTAAGGATACTAGTCTTAATATACGCTGGTGTTAAAACTAGTCATTTACCAAAAACAAAACTTAACACCAAGGGATATTAAACTGTGAAATTAAAAGTGAAAAATGTTTCTTTTTCTTTTGTTATAATATTTCACAATTTTCACAATTTCTAGAAAAATGCCGCTATTTTTCACAATGGAACAGGCACAGGCTGCATTCACAAAACACATAAAAAAAACACTGCATGTGGTAAATAAAACTCGCACTTCTCTTCATCTCTGCGTGGACAGTCCTTAATAACCCACAATGTATGTCCTGACGTACTACATTTAAAATCATTTATCCTATAACATGCGGTGTGGGAGTGTAATAACACCATTCAATATTTTCGATATTCCACTAGTGGCATAACATAACGTTAATGACGTCATGGATGTCACGTTAATGTACGTTTTTTGACGTAATGTGACGTTATAAGTTATGTTATAAATAGAATCTAACGTTCGTTAATTAACGGGAATTAAAAAAACAGAACATGACATTAAATTTATAGAGGATCTTACATTCGTTCTCATTCATTATTGAATTTATTAAACTCGTTAGCAAAAATGATATAATGCTAAACTCGTTAGCAAAAATGATATAATGTTCGGCAAGAGCCTCGCATTATATCATTTTGCCAACTCGTTTAATAAATTCAATAATGAATGAGAACAAATGTAAGATCCTCTATAAATTTAATAACATGTTCTGTTTTTTTAATTCCCGTTAATTAACGAACGTTTGATTCTATTTATAACATAACTTTTAACGTCACATTACGTCAGAAAACGTACATTAACGTGACGTTAACACACTGTTTTAGATCATAATGGGACAACAACACTTTTCAATACAGATGGAGTTGATACGAGACGAGCAACACGTGGCTTGTAAAGTTCAATAAGGCCGCGGCATCTCAGTATACAAGTCATTGCGCATTAGAGCTGCAGACCACGATTGGGTTCGAGTCCTGGCTGTGGCATGTCTGTAATATTAATAATAAGATTAGGATCTTCCTTTGAGGTTTGTGTCCAAGTATGACCTCATATGATGTGTAAACAGGAATGTAAACCCCACTTCAGTTCATTTCCATCATTACGTTCAACGCCGTCAAGGAGACTATTGGTTTGTTTGGATGGTGTTTTACGTCATTTTCGACACAGGTAAGGTTATGTATGACTGTCAATTGTTTGGTGATGGAGGCAGCCCACCTACTTTTCTTGGGTAGAACCAGTACTGTACACCTCCCGCATTCCTTAAGTGTCGACGCTTACTCACAAGTCGAGCTCACAGTGAGATTAGAAGCCGCAGCGGTGATAGGCAAGAAGGATTACAACGCAACGTCGTTAAAACCTCGACCACGGAGTCGCTTACGACGCTATTGAAATAAATTCAGAATAACTGTTATGTTGTCAATCTAAAACAATATTTGTCCAACGATACTCTCTCTGAATCCGGTCCTATACAATAATTACCGTGAAAGCTAACATTGATTTTTTTTTGACAAGATGTTGATGACTGTAAGCTGCGTCGGCGACAGCTGCTCTTGCATCAAGCCTTATTATACATAACGTACAGGCATATTAATGCAAAATACAGTTTTTGTCTATAGTTTCATACACTTAAAATGACAATAATCTCGTTGACTTAACCTTGAATCTAACGTCATTATCGACTACCTCAAGAAGCAGCGTTTTTCTTAAATCCATGTCCTAGTCATTACATGAATTGTGCCCCAAGCGTCCGTGTACTCTAACACTCTGCCCCAAGCGTCTGTGTATTCTGACGCATGCATCCTTGAGACTAGGATCAATAGGCTACAACTGATGATGAGTTATTTCGCAGTAAAGTACTTTTCTTGTGAGGGATACAAAACGGATCAATTTTAGTGAAACGGTGATTTAACATCTCGACAAAATTATATTATAATGGTATTTACTGGCTCTTTAATGACGTTTGCATTGGTCACGGGCGTAACTGTGCCTAAACCAATGTGTATGTATGCTCGGGGGGTGGGGTGGGGGGGGGGGGGGGGGGGGGGTGCATGCCCCAATCGTGAACGCTCGGCCAATCCCGTCATTCCTCGGGATCCCGCCTCGTATGTATCACGGCGCTTCGGTATGTTCAAAATCTTTACATTCTGTTAGCCGGAAGGCAACGGCACAGAAAATAGTGCACTGTTGCTAAGCCTGTTGCTACATAAACATTATGGCCGCTTGCCACACGTGTTGATGTATGATTTGCGTTGCATGTTTGTTATTTACAATACAGATGAAGGTTTTATCACTACTTTCACGTAAATAAACTGCAGATGGAGAAATCGGCTAAATGACATTGCAAAATGTTAAAGATATCTTTGATTTTGAATGTAAATTCGTTTTGGCGGGAATCTGATGCGCGTCACGCTAGTATGACGTAACCAATATGGAAACCTGCGTATTACATTCGAGTCATGCTGCGAAGCAGTGTACGAGATGTTGCAAATGGGGCGATAAAAACAGATTTAAGCAGAACATCCGTTTCAGAGCTTGACATATTTTATTAAGAAAAAAAAAATTATTATGATTCTTCATAATGTTTTGCATGACATTATCACAAAAGTTAAGACAATCGACCGTTATATGTAACCTTACATGTGTTGAATATAACGGAAAACACCATACCATTACGTGGAATCGCCTTAATTCCATTAAGCGATGGGAAAGCTTATATTAGTAGGATTTTATAACGGATATTTTCGACAATAACACACGTCTAAAAACCTTTTTTATTGGAAAAACGCAATATCTTCTTTAAAATTACCTATTAAAACTGTTAAATGTTTTAATTTTACAATATGAAAACCCTTTAAGCCAAAATTAAGGGTGTATTTCATACCCCAACCAACCCCGTTTTCGCTTCTTGGAGAAGTGGTTGGATAGGGTATGCAAGTTAATACTCGGACCACGTAATGAAACAAACAATTTTAAACAATCAATGACCAATAAAGTGACACATTAGGGTAGGTCATATACTCGGTGTTTATCGTTGACGCTCTATTGGCATAAATCATGTGTAGTGATAACAATACTGAAAGTCCATTTCTGGTGTACAACTGTGTATCCTCTTTTGGTTTTGTCTGATTTCAAAACACCAATTTTGAAGCATTTATTTAAATTATGGTCAACCATTTTGATTTTTCCTATAGAGATTGAGGATACAGTCCGAGTAAAAACCTTTGCTTTCACTTACTGAATATCGCAGCATCTCGGAAATGAATACTAAAATGACCGGATGACAAAGTTATGAAGGTATTGTACCTCTAATTATTTTCCCCATAGACACCAATGTTAAAGTGTCACACATTAATGATTTCATGCAAATTCAACTCAAGTATGGATAATGCAGCAGTGTAATGTTCATATAGAAAACTAATTTTCCACTTGAAAAATCACCAGAAAAGGTGGGGTCACAAGACATGTAAGAAATTTCTTGTTTGTTTACTAAACAGGTCAAGGGTACAGCTGTTTCCATTGATAGACTGTTTTCAGTGCTCACTAAGTGTACGCATAAAGTCGAAATTTCGAAAATGTTCATCAGTGATCAAGTAATACTTATTAATACGCTTCTTATACATACAACCACAAAATCGAATAGGAATGGGCAGTTTTCCCCTACTTATAATGCCCGTTTTCATCAAAAAAGATGGGATTACTTTTTATTATAGGAACTACATTCGACTACACCTCGGAGGCTTCTACACCTCGGAGGCTTACATGTAATTAGTGGTGGTAAACCTGAATATCAGAGGTGCACCGCGTCGAACGTTTAATTAACGGAAGAACCCTCCTATCAACGTGCGCATGCAAAGTAGGTCAAACACGGATGAAAGCGGAGTCTCACGATGTTTTTACACAAATTGATTAGCAATTTGTCGTCGTATATGGCCACTTCCATGAAACACGTTAGCGCTTTATAATCAATTTGTCATTTACTAATCGGCGTTTGTCTAAATTATTCGAATTGAATTGAATTGAATGTTGTTTAACGGCTCATCAACACAGTATAGGTTATTTAGAGCCGCCCAGAGAGAGGGGAAGGATACATAGGAATCCGGGAACCTGCCCTACTCTTATTATCGAATAGATTCCTATGGTTCTTTAACGTGCTCGGAGGATAGACCGACACACGGGACCGCCCGGTTTACGTCCCCATCCGACGGACGGGGCTAAGGGAAAGTGTCTTGCCCAAGAACACACCGACGGAACTCAGTGGCACCACGGAGGATTTAACCCGGGGCCTCCGGTTACAAATCCGCCGCGCTACCGACTGCGCCACGCCAGACCTTTAAATTATTCGAATGAATGGATGGTGTTTTACGGCAAGTCGACACATAAATAGGCCAAATTGTACGCAAAAAACTGATGGAGAAAGGAACAAATTAAATAAAAAATAGTTGAATCAGTGCGTTTACAGACTGAGTGAAAACCGTCAGAGCGTTTACAGACTGCGGAATATTCGGTTTCTATTGGGACACATTAGATGCCTGAGTATTAGCTTCGCCTTTCTATACATACTGGATGTGTACGGCCATTACGTGGTCCGAGTATTAACTTTCATACCCCATCAAACCCCTTCTCCAGGAAGC